>CP137686.1:12855304-13214224 GCA_037976565.1 Mesocentrotus franciscanus
AATAATTATGAAATACAATATTCAGAAAATAGTATCAATTCTTCAAAATTCATAAAAGTTTTTGGGAAATGTCATGCATGCAATATGATACAAATCATATAACCTGGGCAAAGGCATGGGGAAATCAAGTTTTGGGGATAAAAAGGAAATTAATGGGATTAAACTATATAAAGCAATTGATAAGTTGTGAGGACATGACGTCACAAACTGATAACCATCTTGGCAATTTGTGTTGTGATTCTCATTGTTCCATAGTTTTACATACTTTTTCAAAAATGCATAACTTTCTTATTAGTTATCCGATCTTGCTCAAACTTTTTTTTTGATTGGTTTTTCTGATTTTTCTGCTTTTATTGAAAGTCAGTTATTTTTGGAGTGGACTTGCCCTTTAAGAGTGAGGCTATAAATGCTGGTATCCTAAGTAGTAAACTTTCACATGCCATACACCTACACAAAGGTGTAACCAGGGAGATTGAAGGCGGAGCTATGGGGGGGGGGGATAACGGGATCATGCACAGGAACAGTAACATATCGCCACCCACTTTCATAAACCATATTAACCATAAATAACTACCACTTCCTTTACAAAACAGCCTAGTACAGAGTGTACGTCAAAGGTTTTAACCTTATGATTTTCACTGTGAATTTTGTTAACATATAGTCATATTAAACTAGCATAGTATTGTCTGTTGAGGGCCTGGAGGATATTAACTGTGCATGTATGTTAGCACATATATAGTATCTAACCAAAGTGAGTACACCCTGAACAAAAAGTTGAATACTTTAATGTAATTTTCTACAAATCTATATTAAGAACACAAGCCTTGAAGGCCGGAGTACGTGATAGAGTTGGCATTCTGTGATATATTTAGAAGTAGAATGTATTCCATGAAAACGGTGTAGCACAGTCAGGAGATACTTAGGAAGTTTAAGTGTCTTTCAAAAGGTGTACTCATTTTTGTTTCGAAACTGTATGAGCTAGGTCATGCCCTTCTGGTGGTAAACAGACGATATGAGCTTGTTTAATTTGCACCTGTGAATCTCGCTAGGAGTATTTATATTTTACATTGACACTGTGTGTATTAACAGATGTGCAAAAGATCTCCTGTTCTTGTCGCTTTTAGCTTCACCCTTGTTTTTACAAGCAAAAGAATGTCACGCAATACCATGATAATCTCGTGAACTTTCCTTTTTTGGAAGAGGAACTCTCACCAGGTGGTAATAAGTGTATTTTCTAAACAATATCAGAATCATTTGATAGTCTCATAATCGGTGGGCTGGTGATAGCCGATGTTTTCTAGTCCAGTTGACTTTTTTCGGTCATAAAATGGGTGCAACAAGTTCAAAGAAAAGCAAACGACAGGTAAGCCTTGGGTCATTGTTGCGATTGTACTTCTAATTAAAGTATCAAAGGATTTAATCACGCTTGTATCAAGAATTTGTTTTCTCGATATTGCACATCGTTGTTAAAATCGAGGTTGATTAGATTGTATAGGGTGTATTGGATCGTTCATATCAATTGTGTGACTTCAATGTGATATTATTGCACTCTGTTTTCTTTGTCCAGTGGGATTGAATATATCATTTTTTCATGCTGTTGGTCTAATTGGTCTAACATGTACTTGTAGATATACAAGATGTATAATTGTATATGAACAGTTTAATTCCAAAAGGAGCTAAATCCATTTTTGTTACTTCGGAAAAAAGGAATTTGTTTACCAGATTTTGTACAGGTGTCTATGGAAAAGTGATATTTGAAGGTGAATTTGCTCCCAAAATTTAGGTAAATACTTGTGCTATAAGACGGGTACTTAAGTGAACAATGATCTGATATCAATAACTCAATTTTCATCAAAAGTGGATTTAGCTCCTTTTGGAATTAAACTCTTCATATATTTTTTCTTCATTTTCATATTGATATTCTCTCATTCTCTTGTATAACATATTAGTTCTTGTCTTCCTCACTGTTATAATATCAGTCATAGTACATTCAAATTGTTAATACCCGGTAGATACTAGAAGCAAACTAATTTTATCCTATAGATTATCCAAGGAAATAGATGTCAAATCAGTTTCACATTTTCATTCTTTTATGTAGCGTTAATCAAGTCTCTTGTCCCATTCTTGAAATTTGAATAAGAACAGAAACTGAAGGCATTGCTTCAGTAGTACAGTGCATATCAAAAAAGTATACCAAAGGTCACACAGGTTATAATTTTTAAATGGTAATTTTAATACCAAAGTTGAGTATACTTTGTTAATACGGTCTATATATAACGCAACTGGAAATATACAAACTTCCTCTAAAATAAATTTGTGTATTATGTGCAGGAACATATAGCAAATTGAACTTGTTTCTTCTAAATTGGCACCCTTAATGGTACATACCGGTATACCAATACTCCAAAGGGTGCATCCTCAAGGGAACACCCTTTTGTATCACACCGTGAAAGGTATTCATTTGCCCCTGTGGGGTTCAGTTTTGCACCCCTTAAAGTTAAGCTTCTCTCCGTATGTAAATTTGCACATTTCATAGTGTGAGGTAAGAAAATTGAATCTTTGAAAGTTTAAATTTGCACCTCATTTTAGGAATGCTGCAAATTTGAACTGTAATTTCTCAGTGTGTATGGCAGTAGCATCAACTTTTTTGGTGTATTGATATTTACCCCCCCCCCTACTTTTCTCTTTCTGCAATTTTTTCCCACAATGCAGTTCCAGCATGCGCTGAATGACCATGACGAGGCACGTAACGTGGAGCAGATGTTTCTGGATGTAGCAGAGAGTGAAGAATCAAGGATGAGGTGAGAATATAAAGGATCTTAATTTATCATCTGTTGAGAACTCCCCTCCCCCTCTCCCCTCTCCCCAAAAAAAAAAAAAGATAAATAAAATGTATAAATAAATGATGATAATAATAATCATAATAATAATGATTTAAAAATAATAATAATTTTAAAAAAATAATGATAATAATAACAATGATAACAATAATAATGATAATAAGTATATAATAAGTATATAATAAGTATATAATAAGTAAATAAATCAAATTTATGAAAGATTTCAAAATATGGGAAACATTTTTTTTTTTTTTCTTTCTAGACCCCTTGAAAAAAATGATAGCATAAAGCCCTGCTTTATGACCATGGGATGTGAAACCTGCTTTAATGACAACCTCTACAGAAAGACCCTCAGTTTCGAAAGACCACTTTTTTGTGTGTCCCTTAAAACAATGTCTTTTGCTTAGAATCTTGAATATTTAGAAAACAGAAAACTTGTTTAAAGCCCATCTGCCCATTAAGACCACTTTTCTTGTCTCCCTGAAAGGGTCTTTATTTACAAGATTAACTGCAAGATGAATTCTGATAATTAATTTCTAAGAGATTGCATATTTCTTGTAGATGGGGTGTAATTCGTTAGGACATCATTCACTTTGGTCCCAGTTCATTTTTCAAAAAGAAAAGTAATTGTCCCCAACCTGATGTTTTATTTCTTTGTGTGACAACAAAAGACTAGGTCATTCTCGTTTAGAACTCCTAAGTTTGTACATGTACCAACCGCTAATTAGCACCCATTATGATCCTTTCCTCTACGGATTCACCCTCATTACTTTTTAATAGCCATGACCCCCCATGACCTTCCTGAACACTGCTGGATTTCATTTCCCACCTCAGTTTGTGGTCCTGCAAGCTTCAAGTTTTGACACATATATTGTCTGCTTATAATGGAAGACCAATGTATCATATTGTTTAAAAAATGTCACATTGAGATCGTATGTCGTAAATCATGTTAGCTTTCACTTTAATAAGTCCATATGTTTTAAACCAAATCATACAGGCTTATTGTTTGTAAAGCTTTATTTAGTCCACTATCCAAGTATTTTATCTCCACCCATTAACAGTAAAATTCTCTAGTTTTTATTCATGTATTTACAAATAGTCTTATATATGTTCATTTGTTTTACCCCATCGGGTACAATTGGATTTTCAGTATAACACATATTTGCCTTATACTGCAGCTTTAGATATATATCTTGCTTAGTGTTCCTTAGGTTAAGTCACAGTAAAGTTCACTTGTTGGAATTATAATATTGAATACATTAAAAATATTTCAAGTTGTAGCTACAATTTTTTCTTTTAGAATTTGTGTAAGTTTGTGTAGATAACTTACAGTTAACAACTAAATTATTCATACCCCTTGTAAATTTGATTTTTTAAACGATTTTTTTTTAAAATGTTTTTTATAACTCAATAATAAAAGGTGACTGGTTGAATTAGGATCATTGTTGAATACGTTTAGATGGAAGCTTTAATATACACATTCTCAAGAAACAGAAATTGGGACAAATCAATTTTTCACATACTTAAAAAAATTACAAAACTTGGTAAGGGTATAAATAATTTAGTTTTTAACTGTATTAGGCCTATTTTTACCTCAGTTATATTATATATTATTATGATTCAATCTTGAAATAGGATCAGTGTAAATACATACATTTGTACATTCAACTTTTTCAGAGTACTCTAAATTGATACTTCTCTCGGTTGATTTTGGCAAGCCCAATTAAGCTAATTTGCCCCATATGTTACCAACCAAAATCTCAGATTTTAGTAGGCCTATATCTTATTATTGTATTAAGTTAAGAGCACTCTTTCAAACTCGGACAAGACCAAAATTAAGTGAAATGACACATCTGATGTCAAATCATCTTCAGAATTATTCAATAGTTCATAATGTGTACTGGACATCCCCCCCCAAAAAAAAAAATCGGACTTGCCCATGTATTTCCAATTATAATTGCATGGCAGCATTTATATACACACTTTATATTATATATACCATATATCTTGACTAGAAGATCTTGGGAGTGAAAAGGGCATCTCAGATCCAGGAAACGCTGTCCATAAATCAATCAGATTGGAAGGCATCCGAGTGTAAATGTCACTTTTCTAGATTTCAGAACTTCCCATGCATATCTTCCTCTGCCTTGTCTATTAATAACTTTGAGAAGTTGGAGTTGATCATTGAGTTTCGTATGACGAAGTAGCATGCATTGACGGAGCGTGTTAGAGCATATGCCCCGATGCATGCAGGGAAGGAAATGATGGGGGAAATGTAATATTTTGCCTGCTTCAGGAGAAAGGTTATTTTCAGGGTATACACATATAGTAGCAGGAGTGTTAATGCTTAAACTGATGATGAGCCAATATGTAGGAGAGGGAGGTGGTGTATTGAATTTCTCTTTAGTTAGACTTAAAATATTGTGTGGAAGTCTGTTCCTTACTTAATGGTTTTTATTTCTAGTTGTGCAATCTCTCTCTCTTCCTCCCTCCCTCCCTCCCTCCCTCCCTCCCTCCCTCTCTCTCTCTACCTGTCTATCTATGTATCAATCTAGCCATCAGTCCATCCATCCACCCACCTATCTATCTATCTATCTATATATCTATCTATCTATCTATCATGATTATCATACCATGATATGCATGTATCCTCAGGATACTTCTTGTTTAGTCATCTGCCCTTCTATGCTGATGAATTGCACATCAATTAGGAAAGATATAATCAGGTCATTTATAATTCACATAATGATGTAATTGATTTGATGGTTTAGCAATACATCACATACAGGAAGTCATATCTCTGTACACAGTAGTTACTCACACTCGACTCCCTGCTCAAACTATCTATGGCTAACAGACAGATTTGTAAATGTGATACACACTACTTATTACTCAATGTTTGATTCAAAGTCTCTTCCCAACTGCATGTGGCTTCATTTCTTGGCTGTATATATGACGAGCCAAAAGTCATTACATCTATTTTTCAAGGATATATAACTTTTCTTCAGTGGTAAAAAGTAAATATTCTAATCCCTGGGGGGTGTTTCACAAAGACTAAGATCGACTTTAAGTTGGACTTAAGTATAACAGGCCGTTCATGCCACTGTTTGCTCTTACCATTTACTGGCATTTGTCTTTCAAGGGACGTACAAATCGTGGTCTCAAATCTACAGAGTTTACATTTTTTGATAGTTCATTATTGAAGGAAAAAATATTATCTAAAAATTATAATTTAGAGACCAATGGGGATAGCAATCAATGGCATGAATGGCCCGCCATACTTAAGTCCAACTTAAAGTCGATCTTAGTCTTTGTGAAACACCCCCCTGGTCTTGGTGAAATATATTTCTCTTTCTGTTGAGAGCAACATAAACAAATATTCCTTCCTGAAATCATAAAACCATCATCCTGTTTAAAAAATTTGTTTTCATGATGTCTACATGTAGCCTGCTAATATAAGCATCATCTGGTTGCGCCATTGGTTTGGTTCTTGCTACATATTTGTGCATTGCCATTATCAGAAAACCATCTCATTCATGCTTCTCTTTCTCTGTTTCCTTCCAGTGCGATACCCAATGTGCCTCCCCCTCCACCGCTAACCAATGGGGTCTACAAGTCGGAATCTGCTGCTGACTCTGCCTACGACACAAGCCAGCCCCCTAGCCCAGGAAAGATCAGCACCTCCACAGAGGATGATGTCTTCCATGAAGGTGAAATCGGTGCCTCTTTCATCCCTCCTCCGCTACCCTTTGTCAACGGCAACACAGCGAGGAAAGTGGAAGAGGATGAGTTGGCTGATTGTGGATATGTCAGCATGAAAGATGCTCCTCGAGCTCTGAAGCATTCCCTGAAGCTTGATACCAACGAGAACGAGATGGGGATGCAGAAGAAAGTGGGACCAAGTGCGGATGAGACAGATTTCTTACCCCCTCCTCCTCCGTTGGATCACCACGAGATGCCAAGCTGTCCAGGTCAGGAGGTCGAGTTTCCTCCCCCGCCCCCAATGGCAGAGATAGCTGGTGATACAAAAGAGAACATTGCTGCCATCATGGCACGCTTCAAGCAACAGGAGGACATGCCTAAGGAAGAGCCACGTCGTGCTGCTTCGCCACCAAGAAAAAAGATCATTTCATTGGCACCGTCCATTGCTGATGAAGCAAAAAGCGAGAGTCGACCTGAAGTTACCTCCCCGTCAAAATCGAGGATTGCGGAACGTATAGCACAGCTGAAAGAACAGGAAGTAATGAGTGAGAGAGAGTCCAGTGGAGCAGCCGGTGTAGCGATGGTGAGAGAGAGTGAGTATGCTAATACACCTGGCCATGATCAGTCGGTCAAACGCAGACCGCCTGCTCCAGTCAGAGACCCAAACACAAGACTGACCATGATTGAGAACACATCAGTGCAGAGAATGTCCTATGGGAATGGAGTGGATGTACGTATGGTGCGAACGCGAAGTGAAGAGTACAGAATACAGAGCCAATTTGGCGGATCGGTATATGATGATACTGTTGTTGGAAGCACTTATATTGACAATGTTGCATATCAAAATCCCATGGAGCACACGTATGGAGTTGTACCTGATGTACCTCCACCTCCTTTTCAAGCACCCCCACCTCCTCCACCGATGTCACGACTACCCCACCATGGAGCTGTGAGACCGATGAGTGTGGCCGCTGTACCCCCACCACCAGCACACGCACCCCCTCCAGTACCCCCTCCAATGCCATCAGGCAACACCAACAATACCAACAACATCTTCATGCAGATTCCAGGTGCCACGTCGAGACCACGAAGCCAGATACTGTACCCGGGTGATGTCCCACCGCCCCCTTCAGTTGCCCCTCCAGCGCCCCCACAGCCCCCGCCTGTACCAAGTGGTCCCAAGCCAGCACACTTGATGTCCATTCCTGTCACATCATCATTTGCACCACCACCACCAGCACCCCCTCCTTCCGTGGCCAGTTTCACCCCTCCACCCCCGCCCCCACCTGTTATGGGGGGTGGAAGACCCCAGCACATTCCTGCACCTCCACCAATGGGTGGAATGGTACCCCCTCCTCCACCAGCACCCAATGCCCCGCCCCCACCTCCACCACCTGCAGTAAACAAACTCACAGGAGGAGGAGGAGGAGGAGGAGGAGGAGGACTACTGGATGGCATCTCAGCTGTACAACTCAAGACAGTTTCAAAAGGTTAGTCAATCAACTCTGTCATCTACAAAAATGCTTGAACTTTTCTTTTAGCATAACCCTTTTGTTATGCAGCTTAGTTAACCATATTGTACATTTATGACATTAACAACAATTCACTATTCACATTTCCTTACACAATTACACTTAGATTGTAGACAAACATGTAGATATATAGAGGCTTGGTTTCATAAAGGGTTGTACTTTTTTCCTCCCCAAATGTCAGCATTTTTAATCTGCGTCTGGTGGTAAAGATTCCCAACAACTAATGTAAAATTTGGCAAACCAATTATTTCACATAGTCCCCAGCCCCACACCCCAGAATACAAATAAATTGTAGCAAGTCTGATATCTTGCAAGGTGAAATACAACATAAATCTGTGGAAACCAAGATAGAGTTCATGTACTGCCAGTATTTGGATATCATTGAGAAAGATTGATTGCCTTAGCATGAGCAATTGAAACCGATTAGTATTCATTCACAGGTTATACAGGCATTAGGGATTATTGTAACAGAAAGGGTTGTGTGGGCAACTTTATGTTGTAGATCAATCAAGAGGAAAAATAACCTACTCAAAAGATATGCTCTTCAAAGAAATAGTAGAGAAGGGGTGGCATTGTCTCCCTTTCAGCTCTCAGCCTTTATTTATATTTCAACCAAATGTACCACAAATTTGCGTGATGACTAATATTGGCTCTAACCCAAACATATACATTGGTGGTAATTAACTTCAGGTTTCTCTTTACTGTTTACATTACCGGTATGTTTCCTAGGTTACACACTATATTTTATTTTCACTTTGTAAAGGACACACCAGTATTAGACATGTAGTCTTTTTTATGTGCAATAAATATGCTGTAGAGAAATACATGTAGAACGTTGCTTCTAAAATTAAAAATTGCAGACAGAATTTTTTTTAAATTAGTGCAAGTACTTCTCTTTACTCACATGATCTTGGTGTTTCATAACATCTTATTATTAAAAACAATGAAAACTTCTTATCATGCATTAGAAACTAATGTACCCTTTTCACCACAATGTTTTCATCCTTCTAGGGAATTTTAATTGACAGCAAAGATATCCACATTTTCAAGGAAGAAAACGTTTTTGGCAAGATGTGTTGTTATTGTATACTTCTAGTCTTTGGCTTGACTTCAAGAATATTCACATTTATAACAAATTAGTAGTGCGATATCAACTCCCAAATCAAAGATAAATGCCAAAGTTTGAATAAAGGAACAAATGATAAGTTATTAGACAACAGTGGGGAGAAGAAAAAGGTTCTACTAGACTTTGATATTTCCACTAATAGAACATTTATTCTGCCGTATGGAACAGAAAATTGCTGTACTAGAATTATGCCATTTACAGAAAAAGAAATTTTATTTTGCATCATGTTGGGCACAAAACTGCATCTAAATTTGAATCTGATGTACACATTTGGACAAGTCAGGCAATGATGGGAAAATGTATTATATTCTTGAAGGCAGATAGGATATGCTAGAATCCGTTTGCCTTTGTCTGCATTGTTTTTATATTCCAGCTGGCTTTTAATACAATCCTTCCTTCCTAACCGTACCTCACAGACGATACGACTAGAACATGGCGAACATATCCTGACTCATTCATTCTAAAATAAAACTCTAAGATGTGAACAGGCCCTAGCTTATGTTTGCAAGTCATCTTTTCTTAAAGGGATATTTCATTGTTAAATTGGAACTCAACCCCTGTGTACATGCATTTGATAGCATTCATGTAGTTGCCTTGACAACCATAATGATTGTTTAATGTTTGTCTGATCTATCAACAACTGATACGTGCAAAATATCAAGGGAAAATAGATTGTTTCCAACTATAAGAACTGAATTTGTCTCACTCCTCTATCAGAGATCTAAAGTGTCTATTACTTTATTGCATTACAAAAATGAATATAATTCTATGGTTTTCTTCATTATATTAAGGTGATTTAAAGCTTTAAAACCTTTCTGTAAAATGAATTTGTGTTGTCTTTATTTTAATTTCTTTATTTTTTGAGGGGGCAAAGTGCTATTTACATATATCTTCTTAATGAACAATTTAAAAACAAAACTTCATCAGTTTTGCATCTTCAACCAAGCAGAAAACTTTTCTACAAAATGAATTGTGATAAAACTTATTAATAAAATCAAGTTGTTCATTATACGTAAGTGAACATGGAAAGTACATGTAACCTACTTAAAGCTCACGTACAGGTACATGTATTACAATGTTCCTTAAAAATATGTAATGTTAAATGCTTCCACTCCTTTTTTTTCCTCACTAACACACATGCATTCACCCCACTTTTGTCAGTTGCCCTGTAACAGCAGCATGTTTCTATATATGTTTGTCTACCAATCTATTTCTATAGCACTGCATGGTGTTTGAGGTGATAAAGGTGTTACTCATGTTCTGGCAACCATCCCAACTGTGTTCTGACTACTGCTATGAAATTCATTCTCTAACCCTCAACCCTCAACCCTCAACCCTCATTCACATATGACTTGGTGAAACAAAAAAGACCTCCCCCTCCAAAAAAAATAAAAATAATGATAATAATAATAATAAATAATAATAGTAATAATGATAATGATAATAATAATGATAATAATAATAATAATAATGGTAATGATAACAATAAGGATAATGAAAAAGATAATGATCATAATAATAATAATGAATAAACAAAACCAAACCTTGTAAAAAAAAGTCAGACCATGTCATATGTTAATAAATAAAATTTGGAGGCGGGATGTACAACACATTTTCCTGCGACAGTTACCCCACGATAATTTCCTACTCTAATGGAATTCCTAACATCAACCCTGGACCCAACACTACACCTAACCCTAACCCTTACCCTAACCCTAAACCTGACATAAAATTGAAATGCAAGCCTAACCCTATACACTGTACTTTTGACGTAATAGAGCCTGGAGCAATTGTTGGATCCTCTTGAGGTGCAAAAGTAGCTTCATGCAACTAAAGCTCCCAATTTTCATGTGTTGGAAGAGATGATAATGAAGTGAACCTTGCTTACGCATATGTAATTCTGTTTTTCCGCAAAGGTCTTTTAGAAAGAGAGAGAGAGAGATGAATTGAAAGGCAAAGAACAAAATGATAAAGGATGAGACATGAAGAAAAAGGATGTACAACAGAAGTGATAAGGAGAAAAGCAACTATGTTTTTTATAGGATGACATGCTCATTGCATTCATGTATGATTCAGTGTACGGAAGGTATGAATGTCTAATGAGGCATCCTGTATTTTCATTTTTTTTTCTTTCTGTCTGCTCTGATCCACAGAAAAGAAGAAATCGCTGACCACCGAAGCTCCCATGAATAACTTGATGGCTGAGCTGCAGAATTTCTCTGGAAGGCTGCGCCCCACCCCAAAGCAGAGCAAGCCACCTTCACCAGAGATCAAAGGTCAGCTAAGTTCATAAGGATTCATCTCTTCATCACTAGTGTCCTTCATTGTATTTAAAAACATGCTGCTATTACAGGGCAAACCATTCTTAGAGCAAGTTGCTTTGACTTAAGTGAAGATAGAAGAGTTAGAAATATTGTGGGATTGGTGATCAGACATTATAAATATAGAAGATATAGTAAATGTAGTTTTGAATTGTAAAATACCCAGTTTGCAAGACTTGTGGGGATAGCAAATCATAATGATAAATGATGATGATGTCAGTGATGATGGTGATGATGATGATGATAGTGTGTTCTTTTATAAAACACATGTTTGTCATGCATGATGCATTAATGTAGCAACAGAAGCTGTGATCCTTAATGGTTAACATTTAACTTTGTCTTGTAATAACAGATGAGACTGACAATGGAGTCAATCAATTCCAGCTGAAGCAAACCAAGACGAATGCTACCAGATCAGACACACCCTCGCCCCCTCAACCTCCGTCACCGCCACAGCACCAGAACGGCAACAACTCCACCCAGTCTAATGCCTACCGTCTCTCACCGAACAGCAACGGAGGACCATCCACGGCACCCAAGTCACCCAAACCCACGCCAATGGTGATGCCTAAGCCAGGAAAGGTACCGGCTTCACCTACCACAGCACCCCCTGCACCACCAAACGCCCCACCAGCACCGCAGAAGGCCTTTATGCCACCATCGCCACCACAGAAGGCGCCTGTTGCACCACCAATGGCGCAAAAAGGCCCTCCACCTCAGACATCACCTAAGAGACCTGACTACAGTAAGAGAGTCTCCATGCCTCCTGAAACGAGACCGCTCTCACCGACGTCTGTCTCAGCAATGGCAGAGAGGACTAGGAAGGTGTCAGCACCGGCACTACCGGTGCAGCCACCAGAGGGCTATGATAACTTGCCAGCTTGGAAGAAAGCCATGGTGGATAAAAAACTCAAGGAAGCCATGGTGAGTAGTAGGATGAAGTCTGGGAGTTAGAAAAAATCTTTTAGATTTAAGATAAAATTCTTTTAGTAGGATGTCAAGGTTTACAAAGAGCAGTAGATTCTCTTTAACTAAAGTGCATGTGATAGTACAAATATTTGTGTTAAGAGCATTCATAGCATGCAAATTGAAACAAAGTTTGTCTAAAAGCTGGCTGTTATGACTGTGCTAAAAGAATTTAAATCTAAGCAGTACTGTGCAAATTTGTGTAATGGAAAAAGTCACTGCAATATCTTGTTTGAAGATGTCTTTCTTGGAGCAAATTAGAACAAAGTCAACTACATTATATATCTAATTATTGAGATAAAATGTCAAATGATTCAACAGCGCCCAGTTGTTGTCTTTCGTTGGAAGTTTATCAGATTATGGTTCACATCAACTCTTTCTCAACCGGTAATATCAGTATTGCTTACAATGTTCAACTCAGGTGCATGTACATGTACATGTATCTCGAATTCAGAATACTGGTAAGTTTCCTGTATTTTGTAGAACTAGATATATATCCAAAATTGAAGTACTGTACATGTATACTACATCAGCTATTTATCCACCTTCGTGAACTGTTCTTCTTTGATGTCTATTTACAGGCTAAGGAGGAAGAGGAGAGAAGAAAACAAGAGGAGGAGTTATCCAAGTGGCAGGGTGTGCCTGAGTGGAAGCGTAAACTCATGATGGAGAAGGAGAAGAAGAAAGTTGATGAGACCGAGGCTTCTGTGGATAAGACACAGGTTGAACGAGAAGCCAAGCTACGCTCCATGCCGACGTGGAAGCGAAACATTGTCAAGAAAAAGCTGGGTGGGGATGGTGACGATAGCGGTAGCGCAACGAAAGGTGCGTCTGGTTTCGAAGAGACGTCGACAGCTCTGTAGAATAGAACAATAGCTTGTTGTCAAAACTAATGACTTTGATGAGCTACAAATTGAGACTTGGTGCTAGCAGCTTGTTCAGTTACGGGACATACTAAGAGATCTGATGCAGCCACAGACCATTGGATGACTGCAGATGTTATCATCCTAGTAGTCGTCCACATCTTCAAGATCCTTGTCCATGCAGAATAACTCCTGAATAAGTGTCGGGTGAATTGGCTGGGCAACAAATGTGAGCCAGGCTGATCTAAAAGTGACATGGTGCTTCAAATTCTAGAAGTACATGTACTTTGGTCTTTGATGGTGTTTTCCTGTATGCAGATCTTATGGTTGTTCATAGGGAAGGAAAGCTGGACAGTTGAAGATCAGTATGAACAGTTGCAGCCGACTGTAGAATGACATGGTGCTTTCAATTCAAGATTAACTTGGGTTGATATTGTTAAGTCTTCAGGCTGAGCACCAGTTGTTCTAGGACATATCCTGGTTGTGTCAGTGGATCGTATGAACTTGTTTGAGCTGAAATAGTGAAAGATCCTTTTGGAGTCTTTTTTTTTGCTTCTTCAAGATAAGCAGCAATTGTTCCTGGCACAAGGAAACTGCACAGCTCATGATATTGTCAGTGACCAGTTTGAACTGTTTCTATCAAGACTCTCTCTTACATGTACATGTAAATCTTCTCTATATAGTAGTATTGATGCATATACACTGTACTGTCGACTTGATAGCACTTATCCCAGCACGTACATCACAGTGATGAACAATTAAAGCCCAAGAATATTAAATTTACATACATGTAGTAGTACTTCACAGAGCTGATTCTGCTCTGTTACATTGAATAAGAATAGAAGATAATGGATGTGGAAAGTAAAATTTCTGTGATCAAAACTCTGTTTCTAATGCCAGGCACACATGAGCTGGACTTGGGGGGAAAGAGGCAAGGAAATCTGTTTTGTCTAGCTTGAAAGCTTACAGAAGTCTTACTGCACTTTCTTACCTCACATCTGTTGTTTACACATATGCATCATATATCTATTTTTGTCACATCACTATTGAGTCACACCCTTGTACAAATATACATGTACCTATTAACGTAAATGCAATTATGCAGTCTGAATGTGTTGGCAATTATTCCATTATTGAACAAACATGTTTAAGACGAGATGTTATTTTTAAGGTATTGTTTGAATGTGACAGAGACGAATCAGTGCATCTCAAACGGTCATTATCTAAAACTTGAATGCAATTTATCTGATGGTGCATATTAAAAGCACAATGGATCAAACGATGTTGTCTGTACAAGCTGTGATATGGGTGTACATGTATATACAGAGCAGTTTATATTTGTAAATATCGTGAAAGAAACACACTACCCTTGATGCAGACACATCTTTTTCTTGTTGCATTCAGAAATTGTCTTGACAAAATCAATGTGTTTAATCTTCTTATATCACTGGTTCGAAAAGACCGATATCACAATTGGTTTCTGATAATGAATTTCACACAATCACACCTATTTCGCTAAATAGTACGGCATATTGATCAGCTTGATTCTGATGTCGGTATTCACACATTGTGGGGGACGACAGGAGACGATGGATAATCGACGTACATTTTCACATATTTTAGACATCTCTGTTCTTTTTTTTTGTTATATTAGCCATAGTACAGACCCATGAATTATTTTGTTTCCAGTTGACTAAAGCACAGATTTGCACTTGTTTTAACACATTGCCTAGGAATTTTTTTTTTCCTCTTAGGGCAAGGTGTATCGAATGCGTAACAGAAGTTGATTGAATTTGAATTATTTTTCCATTTTTGTGGAACATTCCAACATTTTAATCAAATTCCAAAATAAAATAAAAATATGAGGAAGCATTCATTTGCCAGAAGTTGTCATATTTATTGGGCATTCCAGAAAGACCATTTCTATTTAAAAATGGATACCTCACAATGATCTTATCAATATGTTGAGGATAAGTAGATTCATAATTAACATAATTTCTATCTATAGTTACACATACAGGTATTATCATGTTTGAGGTCGAGTAAAGAGGGCTATACACAGTAGATATGGCATTAGAGCAGATTAGAAATGGACAGTATATGCATATAACAAATTAATTTTTTAATCATATTTACAAGATTTAGCTTCTATGTAAACAATAAGTTTATTGTATGATTTTGATATTGCAATGTCGGGCAAGCTTTTGTGATGAGGAAGGCAGGTGACTTGCAATTGCCTTTTTACGTTTATGTTTGTTTGTTTTAGTGAATGAAAAAGGTGCTTATTGTAGTTATGCAATGGATATACATGGCCATGCATTGTAGTATGGTGGTTTCAATACTGAGCCCAAGATCAAGATGAATTTGAATTAACCTTTAGGAAATATTTTATTTAGTGAAAGTAGAAATATTTCTGAAAGGGTTATTCTCTTGTTATCCTGAATATATACTTGTCAGGAGAGGAATAGAGATGTAAAGTTTTCATTCCACCCGAATATCTTTATTCACTATTACCATTTGAATCATAGTAGGGTAGTTTAGCAAACTATAGTGTCACAGGAAGACGCATCAGGAACACAAAGTGCAAAATTGTTGAAAATTATAATTTGATGGCTTTATACCGGTAATAGAACCTACGACACAGGAATAGGAGGAAATATCCATACTACCTTACTTAGGAGTAATATCACCCAAAATGTCATTTATATTATGTCAAATTACAAATTTTCTCTCGACGTTGGTCATTTTTGTGTTCCAGATGCATCTTTTTGTGCTATTACATTTCGCTATTACCTAAGATATGTAACAGTAAGTTTATTCATTTCATTCCATTGGGGCATTTTGGGGTTGACAAGTGTACAGTTTATAAGTTCACAGTGAAATCATGATTTCAATCAGTAGTAATTTAACTTTTTTCAAGTTTTTAATTGTTAAGTGAGATTATCTTATCATTACAGGCTCGTTCATTTTAAAGACACATAGAAGTCAGCTCTCATGGGGGCTTCGACACCGTTCGGGTGTTTACCCAATAACAGGTGTTGTCAATCACCAGGGTTAGCCTTCAGTCTTATGACCATTCGACCTTATGTGATGCTTTGCTTTTCCCTCACCCAATCGAGCGGGATCCGAAGCTAGACTCTCCGAGAGATTAGGGGGTAATTCTTGACTGGCCTACGGATTTGCTGTGTGCAGATTTGTACTCCCATTATTGTTATTTCTACCAAGTCTGGTGTCAGCGAATTATGGCCTTCTGCACATGGAAACTGACGATCTACTCACTTTAATATGAAGCGGTAACCAGGGCGATTTTTTACAATGTGGAAATAAATGGTTCTGCGTGGATCAAAGGTCATATGCATATTCACTGAACTCTGGTGTTGTAAGATACAGAAATGAGAAGGGAATTACACTTGCGTCATTATAAAGATAACCGTCGCGGTTTACTGCATCATATATGAACGAGGCTTATTCAGAATGATGCAAGATTACCTAGTTTGGGATGCATCTACACAGATGTGTTCACATTCACACTTAACGAATACACCAATTGTCATTTGTAAAAACAGATCTAATTGTCATAGATAATGAAGGCAAACTACTATAAATGATAGCATTCACATAAAATTTGCATCACAGGACATGTAGATATGACAATGGATTATTTTTCTTTAGCGTTCTTTTTCATACTTGTTTTTAAAATCATAATTTTCAAGTTTTTCTTTTGACAAGAATATCTCGTCAACAAGGGATCAATTTCACAACACATTTTACGATCCTGTTTAATAGGCCTTTTCAGACATGCCGGGCCTTTGTTGCACGCAATTGCCATTCATTTACATGTTTTTTTTTTTAAAGTGTTTTACCACGTCATATCGAGACAAGCCTTTATCCTTGTGAAACTGTCATGTTTACAATACCTACGTGTATTTTTATGTTTATATATTTGTTTCGGTTTTGTAGGAATCTGATCTTCTTTCGTTATATTATGAACAGGGGCTGGATATCCACTGACAGTATAATTTCTTTTTACTTTTTAAGTATTATATCAACATGTGATGTAGTTCCGTAGAAGTTATTATTTTTTTTTAAATAGATTATACTGTGCACTGTAAAAACCTCACAAATCGCTATCCTAACAAAAAAATGACTGGCTATATTAGCATCCACCAGCCTATTAATTAGTTTATCTTTCAGGGGAGGTGGCATAGATATATATCTAATTCTCTTGCTTTAATAGCTTCTTTTCATCATTCAAAAGTAACAATGGGGTAATTTTATTCTATGCACATTTCAAATTGATTTAGTAAAATCAAGAGTTTTACAAATTGAAAACTTATTATTTCACATTGTTGTGTAGTTCAGTGTCACTTTCCATTATGAATTTTTTTTTAAATGGTATATTCAATGTATTGCCTTACTTAACATGGAACAAATTGTTACTGATTATGCAACAAAGCACTGCGACCAACAATGGAAACACTCGGCATGACATTGAAGTTGATGTAATACAGAGTGAAAATTTCAGTTATTTTGTTTTTACTCTTATGCACTGAAAGTTATGGAAACACTATGTTATGCAACATTGAATGGAAGTTGACATCATAAAATGTAGAAAGTTTCACTTATTTTGTTTTTGTAATACCTCTCCAAGTACACATACATGTAGATAGATGTAGTTTAGTATCGTAATCTACTGGTGTCGTAGTTTTCATGTGTTCTATTTCTTTTTATTATTTATATCATTCAGGCTGGTCCTATATATCTTTGGCGATTTTAGAATGTAATAATCTGGGATAGTGTTAATCTGCCCATGCTGTCCCATTCAACTACAATCCTGCCATAATAGAAGTATTACCGTGCTATTCATTCTTCGTCCAATTTAGTTTTAGTTTTAAGTGATTTTTAAAAGAAATTATTCCTGAGTTATGATACATGAAATGTACAGTACATAACTAACTTCTATGGATTTCATGATGCCCAAATTGAGGAAGGTTCAAGAAAATTTCATTGCATTGTGATTTGTTATACTAAAATGCTCTTAATAGATGGTTTGTTGGCTTTTCTTTGTTTTTAAGCTTTTAATGACTCAATGGACAACCAAGGTGAAACATTGATATTTAGAAATGAATGTATACATGTACATGTACATGTACCTGTACGTCTCTCTATGACTGTGTATTAATTCACTCATGTAAGTTTAATAGCTTATAGATATAGAACACTTGGGTGGTTCTATCGAATTACATGGAGATAAATGTGACATAATAACAGCTCATATCCTAGTGTGTGGAATATCACAAAACTAATGTAATAACTCTTTATAATATTGAAACTTTATATTTTAACTAAAAAGAAAAAGAAATTAAGTTATGAATTGTATAATGTTATATTAAATATGTATGATTGGTTGTGATGTATATGTATCATGCTCATATCTTGTCACAAGCAAAGAGTGTACACAATGTAATCTTTTGGTGAAATAAAGACACTAAAAATCAAATATCTACATTTCACAGTTTTGTAAATCTTTTAATCATTTTATTTACTTGGGATTGTTTTCTTGCAATATTTGGTTTTGCTTTTTAATACAGCAGAATAGATAGGACAATGAATACAAATTTCTGTAATTTGCAAATACCTGAGAAATTATTAAAGCAGGCAAGAAGAGACAGAGAGAGAGAGAGAGAGAGAGAGAGAGGGGGGAGAGACAGAGAGGGAGAAAGAGCTACATGTAAGGGTTATCACCTCGTTATCACCTCGTATTAATAAAGTCCACTGATGGGGGCTGGCAGGATGGGGTACATTGAGACAAATGTCATCTCATACAATGTGCATATTTGCCAGTCCATGCCCTTCTTAAATCATGAGGGGAGGGGTAAGAGCTACCACCCTTTCATCTTCATGATGTCCACTGCTAGGGCGGGGCAGGGCGGGGGTAGGGCTGTATGCTCAAATGGAACTTGAAACACTTCTCAATCTCAGGAAGGAGGGGTAACATCTTCATGAAGTCCATGGCAGGGGGGGGGGGGTGGGGCAGGGCAGTCATCTCATATCAAGTTTAAGTCCTATGAAGGAGGGGTAGGAGCGATCATCTTCTCATCTTCATGAAGTCATCTGGAAAGGCAGGATTTGTCATCTCTTCAAGAACCTCCCACATGGCTTTCCCCTACAAAGACAAAGAGGATTTCAATGAAAATGTTGAGAGACATATACCTTCCAGGAACCAAATAATACAAGAACAGTGATAACATAGAATTGAGTGTCCTATTCATGTACCCCTGAAATGTTTTCATAGTAAGTTTCACCCCAAAGAAAAAACTCCCTGAGATGAACTATAGGTAGTGAAAAATGAAGGAAAAAAAGTGGCTGGGGGGGGGGGGTGGTATGCTATAAATGTGTGTACCTGCCATTCTGAAAACAGCTGCTTTCTTAGACCAATTCATATATTTTGTAAGAAAATATGAATTATTTTGGCTCAAATGGTCTTTAGGAGTGATCTTATTATTGTTTCAGAGGCCAAAACATGTGGAGCATCATGTGCAGTGCTTAACATCAAATAATCCCAAGATTGGTTAATGCAGACAGATTTGTACATTGTTACTTTGGCATTATCGTAATTGAGAAATCAGAATAATTACCATTTTGAGAGCTGCTTTTCGTCTGTGTTTCCTGACAAGTTTGATGAGGGGGTGGTACAGTCCTTTGTGCTTGCTCAGCTTGGTGTCAAAAGCTTTCAGTCCAATCCTGAAGATAAAAATTTCAATAAAGTACATGGCATGTATGTGTATATGATGAGATGGATAATTTACCACAATAAATCATATGTATCTACCTATTATTGCGTAGTCCTCCAGACAATGCAGTCATCGAAATAAAAAAGTCACATTTGTGCATACCCTAGACCCCGATATACCCTTCAGTCACGCATGCTCTACGTCCGCATGCAAACTTCCTCTCTCTTTTTCGTAGTCATACGTTTAGGAGTCAGTTAAGTCACTAGCGCAAAAATCTGAGTTTTTTACTCCTCGCAGCGTTTTGGAGTGCTTTCTTTCTGTCATTTCCAGTTCCATTTTGTTTTTATACATTTTGGTTCGGTTTTTTAACCCTCAGTCACTTTTATTTTGGCAAGAATTTAGTGTTCATTTTGCCGAGCGAACTTCCTTTTTTCAGTTCAGTCCCGGACACAGTAATTTGTGTACCGGGGCTTTTTCACTTAGTGTGTGTTAAGGGATTTCTTTGTGCATACCTTGGGTGTAATTGTAGTGTAGATTACGGTGCGGCTCTATTGTTGAGCGGGCTGTGTGTATTTTCTTTTGTTGACGCTAAGATAAGCGTTTTTCCTTTCATAGCTCTTTTGTTTAGCTACGCTAGGGCTGTTTTGTTTCACCAAGTTATTTTGTTGTTTGTTTCAAGAGTTAAAATAAATGGTTTTTGTAGCGACGCTATTTGTTGCTTGTTGTTTAGTCGACGCTAAATTAGTTCGTCGATTGTTGGTTGTAGTAACTGTTGTTACTTTTCTTTTATTGTTGTTGTTTTACTTTCTTTGGAAAGTTTATTTTTTATCCACAGATTTCCAATGGACTCTGGAGTGGATTCACTCCCCCCAGTTTCGGTTGTCGTTACCGCCTCACTTGCGATTGAGTTTGGTGCGGCAGGAGGGGTAGGGCACCCGAGTACAGGCTCGGGCAGGTTACTCCACGCACTGGGTATTTTTGCCGGGTGTGTCGGGAGTTTTGCCCTGTAGTAAGTTACCAACGGATACCGCGTCCGGGCCAACCAGCGGGCTGCGCTCCGGCGCCAGTATGTCGAGGTCTAGAGATTTGATTTCATCGAATAAAGAGACTCCTACTGGTGGCTTTCCCCTTCATGGGTCTGTCCGTCCGGTAGAAGCCCCGGGCTTCACAGCCCGTGGCTCTGTTGCGAGGCAACAGCCGTACAAAGCACGAGCCATGCATTCAAGCATGAAGGAGACCCGGTTTACGCACCTGATTCTTTTCGGCAGTATTCCTGCTTCCACATTTGGGGTGCCTGTAATCACCCCAGTGGAACGCCAAGGTCTCGGGCTGGCTGAGGCTTCTCACGAAGCACTGAAACGAACGGGCGCCGGTCACACGGACCGTACGGGTCTCGCTGGGGTTTCTCACAAAACTTTGCAACGAGCAGGCCCCGGTCACACTGACCGTAGTGGCTTCGCTGTAGCTTCTCAGGGAGTATTGCAGCGTGAGGGCCCCGGTCACACTGACCATGCAGATTTCGCTCAGGTTTCTATAGATTCAGTGAAGCAAGACGGCAATGTGTATGTGATGAGATGGATATTTTATTTGAATAGATTAGTGATACATCAACTCATCTGAGCAGCAGCGAACCAATTTGATTGGCCTATTTGGAACTCCCCATACAAGGACTGCAGATGTGACCAGCTGTCCACAATTATCTGGCAATACCTGATGGGTTTAATGCTCACAATTCCACAATATTCTTTTTAAATAAAAATTTCCTATAAAACAATGCAGATCTTATCTATTACAAAGCCACCAAACTTACAATGCTACTGTATCAAAATATTTGGTAAACTGCAGCATCTATTTTTTTTTTAGTTACAAAAGTACATATGCTTCACATTCCTGTATATTATGTAGCCAGTACATGAAGGACCTTGCCATTTACTTTACCCATAAAAAAGAAAGAAGGAAACACTGTGAAAAACCGAATCAGTTTACCGCATCATATGTAAACAAGCCATTGCTGTTATTTATACAAATACATGCACTTTTCCGTCCATCGTCCAAATTGCCAACGGTGATATTAGTCACCAATCAAAGCTTCATAGTTTTATAGAAATTGTACAGAAATTGAAGTTCGTGCCTTAATGTCGGGCACATTAACAATTTTAGAATTATTTGACAATGAAAAAATCTGTAAGTACTGTATGTAGAAAATATATCTTTGAATTGATAAACCATTGATAAATCATGTCATCAAAATACATGGTCATGCAATTGAAGCTAATGACCCCTCAGCCCTGACTTTCTTGCATCCCTTAAATTTCATGATACATAGACCAATTTTTAAATTGTTAATATGTTACCAGCCCTTCATAAACTGAATATGATAATGAAGAGTAAATCCTACCAATTAACAGTATTGACCGTGAGAGGAAAGGTAGTCTCCGCACCCTGGTCATCTTTGCGTAGCTTGGAGACAGTACACGCATGGAATATCCTTACACATGATGCCCAAATATCTGAAAATAACAGGAAATCATGATGTCACCCCAAATTTTTTAAAGAAAAATATAATCCCACCGCTGCCACCGTAACAGTAAGGATATCACTCCAACCACAATAGCTGTTAAAGGTACTATGTCCCTTTGCAGGCCAAAAAAATGAAAAGGTTAAATTCCAACGGCATTTGAAAGACAATACTAATTTAGAACTTCCCTAAAAAAAGGGGGGGCTTGAAAATGTCTTTAAGTGGGAAAATAACGACTATTAGTTGTCGAATCGACTTAGGAGCTATAGAGCCAGTAAGTAATAGTCTGATTTTTCAGACCATTGTACCGAATGGTCGTACGTTTTATGCTGCGCAAAGATTCAATCAGTTTAATTTTGGCCATTACAAGAAGTGGGTTATTGATGTAGACAAATGCTCATGTACCCTTTACAGCTCATTTTATGTATGTTATTACCAAAGATGAAAAACCAGTCAGTCACTCAATAGTGTCTGACAGTGAAGTCTAGCAAGTAAACGGGTTTCCTTGCATAATTTGAATATTAGGACACTGCTAACGTTTAAATTTCACAGATAGGACATACATGACATATTCATAATTCCTGCAAAGTTCTACAGAATTTGATGTTGGCTGCAGAAGGGACATAGTATCTTTAAGGTAACCTGTCTATTTATTGAGGTTAAGCTGTGAACAAGTGCGGCACCAAAAAGGAGCGGAGGTCAAAGCACTTTCGCTGATCATAATAATAATAAAGCAAGGCCCTCGTAGATGGCAGCATTACACTCTAGCATGTAGATTGTATAGGTTCATGGAGCCTAAAGCCCAGAGCTCTGATAAGTGAACACTGGTAGTCATACCGATACATTTGGCACCTATTTCTGACCTTATATCTGGCCTTCTATCCCCTTCCACTGGTACTTTGATGACAAAACAGATTTAAATACATACAACAGTGATCTACCGTATACAAAACAATTTTAAACATGCATAACAAGTAATTATATACATATATATACAGCAAAATGGTACAGGTACAACATAGAGAAAAGTGTCTTACTGTAGAACTGTAGAGGGGGTGTGTTCTGTTTGATGTAGCTAGCAAGGCAGTGGTAGTAGGAATGGAAACGATGCGCTAGCAGTAGAAGGAGATGGTACACATTGATGACAATCGTCAGGAATGAGTTGATCTGAAAGATAGTGCATTAATATAACCATAAGGACACATGTATGCACATTGATCTGATATAGACAAGATTGCAATAATAAGAACTACACATGTATAGAAAACATTAACTATCTAGTATCCACAAGGATATCTGCCTGTGGATGAATTTGAATTTGGCATGATTTTATAGCATTCGGTTCATTTAATACAATATTTAAAAAAATGCATAAATTATGTACATAACTAAAGGTACATTATCTTATTCTGTAAACACATGATGAGAATGACATCCACTCCCAAAGATTTGTTTTCTTCAAAATGTTGGAACTCTTATCTTCTAAAATTTTCTTTACAATACAGATTACAGAGTGACACGATTACTTACTTGTGGGTCCATAAATATGCTGACATTCTTGGCTTTCAATGACCTGTAGAAATAAATCAAAAGGAAAGCCAAAATAATGCGCCATTTGCAATGTTTGAGAGTGGACACAAATGAACATTGTGATAAATAGTTATAAAGATTATCTCTTTCATTTACATGGAATGGGAGTTTTCACTCATCCATGGTGTAAAATACCATGAAAGGATGCAAAATTACATTTTGAAATTACATAATGTAACTTTACATCCTTTAGGTATACAGATGCTAGTTTTGTTTAATTTGTAACATTTCATTTTCAATTGTTACCAGAACTCGCGATTTAATTACCTTCAATATATCATGAGTAGTGAAACGGATACAACTTACCAGGCGAGTTTGATTCTCATGTTGTGTAGAGCTGTATCTTTGTCCGTACAGATGGTGAGAGTATAGCGGATACCTGACAGAACAGCGAGATGAGGGTGAGTAACGGTAAAATACAACTAGCATTAAAAATGTGTACATAAACAATAGTAAAAGCAACAACTTACATGTACAAGCATTGATGGAGCTACTATGTGTGACACACATACAAACATACTTACAGACATTGTTGTACTTTGTGTAATCATTGCTGATGTTCAGGGTCTGCATATTAAAGACTATGCCACACCAGGGGAACCGCTCTGTAAAAAAAAATGACAGAAAAAAACACAGCATACAGTCAAACCTGTATTAGCGACCACCTCTCTATAAAGACCACCTGTCTATAGGGGCATTGCATTTAGTCTCCCATGAGAGGGAATGTGTGTTGTAGAACCTGTCTAGAAAGGCCATCTGTCTCCACTTTTTCCTTGAGTGGTCTTTATAGACAGGTTTGACTGTACTAGGTTTTAAGATTTCAGGACATTCAAGATTATTAAGCCTCTATCTGTTTCAATATTACATTACACATTCACATTGATATTGCTTCATGGTTTCTAGTATAAAATGGTTGACCATACACAAATAAATGTCACTTATTGCCAAGAATTATGTGCCATGTTATTTAACCATTTCCATGCTGTTAGACATTGAACAATGTGTTTGGATTTAGATTAGGAATGCTTACCTTAAAGAAACAGAAAGGGTGAATATTATATCAAATTAAGATATTTCATCCCCATTGAAAGAAAATGCTTTGAAGTCAAACTTTCACTCTTGATAGAGCATTAATGACAATTTTTTTTAAATAGGTGGCCCAGGAGCAGTTACAACAGACAATCAATCATTCGTATTTCAGTTCAGAATTCTCTTATTTTCTCATTGATGCAATTTTTTGTTCCGTAATCATGTATGTCACATACAGCCTTTTCACACACAATTAAAATTCATCGTATCTAGAGCTGATTAGTTTAAAGCTGTTTAACTGAACAGCTTTAAACAGCTTTAAAGTAAATTTTACCTGTGTGAACGTTGTTTATACGATGTTCGGACAGATCTGTCGCGATTCATACGCCGTTCAAAGCAGGCTGCAGATACGAAGTCCGTATCTAGAGAGCAAGACATTTTGTGTGTGAATGGATATACGTGTTTAAACTGGGCGGGCACTTCTCTTTAAACGCTCAGTAGGGCCATTGCGCGTTTACGAGCAGTGACAGAGCAGTGAATCTCGAACGACCGCACCAAAATTTTCTGTGTGTGAATGATATTGTATCTAAAGCTGATTAGTTTAAAGCTCTTTAAACTAATCAGCTTTAAAGAATTTTACCCGTGTGTGAAAAGGCTGATAGTCCTGCTGCAATCTGGACATTATACTGACCTGCTGACCTGGGTACCAGCTGACCATCATACATGAAATCAAAGTTAGCCAATGTCTTGCTAGGATTCGCACTGCATCCATACTGCTTCACACCTTCATTTTTTTTTGTCAATACAAGAGAAATAGAAGAAATATATTGAGACATGATACATGTACCAGTTTATAGAAACATTCAATTCATATCATTAGTGAAATATGCCAAACATATCGCTGAAATCAAATGGGATTCAATAATGGATCTACAAATTTAACAGTAATTCATGAGGCCAAATGTTTACACTTACTCTTAACACAGTACAATGTTTTTCAATATCATCACAAGGCTTAGTAGTCAATTGTTTACACATACATATTATATACATGTATCTACTTACTGTAGTTAATAATGAGCATTTAAGGTTTTTGTGAATATGGGCTCAGCAGACACATTTGACCCCTGCTTCATTAATGCATTTCATGTTCTTTAACACTACAAATTAGAATCATCTATACCATTACAGAGCAGCTTTATGACACAGTATACCCTGGCAACAGTTACTCCTAACCCTAACCCTAGATTTTTTATACACAACCTTAAACCATATTGCAACCCTAATTCCCTAACCCTTTATCTGTGACCAATTAAAGCCCTGGGGGTGTTTCACAAAGACTAAGGTCGACTTTAAGTTGGACTTAACTATTGCAGGCCTTTTTATGCCACGGTTTGCTCTCACCATTTACTGGCATTGGTCTCTCAAGGGACAAATCAATCGTTGTCACAAATCTACAGAATTTACGTTTTTTGATAGTTCATTATTGAAGGAAAAAATATTATCTGAAGATCATAAATGAGAGACCAATAGTGAGAGCAACCAGTGGCATGAATGGCCTGCCATAGTTAAGTCCAACTTAAAGTCGATCTTAGTCTTTGTGAAACACCCCAGAGAAATTGTCAGTGGAGTAAATGTTGGGTCATCCATTGAGACTCTCACTCAAAGAATCATCCAGGTGCTACGACACATGCTCCGGCGACAATTTCCAACATTAAATACTAGATGTCAACATTAACCAACAGTTACATTTTCCTTCCGAAGGATGGACAAAATGGTGGATATTATACCAACCTGAAAGAAGTAGCTGGAGGAATCGTTGAGCTTTGTCATGATGTGGGGTGATGAGCAGGAAGTCATCAATCAATCTCATCATCAGCTATAGAAAAACAGAAATATATAGACAAAGAAATGAAATACACCAGGGACCCATTTCACAAAGCCTTTTTTCAATGACAAATGACAAAAATCATCTGTTGATAACCAATCAGAAGCAAGGATTTCACTAGCTTATAACAAAAACTGTCATTTGTCACTAATGACAATTTTGTGAAATGGGGCCCTGAACATGATTAAATTTTTGAGGGCAGGGGCAACATATTGAGGGATCATACTTCAGTCAGACTGCTAGACAGACCCAAAGAATGTCAGATAACTAACAAAATATTAGCTATTTATTTTCTGATCCAACTTTCTTAGTATGGAGTTGGTCTCATCAGCGAGGGGAATAAACTTTGCTGGCCATCATATACACCCCCTCCCTGTACCACAGCACAAAAAATGTTAGAATAAATGATAGACAGACATACATGTCATGTAACATACATACATGAATTAACAAGAAGTACATGTATGATATCAAAGCCACCCGATGAGGGTTTTTTTAAGTAGGAAATTGCACTTATTTCTGGGCATACAAACAAGGAAGGATGGGTAGCATATGGGAGAACATGCAGAAAAGGGATAAGAGTCTGTCTAAAGGATAACCTACCCCTTCTCGGTCTATATCTGAGAGGTAGCATCTCTCTATAGGTGAGCATGGAAGAAAATACAGAGAAGGGATAAGAGTCTGACTAAAGAGTGGTTACATACCCCTTCTCGGTCTATATCTGAGAGGTAGCATCTCTCTATAGGTGAGCATGGAAGAAAATACAGAGAAGGGATAAGAGTCTGACTAAAGAGTGGTTACATACCCCTTCTCGGTCTATATCTGAGAGGTAGCATCTCTCTATAGGTGAGCATGGAAGAAAATACAGAAAAGGGATAAGAGCGTGTCTAAAGAGTGGTTACATACCCCTTCTCGGTCTATATCTGAGAGGTAGCATCTCTCTATAGGTGAGCATGGAAGAAAATACAGAGAAGGGATAAGAGTCTGACTAAAGAGTGGTTACATACCCCTTCTCGGTCTATATCTGAGAGGTAGCATCTCTCTATAGGTGAGCATGGAAGAAAATACAGAGAAGGGATAAGAGCCTAACTAAAGAGTGGTTACATACCCCTTCTTGGTCTATATCTGAGAGGTAGCATCTCTCTAGGTGAGCATAGAAGAAACTACAGAGAAGGGACGAGAGAATGGAGCCCTGGCTAATGCCATCCTGACGCCAGTAGTGCTTCCTACCACTCTGAAAATAATGACAGATTATATGTTCAAAATAGTTACGCAGCAATACAAATGTAATCAAATTGTAATCATGCTCTCTCTCTCTCTCTCTCTCTCTCTCTCATTCTCTATTTTCTCTAACTTGCTCTCTGTTTTTTTAAAATAAATCAATGTATCATAATGCACCGCTTTCTACATTTAGATCATATTTATCTATCCATCTTTCAAGTTCAAGTTCAAGTTTTATTTATCTATCTTTCATAACACACTTTACAAATATGACATGAATATAACAAGTTGACAGAATATGGTGTTACAAAAGAAAGTTGTGGTGACCTTGGTTGAAAGCAAGGCTTGTGGATTTAAGGTCCCTCATGAGTAGCTTATGAGTATGTCCTAAGAGAACAAACTCGTCAGATAAGAATAATGCATACATTTAAATGCTGACAAACTAAACTAACTAAACAACTGAGAAAACATAAACATAAATAAGTATAATAAAATCTACTAACTACTAAATAATGGCTATAAACAAAAGAAACAGGAAAATACTACGAGCAACAGGACTGAAACACAGACAAAAACGAAACAAGACAGACAGATGAATAGATGTGAGAAACGGGAGCAGAATTATGCTGACCTATATAGTAAATATACTACATACATCCATAAGTCTATTTAATTACATGGATCAAACTCCTTCCATTAGCTGGCTATTAATCTATCATATAGTTTGATGTCAGCTAGAAGGGTGTTAACTCTGTATTAGAGGGTACATATATAGATAAACATCCTTCTGGCTCTCAGCAGACAATATTAATAATTATAGTGGGTTCTTGAATATCTGTCAGACTTGAGACTCCTGGCGCTCCATTATTATTACCCCAGCTTTAGCATGGCTGCCATTATGGCGCTCTAGCATTTCAAGGTAATTCCGGCCAGGTGCCCATTTACCTCACCTGGGTCGTTTGTGGCAAATGTAGATAAATGTCTTGAAGAAGGACATTAGTGTCGTTACGGGACTTGAACCTCTTATCCACTAGACCACGCCACCTCTACACATTAGGTTCCTTCTGGCTATTTCACCATACATTGCTTAGTCATACCTTCACTACATCAGCCATGACATGTTGTTTCAGTCTCTGCAACAGGTCCTTCGGTGTAACCTTAACTGTGTGCACCTGATAAGATAGAGTATACAAAATATATCATGGTTATGAGTGAGATAGTAAAACTGTGAATGAGAGGTTTCAGTCTCAGCAGCAGAGCAGTGGGAGTTATATTTATTATCACTATGTAAACCTGATAAGATATAATATACAGAATAATTAATGGTTGTGGAGAAGATAGTAAAACTATTTCATGAAGTGAAAAATGTGGGGTTCTATCAGTCAGGCTACAGCTTTTGTGTCATTAGGGTATGCCAGATTGGGACTTCTGTGGGGCAGGGGGGTCAATTTTTTTTTTAAAGAATTTTTGTATTTTAATGAGTTTTTGAAATAAGTCAAATTTTACGGAATTGATTAAATCTTGCTGGAGTGCATCGGGCACAGATATGCGAACATGGGACTACACAAACAAGTGGCATCAGAATATTTCTAGTCCTGCCATATATTTTGAACACAAGAGCACGTCAAGAGCACTTCAAGAGCAATCCATTTCATGCTACTATGATATTCTGCCTCATGGGCATAAAAAGAATCGAAATTTCGCAAATTATCATTTTTTAATAAATTTCATCAGAACTTCACGTTCTCTTTTACCAATAAAGTTGTAAAGTACTATCTGCAGCAATTTATATACCTGATTGATAATGATAGCATTCTTGATCTCTCCATGCTGCGCCATCTTGATCAACTGGCGATGAAAGCTGCTCAACTCGGTGGTCACATGACGACGGCTTGTCTTCTGCAGACCAGTCGATGCCGATGCTGCTCTCGTCACTGTAACATAACGCTGGATCTGATACTCCTCTGGTTTGTCCTGATATGAAAGCAAGGAATAGGAGGAGTGTGATGATTTCTTTGTCTACAGTATAAATTCTTACTCAATAGGCGGTGTCAGACAGAGGCCAATTGTCCGGAAAATTATTATCCAGATTTTAGTTATCCGCATAATTGGCTGTCTGTCATCAATTATCCGTTTAAAAATTCCTTCAAAAATCCCTTCAAACATCCTCTAACGAAACAAGAAAATTCTCTCTTGAAAGGATTTTTCAAGGGATTTTTCAAAGGATTTTTCTGTCTGTCACCAATGTTGAAAAACTCACCTGTTAAAGTTCAGTGTAGGGTCAACTTTTAACTTAATGATTGGCAGGCATATGGTTTTTAACACGCTATCATAACCCGTGCACAATTATATTAGCGCACATTTAATGAGACGCGTTAATTGCGCATTACTGTTGATTGACCGTGTGATGTCACAATGCTTATCTACCTGAACGGTGCATGCGCAATGGCCCATCAATAATCCAGATAATAGTTATCCAGATTATTCGTAGCCTGTCTGTCACCTGTCTGACACCAACGTAAATGAATTATCTAGATTTCTAAAATCTAGTTGTGTCTGACACCGCCTATTATTGTAGTCAAGGCCCAAACTCTCAAGGCCACAACATCCAAGACCAAGACCATTAAGGCATGGAAGAAATGGGACAAAAGCACCTTACGTCCAAGGCCGAAGATGAGAGTACATAAAGAAAAGAAGGAAAAAAAGAAGACTGAAACAGAGAAAGAGAAAGAGAGAGAGAGATAGAGAGAGAGAAAGAGAGAAAAAATATAGAGAAAGAGAAGAAAAAGAATTAAAGAAGGGGAATTAACATACTGCATCCATTTTTGTTTTATGACTATCTTGCATTTGATGTCAGGAATTTCAAAAAGGAAAAAAAGCTCAACAAATCAAGATATTCCAAATCATTGTTTTTAATCGAAATTGGCAATTTTCTAACTTTTCGACATTACATTTTATTAGACAATGTAGCAATAAAAGAAAAATATTATTGTTGCCAATTTGAAGGACAACATATGATCAATATAGCCATCAGAAACACAACTCGGTTTGCTTGTTAGGTTGCAGTATTGGATTATGTGCTGGATTAAAAATCATCATTTCAGTGGAGGCAGATTGTTCCAAAATGAGTGAGATGGGTACTACTCACATGCCCTTGGAGAAGCATTGAGATGATCTGAAGCAGCTTGGAATGCTTGATGGAGTCATAACACTTCTCAATGTCTATCTTCACAAAGTACAGGGGTCTGAAAATATGTAGTCAAATCAAAATGACAAAGGACTGGAATAAGTTTAGATGATTCAAAAGATGTCAGGGAAAAGGTAATCTGTGGCCAAAGCAAGACACAATTCTACACTACTCATCTAAATACTGACTAACATGGAGGCAAGCTCCTAATATGAAGAAAAAAATAATGTATCTCACAATTTTGCTCTCCCCCTTTGGCGTGCAAAAGTTGAAAGTGATCGGAAACTTGAAAACAGTTTAGTTTTAGACAATAATTTTTTTGTAAAGCTATTCACAAAATATGAAGATCAGCACTACATTATAAATGCACATGCACATTGTAAATGATTGTATAGCAACTCATATCAAGAATATTTTAATAAATCGCTGATCACTACAATCATATAAAACAGCTGGTCAGTAATGACTACAGTTTAGTATCACCTGACAGAGAGAGAGAGAGAGAGAGAGAGAGAGGGGGAGAGAGAGAAATAGAAAGAGAGAGAGAGAGTAAAGAGGCTCCATTTTCTTTTAATTGCATGACAAATCTTCTTTAGCTTACCTGGTATCCTTTCTTTCTTTCCTATCCTTCCTGAACTTCAATACTTTGTGATAAATACCGTCTATTCCAAGCAGGGAAGAGCCCATCACAGATGGCTGGTTGATCTGAGAAAATACCCCCCAAAACAGAAGATTAAAATTGACATCTAGCTCTCATTAAAACCCCCATCAGGAGTTTGCAAGAACTCACAATCTATCCATAGCAGCAAGACGAGAAATTATGTGCAAAATTTCAGATCAAAAGACTCTATGGTTTTCTCTCTTCGAGTGAAAATTGAAGCTCTCATTTTGTACACAACAAATGGGATGAATAAAACAACGCCACTTGCAAAATTAAAATTGAAAAGAAAAATGACTATAATTTTGCTAATAATGAATATTTTGCCACCATACTTTAAGAAAATTTGTTCAATTGTGATTTTTTTCCCCCTAACAATTTTGCCCTTTTACAATTTTTGAGATTTTCACAGTGCAAATCCCTGCAACGTACTTTAAATTATAATAATAAATAAAGGTATACAGTAGGCTTGCGGTTGCACCATGTGAGAGAGGGGGAGGATTGGGGAGTCTTAAAAAGGACTCTCGGAAATCTTTCTTTCTTTCTGAGTGTGTGTAGCATGAAAAGGACTGTTGTTAGTCTTGTAAAAGACTGTTGGTTATCTTTCTTATAGTTCTAAGGAGAACTATAGCGCTGGTTGGAGAGGATGGGTAGTAGGAGTGGCTCGACGTTTCGAACAGGTTGACTATCCGTCGTCAGGAGTGTAAATAAATAAAGGATATAAAATTGTCAAAACAAAAGTGGAAGAATTCTAAAATCAACTGTGAAGACCCAAATTAATGAGAACACAACCATGCAGTATAACAAAGCTATTGAACATAACATGATCACAATTCAACCAATAGGATAGGCACTTTCAAATTCAAATACCCTAGTTTTTATACTTTGAAATAGTGCTTGAAAACATTCATCTGACCCTGATTCCAATCATTATTCTGATCATGATTGTAATCAGACAGTTACATATTAATAATAATAATAATAATAATATGGATACTTATATAGCGCCGGTATCCACCAGGCTCTGACGCTCATGGCGCTTTACAGATATTACCCTGGTTATAGCCAAGCTGCCAAACTAACTAGCGCTCAAGCATATCAGGTACCCATTTACACCTGGGTGGAAAGTGGCAAATGTAGATTAATGTCTTGCCAAAGGACATTACTGCCATGGCGGGACTTGAACCCCGTACCTTGTGATTTGCAGTTAGGTGAATAATCCACTAGACCACAACACCTCTACATGTATTTACTTACTTTGTGGTATGACAACACATCAAACAGGTCCTGCAGAAGAAGTCTCACACTCAGGCCCTAGACATAAATAGAACGAACTAAAAATACATTTCAAATTATCTTGCATTTTTTCTGTAAAGGAATGAGATTGTGAAATACAAGCATGCTATGCTTTTATTATTCGTTTATTACAGTCCATCATCATCATACAAACTTTCCCTCTGGTAAAATTGCTAATTTTTTCAATAAGGTGAGGTAAATGGGTACCTGGTAGGTACCTGGTATGTACTGCACAGATTTTAACCAAGACGGTGAAACCTGGACAGAAAGACCACACAAGGGAGACAAGGACACCGTATGATACAGGTTTCAATGGGAGATACTATTCAATAATTTTTTTTTAATGAGGTCTTTATAGACCAGAGGTCTTTCTATAAAGGTGGTCCTTAAAAGCAGGTTTGACTGGATCATTCTGACTTGGACTGACCTTCTTCTCCTCGATGACAGACTTGCCCATCCTGGTAATGGGTCTAAGACCCTTAGTCTTAGGAACAAAGCGGAGTCTAGAGAAGCCAAGAGTTAGACCGGCTGATACAAGCTTCCTCACATCATTCTGAAACAAGATGAATGACAAGATCGATGAGCCCATTTTTTAATTTATTGAGGTGTAACTAGGGGGCACAAAGGCACCCCCATCTCCCCCAAAGAAAAACAAAACAAAACAAGAGAGAGAGAGAGAGAGAGAGAGAGAGAGAGAGAAGTGAGAGAAAAGGAGAGTATTGTTATTGGGTACTTCAAAATCATGTGAATACCTTTTCAGGAAATATGGCAATAAAACATATTAACTACAGTATTCATATCTTCAGGTCTTAATCATTAGTCATTAATATCAGTATTGAATACTATTTAAATACACATACTAATATCAATATATTTAGTACAAAATATGAAAGAAGTTCTTTGAGAAAACAGAAAACAAGATTATGCCATAATTAATACCTCTTTCATTGGCTTCATAATTCCATGAGCCACATAATCTGCAAAGAAAAAACAGAAGAAATCTAGTTAAAATACATAAAGTAGTTTGGCTCAATAACTCTTCATTCATAGACCTACAAAAATAAACCACAAACATGAACAAATAGAAAAATATCATCAGCTTGTGCCAAATTTAGTGTACATGCATTACATTTTCTAAAGCCGAAAATGTTTGAAACAAATACAGTCAAACCTGTCTATAGCGACCGCCCAAGGGAAACAAATATAGTGGTCTTTATAGACAGGTGGTCTTTGTAGACAGGTTCCTTTATTACATGTTTCAATGAGAAACCATTTTCAAGGGAAACAAAATATGTGGTCTTTGTAAACAGGTGGTCTTTGTAGACAGGTGGTCACTAAAGCAGGTTTGACTGTAGAAGCATTACATCTGTTAAATTGCGAACACATTGAAAAATAAAAACTTTTTAACTTATAAACAAATTTGTTAAAAATCCCTTCATAAATTACCATGCTTTTTCTTTTTTTTAAATTAATGAACATCTATTCATGTATTTCCATTTCATATCAAATTTCTCAATGGAATAACGCAGCCATAAGACAGAAGTATTAGTATTGACAATTTGAAATTTTTAAAAACTTATTTTTGTTTGTTTACTTACACTGAATGCCTAATTTCTCCAGCAGGAGCCAGACAGGTTTCCGGTAGAAGACCAGCTGGTTCCTAGAACTAGATGTCTCCGTCACATAGAAGCACATCTAACAGAGAAGTGAGATGGATAGGGTTTATAGAAAATAATGATGAAATGATCATCATCATCAACAATGCAAAACCTTCTTTGCTTCCTGTCTTTCATTTGTCAAAGAAAAAGGAAATGTTAAGGTTCAGCATCATTACTTGAAAAACAATTGAGCCAAAAACGTTCATAGATTTACCCATATTCCTATTCTTACCATTTATAGTAATGTGGGGTCCTCTTGCATAATGAGTTGCATTAATAATAATAATAATATGTCATGTCTACCCAGGGTAGCCTCATTGATATTAATACTGTTCTCCCTGAGGGCCCTGCAATGCCCAAATCGCAAATTCTAAAAATATTAAACACAACTTGATTTTCAACCAATCAGGGAACATACATAATATTCTGAGTTGCATTTAAAACATAATTATTTATAATAAAGGTCCAGATAATACTTGTATGCAGAACAATTTCACAGAAGCACAAGAACAGCACATCATCTAAGCCCTGCAACACCTACAGTAAGATGCTACCTTGAGATTCTCATATTCAAAAATCCATAATTTTATCAAAATTGAATGAATTCTTTAATAATTTTTTGGCTTTGCTTATACTTTTAATAACTGATTATTTTCTCTCATTTTCAGCTCTCATAAAACACACAGAGTTAGGTTTCCTATGAGTAATCACCATGATAAGAGGAACGGTGTAACTAATCATCAACCAGTGAAAGAAGTCTGTCACTAGCTGGCGCTGTTTGACCAAGGATGTGAAGGGTGGATCGCGACCTTTGAACTTTTCAAGCTGGCACCAATCACAATCCTCCACCTGCAATACAGAGGTACATATGTACAATAGAATGTTGAGGATGTTCAGATATCTTCTGTATTATCTACTATAGAGACACATGAATTTGAATACTCAAACTTTCAAAAATTCCTGCCTGAGAAATGGAAGCTAATACCTTGCCTTTCCCACTCTCAGAATGGAATCAAAATGTGTTATGAATCAAATCATTTGTAGGTCTGATCAAGATTTGAATGTGGCAACTAATCTCCATTGAGGAGAAAACAAACTTGGAAGGCAGTAAGAAATGATATAAAGTCAGACTGCATATAAATGAAATGTATGTTATTGGTACCACATACCTCAAGAAATGGCTACAGTTCAAAGTCTAAGGTGAATTAAGTGAATAAGTTCTAAATAGAAAGAGTGAATTTGTGACTACAAACCCTGATTTCTTCAGTGAGTTCCCTGAGTGACAGTCTTTCGAAACGACCAAGTTGTACAAACTTCTTCACACCTACATCGAGTATAATAATTATCAACAAATAAATGTATTAATCAAACAATCATTCAGAAAATATCAACACCATTGGAATCATGGTTTGACAATATCAGGTACAAGTGCAGTGACTGAAATTTTCAAAGAATCTACACTCCTAATTTATCAGCAAAAATTGAAAACTGTTTGTGTGATACATGATTCCATTACACGCAACAAAATAACTTTAACAATAAAAGATTTCAAACTAAGGGCTAAATAAGTTAACTGTTCAATCTTTGCAAAGGTATATGTACATGATCACCATGCTGGAGTTTATTAATAGGTTTTAGATAATGATCATTTGGAGTTTGAATAATACATCTTCCTTCTTAAAACTACAAACATACAATGAAATTACAGCTTTCATTGAAGGAAAAAACTGAAAAGCAACAAAGCAGTTTTAGAAACCTTTAAAGAAGACATTCCTGTTGTGCACGCTTCCCCAGAGCTCATCCGGGACAACCTTGAGAAGAACCTGACGCAGAAATAGACAGACCTGCCATGGATCTGTCGTCATCTTGATCAGGGTCGCTGCATCGTTAGGCAACCGCATCCTTGACTTGGTCTTGTTATGAGTCGTCTTTTTCGTCTTCCTCTTCAGATGGGATTGCATGCCGTCAGGAATTATATCCCTGTTGGCATCGTCACTTGGAGCAGCTGCATCGCTAGGCAACTGCCTCCCTGTCTTAGTCTTAGTCTTGTGTTGTGTCTTCCTGTCAGGTTGGGATTCTTTCAGGACACCATCACCAATCAATGGTGTACTTATCTTAGTCCTCAAGTTTGTCTTTCCTCTTAACCTCTTATCAGGTTGAGAGAGGATTTTACCTGAAACAGTCGAGGCATCGTCATCATCATTGTCTACACTAGGCAACCCCACCCCTGTGTCAGTCTCTGTGTTAGTTTTCCTTCGTAACCTCCTGTGAGGTTGAGTTGGGATACTGTCTGTACTGGTATCTTGGAGGGCATCACCTGCAGTGGAGCTGGTAGCGTTTCCATCCATCTCCATCCGAACACTCAGAGACTGGGACATACTCATGTCCTTCGTGGAACCTGAATTGCCTTTGGAGTCCCCATTCTTCTCATCAAGTCTTTTCTCTTTGGTGGTGGACTGGACATTGGTGGACTTTGCCACAAGTTTCACTTCTCCTATCCTGTTTCTTCTGTCATCACCTACCCTTTCCTCAGTTCCATCATGGCCTACTCTGTCCCTCAACCCCTGTCTGATACCCTCTCCTTCCCTGTTTGTCGATCCTTTTCTACCATCATCTTTTCTCTTCTGTTCTATTCCTCCTCTTCCATTATCTTCTTGTATCATCCTCTCCTCCATTATTGTTCCATCAGACTGCTCTGTGGATGACACCTGTGTGTTGTTTAGAACACTCTGTTTTGGTTTCTTCCTTTGAAACACCTTCGGTGAATAACCCTCCAGCATGCTTTCTTCCCGTAGCTCTGCCAGGCTTTTCTCACGAGATCCACATTCACTAGAACATGGTGGAGATAGTGATGACTTCTTGGTGTGTGACCTTTTACCCAGTGCTTCCATGGAGCACTCCTGATGACTGGTGTTGGTATGGTCTGAGGGTGGGCTGTCTTGCGGAAGATTCAGAGGGCACTGGTGGTTTAGGATGCTGTTGAGCTTGAGTTTTCTGAAAAATAGAATATTTTTGTCTTTAATGAGTACCGGGTACCTACAGTAGGAGCGTATATTTTTATCAGCGTGAGGTACTATAACGAGAGTGGTTGGATAGCATATATATTAATAGGTTGGACTATCTTTTCAACATCCTACACATGAGTATACTTACCCATGCTGACTGAGGAAAGTCTTGAGTAATGCTTGAACCTTGATCAGACGGCGACAGGTGCGCTGGAGCTGTTCCAAGAGATAAAAAATAGTTTTTCTTCTTTCAAAATAAATGAAAGTAAAGGAATTTCTGCACAAATCATGTAGCTTATGTTTGAGCATACATGTAGAGATATCAGAACATAGGGATATCCATAGGTGTATAGGCATTGGTTGTTGGGGGAGGGGGGCTGATACCCTTTCGGAGCCTTTCCCCAAATATGAACTCTTCAGTTTGCAATTTCCTGCAAAATTTGTGACACTTTCTTTATGGTAAATATTACAGAAATAGCATATCTGGGCACCTCCTGCCTGAATATGTGACTAAATATGATGGTGCACCAGCATATTGCAGCCGAATATCTGAACTTTAAAAATGCAGCCCCCCCCCCCCACCTCGTACATTTATGGGGGTATCAGAGAATTGCAGGATGTTGAAACTTAGGAATTTGGGGTTAAATATCAAATCATACTTCAGTTAAAGTCTCATGACATATCTAACCTTTTTTCTCTTCCTGCCTTTGTCATCTCCTTGCACGCCAATTTCACCTTTTCCCTTCCCATCATGACTTGCAATCTTGTAAGATTTCCCAGGGGTCATTGCACTATTGTCTGGAGAGTTGAAGATGTATTGTGTCAGCCTTTGGGCACCACTGTTTGAGGCAGGGAGCTTGGAAATGAGATCTGAATATTCATAGAACAGATTTATATTTAAAAATGGAGTTATACGGTAGATGTATAGCATACAATCATAGGATCATGATGTTGAAAGATTAAGGCTTGGGTAATGATTGTTTTTTTTAATTAGGTTAAGGGTTATGTAAATTATTAATCCAAAACAACACATGTGATCCCAGATATCGGCGTAACAGTGCAACGTACAGTGCATTTATTATGGCACTAGGATGAGGTTAATTGTCGGGTACATGATTAAAAACTGAAATGTGACTACTGAGAGAAAGTGACAGCATAGCAATCGTCAATCAAATAAGTGTAGTACATCATAACTAACGGATTAGGCCTAAAAGATTTTCCTCATAAGTGCTTGTTCACATATGTTGCAGTAATTTGCAGCATTCTTTTTGTGTAGAAAATTAATGGAAAGTGGGGATGAAGAAAGTACCTGCATGCAACGAAGGTACTACAAAAATAAATTACACTGAAAAAAAACCTCATGGTAAATCACCTCACTTTGCAAATGGCATACGTGAAAAAGCCTTGAATGTTCATTTATGATCAACATCTATGAACTGATATTGGTAGAGAAGGAGTCGATCATCAACATTTATATTTTCCTTAACGACTCACCATGTTTTAGGAACGTCCGTCCCACAGTCCTTGAATAGCAAGCATTTAGAATGTAATAGCTTCTCTCCAGTCCTGTGATCATGCTATCAAGAACCTTGGGATCTTTCTTGCTTTCTTTATGATTCTCAGCCTCTTTCCTCTGTCTAGGCAGCCTCATCCCCTCTTCTGGAATAGTATGACCAAAAAGGGAAGTAGTTGAACCATCTAACAAGATTGAGCGTCTCAAAAGTAAAGGGAATCTTGGATAATTCAATTTTTTTTAAGACCAGGACCCGTCTTATAAAGAGTTGTGATTGATCCAAATCAATCGCAAGTTTGCAGTCTCTTATCATTTATGTACATGATTGATGTCAATCGCAAATAAGTTGTGATTAATATCAACTCTTTATAAGAATTGCCCCATACCAAAATGGATTGTAATTCAAACGGTACTCTACTCTTTACAGACAAACAATAAGCCAAATACATAGTGTACACTGAAAGTAAAATCAACAATTGCCTTCCCTACATCTCTACCACCTGCACCATAACATACCTTATCCCGGACATGGGCGAAGTATCCTAGCCAAGAATTCAAGTCATGACCATGCAAGCTACATCTTTGTATGAAACAAAAATGGGTATCTTGATGGTGGAGTTTATTACCAAGGAAGATATTTTTGCATACCGTAACACTTTTTTTGCCACACAAATAATCCCTCTCTGCCACATTGTATTCATCATGGAATAGATATACAAAAGGTTTCAAGATTATTTAACCATTTCAAATGCAAGATTAATGTGTCCTGGTGTTAGAGGGTTGTCATAGAGCAAATCAAGACTGGAGAAGTTTGGAAAGCCATTGAGCTGCACAAAGCATGTTTCCGCCAATCTGTGCCTATAATTTTGTGCAAAATTGCACGTGTATCAAACAAGCAATCATCCGGAGAGGCGAAGAAAGCAACCATGTGTTAATTAAACAAGCAATTAATGCACTATAAATCAGATTTAACTCTTGAAAGTTTATTTCTCTCATTTTAGAAATTGGTAGGAACAGACAAGATAAGGTTGAACCATGAACTAACCTCCTCTTCTGAATTTGGCAACATTGGCATCTTCCTGGTTGCATCCTACATCCTCATCCCTCTTCCTCTTTCCTTGAACATTCCTCCCTTTGCCATCACACTCGTCAACCTTTCCTCCTTTGTCAGCATCCTTCAATTGGAAACTCTTTCTCCTTTTTTTAGACCCTTGTTCAATTGTGGATGTCTTGGCAGGACTTGGTGTGTTGATTGGTAAGGAGGATATTAACATACTCAGTGGGGTACCTATAGAAAATCATCAAACTTGCATTGGCATGTACATGTAAGTGGACAAGGTGCTGGCTGTACTGAATGCTGAAAGTAATGTTTCTGATTGATTTGACTGGCTTGTATCGTAAACTAATTACACTAAACAATAACAAACCTCAAGCCAGCCCATTCAATACCCAATGTAAAACAAAAGGAAACTAGATGGAACTTCAACTGCGCGCAGTCGATGATGCCTCCGCCATAGAGCAATTTTACAAACCAAAATGGAAGCAATTTTTAAAATTCAAGTTTGATTGTAATCCATCTGTTGGTTCTAATGATAACGCGATCACGAGCTATTTTAGGATACATAATGAGCCCTGTGACCTTTGACCTCGTGACCCCAAATCTAATCAGTTCATTGGCTCTGCAAGATACATACATGACCCAAGTTTGGCGGTAATCCATCAATCGGTTCTTGAGATAATGTGATCACAAGCTATTTTGCATACATAACGAGCCCTGTGACCTTTGACCTCGTGACCCCAAAATCTAATCAGTTCATTAGCTCTGCAAGATACATACATAACCCAAGTTTGGCGGTAATCCATCAATCGGTTCTTGAGATAACGCGATCACGAGCTATTTTTGCATACATAATGAGCCCTGTGACCTTTGACCTTTGACCTCGTGACCCCAAAATCTAATCAGTTCATTAGCTCTGCAAGATACATACATGACCCAAGTTTGGCGGTAATCCATCAATCGGTTCTTGAGATAACGCGATCACAAGCTATTTTTGCATACACAATGAGCCCTGTGACCTTTGACCTTTGACCTCGTGACCCCAAAATCTAATCAGTTCATTAGCTCTGCAAGATACATACATGACCCAAGTTTGGCGGTAATCCATCAATCGGTTCTTGAGATAACGCGATCACGAGCTATTTTTGCATACATAATGAGCCTTGTGACCTTTGACCTTGGACCTCGTGACCCCAAAATCTAATCACTTCATTAGCTCTGCAAGATACATACATGACCCGAGTTTGGCGGTAATCCATCAATTGGTTCTTGAGATAACGCGATCACGAGAACGGGACGTACGTACGGGACGTACGGACGGACGGACAACCAGAAAACATAATGCCTCCGGCTACGTTGTAGCGGAGGCATAAAAAGCCCTTTACAAGTGTATAAAAAACCATGTTATTACAGTGATAAATATTACTTTCTTATCTACAACAATGTACTCATACAGTTAAAAGTGCAGCCGGAATACAATTAGAATTTTTATTTAATGTAAGGATAATAAAAAGATATGAAATAGGTAGGGCACTTCATACAACAACCCCATCCGTTTTCAAGAAAACCTGTCAAGGTTTCTCATGGTAGGCATTAGTCAATCAGTTGTAGAGGCATCCTACCTGATGCACACAGAACTGTATGTAAATGGTGCAAATTAGCTACCTCGGTTACATTACATTATTATTATTTTATTATTGTTTATCTTTTTTTATTTATTTTTTAATAATTATTATAATTATTATTATTATTGTTATTATTTTTTTTTGGGGGGGGAGGGGGGGAGGGGGGGGGCTTTAAAAAAAAACATGCCTCTCCGACTGATTAAATAAACCCTACCATTTCTCACCTGTAAGTTGAATATAACAGGATGGAGGAGCTGCAGCAAAAATAGACAGATTCTCCAGAATATGCATCATCAACTCATCTCCAATTCTAAAAGTCAACAGAAACAGACTGGCATTTAAATCTCCAACTTCACAACAATTTCTTGATGATGTACATGTATTGGATTAGCAAAATATGTAAAGAGACTTCTTTGATATTTCAAATATGATAACTGCTGTTTTTCTGCTTTATGTTAGCTTGCATCTCTACCCTTTGGAAAACTAATGCAGTAGAATGGTTACAACTGCCTTTATAAAGGGGAAGTCCACCCTGATATTAAGTTGGTTTTAATAGAAGCAGAAAAATGAGAGGAACAGGTCAGTGAAAGTGAGCAAATTCCAATTAAAAATTAAACAAGTTAAGAATTTTTGAAGTTGGGATCAATCAAACACAAATTGGCAACTCTGTGAAGTATCTTACGAGGTCCCCTCCCATTTGCCATGTACTATAAAAATCAGAAATGTATATTTTCCCTCAAGAAAATTTTCAATCATACATGCACCTCAATATAATTATATTATTCCGCCATCAAAAACAAAGAAAATGAAAGTTTATAATGATGATGATGATGATAATATGAAGGAGGAGGATAATGAGGAGGAGGAGGATAATGAGGATGAGGAGGAGAAGGAGGAAGATGATTATAACGATGATTAAGATGATGATTATAATAATTTGGTACCTGCTTAGCAGCTTACTCCAGAATGGTATCCTGAGTTGGTTACTGTTGTTGTTTGGAACATTGATCGAAGGAGGAATCCCTGCATAATCACCTTCTGATCTCCACTGCAAATGAATAAAATTCAACATTTCTCATACTCTATTCATATTCATAAAAACACATTTCCCCTAGAAGGGGGTACATTAATCCTTCTTCAAAGGGATATGCAGTCTATCAGGAAGATCTGTATAAAGATTATCACTTTTTGTATGCAGGCACACTAAACACCATGTTTACACCCTACTCTTTGCGAGAAGTGTAGCATATAATAATAATAGTTCGTCCTTATATAGCGCATTTCAGGACCGCAGGCCCTCTCAATGCGCTTTACAGATATATATTATTACCCAGGTCATCGGATTCATGCTTACTCGCACACAATGTATGCACATTTTCCACTCCCGGGAGCATTCCAGCCAGTCGCCATTTTACAAGCGCCACTTGCTAATCAAACCACATTAACTTTCGCATCCTACCGGTACCCATTTAACACCTGGGTGGAGAGTGGCAAATGTAGATCAATGTCTTGCCAAAGGACATTAGTGCCGCGGTGGGACTTGAACCGCGGACCTTGTGATCCACAGTCCGGTGACATATCCACTCGTCCACGGCACATCTACTGCCATATAAACATGCATAGGTTGGGACTCTCCTACACTCAGGGCCTCCAGCTAACATTCTAGTCTGAGGAACAGAGTATTTTCCCCTGAACCCGAGCCTGCATTGAGAACAGAGGGGATGGGCACGCTATTAAACACACAACACAGCAACAATAATTTTTGCATTTTTGTCTACTCACCGCGGGACTCAAACCCACGCACATGATGAAAGTCATGAGAGCCATAGGACAATCTGATTGCGACACACCACCTCCTTTAATCACCATTATTCACTGGATATAAATGACAAAGATACTTCTGATGCTACAGTAGTATCCATTCTGGCGCTATTCTTATGAAATTCCAACAACAGCCTTTAATTTCATACTTAACAGACAAAAACAAATTCACATTATTTTACTCACAGAAGTAAACCCATTGAGTAGGACATTCTTTCCTCCTTTTCCTTGGTGTTGCAGTCTCTGCAAGTAAAATAAGAATATACAATCGATCAAAACATCCATCACTGAAACAGGTCTCAAAGGAACCCAAAGGCTACGTAAAGATGACTTGTTTTCCTTGTTTCTATCGAGTGTTCTTTACACATGGGTTTCAGTTCACTTCAATCATTATTTCCATATTACACAAAAAATACAATGCTTCATCACAGTAATCATTTGTTGTATTTGATCTCATAAATTATGGAGTTTAAGAGCTGCACTTCTTCCTCATGAAACGGTACTATGTATTTAATCAAAACCAATGCACAGTAATGGATACATCGAAGAAGGGGAGGGGGGGGGGTGTTGCAAAACCCAATCTAGCACACCTCAAGTACACATTAACTACAAACAAAATATGCCACCTAAAAAAAATCTTGTTCAGTCACACATGACATTGTAGACTGGGCAGTTTTCTTTAAATTCATTAAAATAAAAGGCAAGTAGGGTTGTAATTTAAGTAGCTGGGCCCGATAAAGGTCCTACGACTACTCACTTATCTGAGAGTTGAGTGATACAGAAATGTGAAGTGCGTGTCCCTTATCTTTCCTCCGCAATTTCCCAATTCATATGTGAAAGAAGCTTCATTGTGCCCCCCCCCCGACACCCCCATCCCTAACCCATAGCGTTTTTTTCTCTTCCAAAAGCATCCCTTTTTGTTGCTTGTACATCACAGATTCTTTGAACCTGAAACTCAGACTCCCCTTCATGGCTAGACAATCCTAGACCCGTCATCGCATTATGGCCTTACAAAACCATACAAATAGTTTAAGTATTAAACGTCTTCATGAAATATGCAGTACGACGCAGTATTCGCCAAAACGACAACTACTGGCGATCAGAAAATTGGTGGCTTACTTCAGTCTGCCAATTTGCGTCTGAGAAAGATGTCTGAAATTAACCTAGACATCGAAACTGTTGCAGGTAATTTTTCCTTTTGGATGTGATAGAAGAACTTTCAAACCAGTATTAAACATTTCATTGACAAAATTGCCAACTTACCAACAGTACTCTGTTAATGACTTCCATATGATCAGAATGCTGTGTATAATCCAATGGCCCTTGATAGTTCATGTGACATGATGGGATTCCTACAAGAGTCGACTGCAGAAAGGCTCGGTAGCTTCATGGAGAGAGAAAAATGACAAGCAAATGCAACAAGATGAACATTCTTCAAGCCTTTGAAAAAAGTATCCACTATCCAATGCTACATTAATTAGATTGCTAATCACATATCAAAATGATTATGATCTTAATATTCATTTACAGAATTAGAGATATTTGATAAGAAAAATATTAGAACATCTCCCAAGTATTAGCTGTAAAAAAAAAACGTTATGAGAAAAGGTCAATTGAAAGAAAACATCAGTTAATTTCAAGATGAATGAAACATTAAAAAAAAATCAAAAATCAAAATTTCTTACTGCAATGCAATCCATGATTTAACATTGCTCATGTTGAAAAACACAAGAAAATTTGTATATTTTATATTCTAGTTGCTATCATAATGAAATCAGGTAATTTCACATGGAACCATGGTTGAAGAAAAGTGTATAAAATACCGGTACATTTTCAGCCGGCATACTTTGATTCATCGGGTCGTGTGGTCACGATAATCGACCATTCTTGAAAACATGTCCCTTTATTCACCAAATGTCGGGGATAATTTTTGTGAAATAAACCCCTCTCATCTACAAATGGTCTGGTCCAATTCACACGAAACTTTGTGAAAAACTAAAAACAAATCTACAAAAGGTCACATCCCTAACCTGCGCTTTTACATGATCTTCCGCTTTTGCTTTACGAAAAGTTGTGTAACGCGACCACCCGACCGGACGCGATGACTCGATGTTGGGAAGTAAGCCTTTTTGGCCTTCCTAGTCATTTGAATTTTCTTCAACCCACAACCACATACTGTCTGATAAAGATCTTTCCATTTCTTTTCAATACATTATTATGCATTTATAAACTTGATAAATGGGTATAAACCTGAAAGTAATTTGCCCTAAATCAAGAGTGCTCTTAGTCTTAGTCAAGATTCCTTACCCAGCCTTGTCTTTGGGGATGTAGAGAGGTGGACATCCATTCAGATCTTTAAGGAAGTCTTCAAGACGCGAGACTCTTGGGTAGAATCTCTCCAGGATATCCATGTTCAGCTGCTGAATCCTCCTCACATTCAATCTAACTTGATTGAAACACATCAACTGATCAATTTAAGGTGCTTGTACTTTGTACTTGTAATGCAATAATTCGACAATTTTTAACTTGTTAGATCTAGACAATATCTATTGCAAAACGAGGAATTGAAAGTGAACATCACAAGAACATACAGTAAGTTAATAATACTAATAGTACACAGCTATAACCAAGCAGAACAAGTTTCTCAAGCAAAACACAAAAACATGCAAGACCATGGCATGAGTAAATTAGATTTGACATGTGCTAGCTTAGATCTAGACTGAAAGCTTCAGTCTCTAATATCGACGGTTGTTCCGCTGAGATTGCATCTGGCTCCTCTGACCACCTCTATATACATATGTGTACCGGTATTAGTATGGGGAATGTCAACAAATGTCAGTTTTATTAAAGAATGACCCATACCAGATGGTTATTTCTGTCAAGCTTAGATCTACCCTGGCCAGACTCGCCCGCTTCAGATGCACGAGCGATGTGTATTTTCAAGGAGTTCCTTGTCCTTGCCCTTGCCCTTGGTACATTTACTAATTTAGCCTTAGGCTTAGGTTAGATCTCAAACTGTTCAATAAGTTATTACAAGTCTCAAATTTCAAAACTAAGTAATGGACCATGCATGTGATGATGTCATTGACAGATGTGACTTTTTGCATGTTTATTTTTATCTACTATACGTTACAAAATCATGCATGCATGGATTTGAGGCAGTACTAGAGAAGAATGGCATGTTTGAATTGAAATCATCAAAGAATCCAGAACAAGGGGACACAGCTCAGGCTCAAAATAAGGAAGCCCCACTGCAAATCTAAGATGAGGCAGATGTCATTTTCAGTGCGGAGCATAAATAGTTGGAATAACCTTCCTGAAATTGCCATTAATGCCTCATCAATCAATAAGTTCAAGTCAGAACTTGAAAATCATTGGAAGCACCAGTACCCCCGTACCCGCTGAAATACGTAATACTGCCCATAGGCCATACCAACGCGAAGCCAATGCAGTAAAGAGGGGCACATAATCATACGCTGAAGCAGTTCAAGCCTCAGCACCAAAGTAAAGTAAACCAAGTAAACAATACCACTCACCTCATGCCACTCCAACCATACGCATGATAAGAAAGACACTGCAGTTAACTTTACCTGAAAATCTCGAATTGAACTGCCCATGCATGGCCATGCTCACGTAAGAGAGTTTCATCAATAAATTCTGTGCACGTGTGTTGTTTACGAATTACGTACGTGTGAATGAATGCGACGCACATAGTGTTATTTACGACTGAATACCGGAAGGAAACGTACGCGCGCATGCACAAACGAGGGAAATCCCCTGACTGACAGAAAATCCAGGTGTGTAATAAAATAATAATAATAATAATTTGGATTAAATTAGCTTTCTCTGTTGAAAAGTGAGGTGTAAAGACGAGTCAAAATCGAATAAAATACGATTTAAAATATGGATATTGGAAATATTCTGAACAATAATAAATGGAAAGATCTGCTGTTTAGTGTTTTCATTTTCATTTTGCTCACACACCCTGGCCTTGTGTATCAAAGTACAAGTGCACGCGGGATCGGAACCACATAACCACGCGCACGCTGACCTGGGATTGGGTGGCCTTTGAAGTTTGAGTAAACATGTACTTCGCTTTTGGTCCATAATCTTAATAGGATGCTCGTGACTTGACCTAGTCCAAGGTCTAGCCTAGGCTAGCCTATTCCTGATCCTGCCAGCACTTCAAAAGCTACTGCAGCTTATGTTTAGCTTCTGTTCGCGTTCGGAATAATGTGTAAATTCAGAGTAGACGTACTATAGTCTATAGAGTGATCATGTCTGGAGCTCGTAAGTTTTATCAACGGATATATATCCATGCACAGACAGGCTGCTTCCTAGCAGAATTCCGTTGAGTTAGCTGTGTATGGAGCAGTCATTAATGCTATAAATTGTTATTGTATTGTTATTCATCTAGAAGAGTAAATATTTCATGTCAGAAGAAAGATCTATGAACTTAATATATATATATATATATATATATATTTATATATTTCATGGGGGAGGGGGTATAAGGCAGGAATGGATGGGGGATTGCATGGCAGGAAAGTAGGATAGTAGGAATTGTGTTCATGCCCCAAAAAAAAAAATATATATATATGTATATATAAACATATATAAATAAATGAAGAAAAATTATGATAAAGAACTAATTTCATTCATTTCTCTCATCTCTTGCAGGAACAAAAGTTCTACTCAGGCATATCCCTAGAACCATTTCTCAGATAAGACAACATGGAACAGGTACACATATGGTTCTAGGCCATAAGTAACCTTAGGGACAACACTCTGATATTTTAGTTAATCTTCTCTATATGATTTTAAAAAATCATTCTTCTCTATCACCTTGGTAATTTTATTGCTTGTAGAAAGACATTTTTTTATAGAGAATAATAACTAGAATATCAAATTGTTATCCTCTGGGGTATATAGTTGTCAATCAGCACATGGCCGAATTGGGAGACTCTCTCCCATTCTTCCACCGTGGGTAATATACAACAGTAATGTCAGAATACAACATTTGTTAAATTACCTTCAGATTTTTAAATCGATATTGTCATTTGAAGCAGCCTTGTATCATATTATGACATTTATCTTTGTACAGCTCCTCTTCATGAAGCGGTGCAGCAGCTCTCTTGGTTACTAGGGACATGGGAATCAGAGACGGCCAAGGGATTCTTTCCAACCATCAAACCATTTGAATACAAAGAGACGTTGGAGTTCACTCATGTTGGACAACCCATCCTGAATTTCAGGTAGGAATATAATTATGTTCATCTCAAGATATTTAGCAACAGCATGTGTAAGACACTTGAGTTCTTCTTATTATTTTGTCAAAAGATATCAATGCCCTCAGTGTTCTGCCTCTTGAAAAGGAGGAACAGACGATGAAACACCTTTTTGTCTGCCCCTCCTATTAGAACCCTGTACCTGTACTCCCAAAGTCCCCTGGACAGGTTCAATACGAAGGCCAAATCTTGCACCCTGCACTGGATGGGGCTTATGTAGTGACTCAAGAAAGAAGAGGAAAAAGAAAAATTATCTCTAAACCTCCAAAGTGATTAACTCCTTGGTATGTAGCACCCTTTTAACTTAGAGCTTTCCCCCTTTTTTTTGGATGGGGGCAAATGCCAAAGAGGTGAATATGTGTCTGTGTTGGAGGTACGTACCGGGAGTAAATGTCCAGGGAATCATAGTCCAGGGGGTAATTGTCCTAGAATCTTCAAAATAACTGATATAACCCTTTTTTTTTTCTTCTTCAGGTCTGGGGCTTACACACCTGAAAATGAGCCAAAGCATCGAGAGAGTGGATTTCTGAGGGTTGATGTTGGAACAAATCGTGTTGCCTTTATGGTAGCTATGAACATTGGTAAGTTTGAGTTTTTGATCTTGATCTTGATCTTGATGAGTTATGTTGATCAGTCCAGGTAGGGTATCACTTGACAGCGGTCCCATAGGTCATAGAGGAAGGGAGTTTCATCGTCGGTTATCATGGATTAGAAGAATAAAGTCAATGATAAACCATTCACATAAACATAATATAATGTCCTTATAGGTGCTTGTATCAGCTTCCTGGGTGGATTACCTGTAACAGAAATATTAAATGCAAAACACATTTTCATACTGCATGGGGGCACCCCCTCCTTTAAATAAAATCTGAAATAAATGGTAGTATACCACACACAAATATACAAAAACATTCCCAAATTTGTTTTTAATGAGCCCTCTTTTTATGCAGTGAGCTAGTAAAGTCATGATCACTGTAGTGTCTATATTGGAAGATAGAATCCTTGAAGTCTAGTTAACACTTCATTTGATTATATTGATGTGTCCCTGCAGGTATTGTGGAGATAGAGGAAGGGAAGGTGGTTGGTACAGAGCTTCATCTAGAGTCTAAGGGACTACATCACATGTCTTACACCGACCTACCAATCACTACAAAGGTACTTACAAGAAAGTAGGAGATTGCCACCTAGAGGCTTGTTCACATAAGCCGTGGTAAACCATGGCGACTTACCCCTGGCCAGCTGTTTTTCATGTACTAAATGAATAGCAAGGGAGGACGAAAAAGTGGCTGTGCGCAGCAAAGATCCTATATGGATGCTCACTTATCTATGTGTTATAAGATACAAACGTGAAGTATAGTGTGCTTAAGTACACGTAATAAAACACATGGTTTAATGCAGCAAATGTAAACAAGCCTTTATTAAGTACAGGTAATGTTGAGTATAGCTCAATGGGTAAAATGTGAGAGATCAAAGTGGCCAAGGAGAAGAGTGTTGGGGAGGGACTTGTATATTCTTTTAAAATTCGCTTTCCCCTATCTCGGCCTGTTTTCCTTTTCTCTCTTTCCTTTTGTCTTCCTAGATGAGGGGATAGGCCAATATTTGACTAGAACCAGTATGTGATTGTTGTCATTTTTGTAAATGGAATAGGTTGTCTATAGCTTGTCTCAGTCACTTGTTTAGAATATCGGTTATGAGAGGGCAGGAGGGATTAGAATGAAGGCATACGGAAAATGAAGATCATGGTTGGGGGAAAAATATATAAAAATGGATTGGAGGATGAGATGAAAAGTGAGTGAAGATATGGTAGTTGATTCAAACTTAAAGGCTTTCTTGAATGAATGATTTTGTCACTTTTCCATAATATCAGGTTGCTCGGACATTTAAGCTGATTGATGAGTCTACCCTGGAACAGAACGTCTCCATGGCAACAGTCAAAACACCAGAGTTGACACCACACTTGAGTGTTCGTTACAAGAAAGTATTGTAAACATTGTTTGGGTAGAGGAGAGGAGAGATTGAAAACATATATGTTTTTATATCTCTCTTATACATGTATTTTCTCTCATTATTTGTTTTCTTGGTCAAGACAGTACTTGTATCCCTCCCCCCCCCCTTTTTTTCCCCCTTGTACCCTTTCATCTTGATGGCAATTGTGTGTACCTTTATACAGTATATCTCTTTTTCTCTCTCCCTCTTATTGATCCTCTTTTACATTTGTATCTCACTAATTAGCTACTTCTTACTTGAATATTTTCTCTGTGTGATCTGACATCCCCCCACCTTCCCTCTGATTATATTTATTGGGGTCTATGTTTTCGGGAAAAAATGATCTTTAGAGCTGCATTGGCCAACTAACCTATTCTCCAGATCATGCGCCTCCCCTCCCCACTTCAAACAAAAATTGTTAAAAGATGTTTCCCTCCTAAAATTATAATTCTTGAGAAAATAGAATTTTTGTGAAATATATATGTATCATCTTCTGTTGTATTGGAGACGATATATATTTTTTGTTACAATAATGTTACGTACTGCACTGGATTTGGAGATAATACTGCATTAGTGTCATTAAAGAAAATAAGAATTATTCAATGTGACCACTTATTTTATGAAACCTTGTAGTAAAATGGTCTTTATGGACATATTTGTATGTTACCTTATATAATGTAGTTGATCCGCCAATAGAGATATATGAAATAAAAGTAATCTATTATTTAAAAAAAAAGATTTGCATATTTTTGTTTTTATTTTTCTGTGTTGTTTGGTTCTAAAGTACAGAATTCCAATAATTTAATCCTGAAAACATGCTGGAGCCTTGTTGGAGCAAATTTTGAAAGATACCTTTTCATAAATAAGTAGACAAGAGAGAGAGAGGGGGGAGTAGGGATATAAAAGGATAGAGGGGGTGGAGAGAGAGAGGAGAGGGAGCAGAGAGAGGGGGAGAGAGAGAGAGTAGAGAAAGGGAAAGGACCCTCGCCTTGTTAATTCACTTTTTCTACTTGATAAAACTGGTGCTGCTCCTCCCCCACCCCACCACTTTTCATAATCAAGATAATAAATATTCAGAAAAATAATCACCAACATAAAAAATGAATTAATTGATATGCATTAAGTTTGTCATAACGGTTGCCCATTTGAAATTAAAATACACTTTACCGCTTTTAAATTAATTTTTTTACCTACCCTGTACAACGCGTAACGAGGGGTTCCTCGTTTCCGCGTTGACCTGGAATAGGAGGTGACGTGCTGCGCTGCTACAGTGCTAGCTAGATCGAAACAAAAGATTGGGCGAGGAACACATTTGTCACTTGAAATTAGAAGCTGAATTGATCTTCATCATGTCTGGTAAGTTTGGCTTAACTTAAGAATACCCCATCTTATGGCATGCGAAATTGATAATATATACACAGTAAAGTTACAAAGCTTTGATACGAAGTGTGTGTGCATGATCAGAATGAATGACGATGTAAGTTGTAACTGCTCAACAGGCCGTGAGCTGAGCGGAGGGGAACTCTGCTAGGCCCTACAGTCCCGTGGGCTCAATCACTGGGAGCGCTGTCGGGGCCACAGTTGTCGTGGGCGTGGTCGTAGCAATTGGGGGTTGTTAGGGAGCCTCATATTCTTTTGTTGTACGTACAGTAACTTAAATGAACAGTCGCTTACCCTTAGTAGGTTTATGTCAAAGTGTGACTGTGAGGTCATATCTCGACAATTAAATGGTAATTAAACAAGACTGCATGATCTGCAGTGCATGAGTTTGTTGACATATTTGTATTAAAACATGAAAAACAAATTTTCATTTCATTTATGCGAATCCTTCACCCCGAAGTGCACCAACTTATTTATGCAATTTGTATTCTGGCAATTGTAGTACAAAAGATAAGAGCAGGTGAATGACATACTTCATCACCACACACCTGGGAAGAAAGCATCCATAAATTTGGATACATTTACTTGATAAACGACTTCGCATACATGTAGTATGTCACATTACCAAGAAAATGGTGATGCCCATGTCATGCTAAGAAACTGTACATTATTCTTGCTCTATACCTCTCTCATACACTTTGATGGGGAATCTTGTAGATTAATAGAAATGAATGCAACAAATCTATCAGAATAACCTGAGTTATTTCTTGGGGTGAGTAATTGCATCATGATTTATCCGGAGTCATTTTTTTCCCCCTTAGCTCCTCTTCATGAAGCGGTGAAGCAGCTCTCTTGGTTACTAGGGACATGGGAATCAGAGACGGCCAAGGGATTCTTTCCAACCATCAAACCATTTGAATACAAAGAGACGTTGGAGTTCACTCATGTTGGACAACCCTTGCTGAATTTCAGGTAGAAAGATTCACAATAAATCAGTTTATATACCTCTCTTTAGAAATCTAGCCATCTGATTGGTCGAAATTAGAGCCGTGATTTTAGCCATGCCCACCTACCAGTCAATGGTCTTTTTTAAAATGCCCGCATGCCCGCCTACTGGTCACTGAGTAGTTTTTTTTTTAATGCCCGCATTCCCCAGTTAACGGGCCGCATAAATAAATTTTGCAGAGATCCCCATTGGTTTACATGTACAAATTTTCTTTGTGCGAGCGCGGATACCATACAGTGTGTGTACGATTCCCGAATGATCGTAACATTCAGGCAACTTTCGTTATCCCCAGCTACATACCAGTATTTCATTTAATTGCCCATTTTCTATCCCTTTGTCAATTACATATAATTTCTTTCGGCAAGGCATTAATCTACATTTAACACTCCATACCCAGGAGAGAAAGAGAGATGTGGTTGGATGACAAAAGCCTTTATATTAGTAAATGCCACATGCCCTCACGTTGACCATATTATAGGAATACTCCCCAGTGAGTGGAGTTGGTGCGCATTGTGCTTGAATTAATCCTATGACGGGGGTAATAATATCTGCAAAGAGCTTAGAGATGGTATTAAGTATTAAGTGCTATATAAATCCTGATTATTATTATTACGATTATTTGTGTTTGTTATTATTTTCTCTTTGTATGTTTTATTTTATAAATATACATACATGTATTTTTATTGGAATGTGAAAGATTTTTTGAACATGAATGAAATGAACTTCACTAGTCATGTATCTGACACAACACCCCTTTTCCCATTTTGCTCTTTCCTTATCTCTCCTGTTATCTTTTTCCTTCTTTTCCTCTTTTTCTTCGTCACCTGATTAGGGGGCATCTGCCCCCCGTACCCCCTACCTATACCACTGGTGTGACTTGTACCATATAATCCTCTATGACAGAGAATTTCATTTCCCCTTCAGTTTCAGTTCTTTTACTCCTGACAACGTGCCGAAGCACAGAGACAGTGGCTTCTTGAGGGTTAACATGGGAACAAATCATGTTGCTTTTGTAGCAGCTCAGAATGTAGGTAAGTGATTTTTAGAGGTTGAATTAGTTGTAGGTTGAGTGAAGTATAACTTAGACAAACTGTACTGTGCCGATCCGGTCTCGGCTGGCAGGGCGCGACAGGGCCCACCGGCCGTTACTCACCGAGCAATGTAATAAGCATTGCAAATGTTGGATGGCGCTATCTTTCATTTTGTCTTCGGAGGGGGGTTATAGTATATTGTAAGCAATTTACTATTTTTTATAAACTGAATTGTCAGTTGGAAATATGATGCGATACTGTGAATCTGCTGTGTGCTGGTCGGACAAAAAAATGAAATGAAAAACCTTTGGAGATATCCCTGGATAAGAGATGTGACTTGGGCGAAATTCCCAACAAACACATCACAGCGCGCGACCTGGAAAAATTTGCTCCGAAGTAGTGCTGTAGCCGAACCGCCGAACCGAACGGAAGTTCGCCGAACATGGCACTTCCGAACCGAGCCGAACCGAACCGAACACAAAGGCCTGGTTCGGATGTTCGGCAGAAAAATTTTAAACGTTTTTGCAGGCTAATTAACTTGCCATTTTATACCTAATTTTCATGTCATGATTCCTCATTCTATATTTACTTTTTCCCCATTTTCCTCCTTTGTGATTCATGCCTCTCCAGTCATGGGCGCGACTTCACTGACGCCATTTAAATCCCAAATCCTGACCTCTGCAACGTCGCGATCGCAAGCTATAAACAAGCTAGAATACACGTGCCTATTAGGCACTGATCTAAACAAGTTTGGCTCAAACCCAAAAAATACAACAACAAAAAAAATTAATTGTAATAATATCGGACAAATTTTAGCATCTAAATAACGAAATAAATACATATTATAGTATTCTAATTTATTTATTCAGGAAAATTAGGAATTTTATTATTTACCCCATTAAAAATAAACATTTAAAATAACGGCAATCGAACGAGCCTGGGCTGCTATCTCTGTGTATTATAACGTATACATCGGTAAATTCAAGATGGCAGCTTTCACGACTCGTAACATTAGACAACAACCGTCTCGGCAAATCTTTAAAAAATATCATTTATTTTCAAATTGAAAACATGATTCTTGTAAAACTGCAAGTAAAACACGATTAAAAACGGAAATATGAATGTAAGTACTAAAATAGTTACGTTTAAAGCAGTTTTTTTATGTGAAATACGTGCCGGTCGGAAGCAGTGTTTTTCATCAGGAGTGGGGCAGAAGTCCTCCGTGTTGGTCGGGCCCGCCCGGCCGCGACTTTGCGTTTTACACCCTGGCCTGGACATTTTCCCGGTAAATAGCAATGAAACTGCTTGAATGAGTCTAGTCTACGCTCCTCGATCGGGCGCGCCAGTTCCAAATCGAATCGTACATGCACAGACGTACGTTGATGCAGCATTTATACAAAAACTGGTGTATAATTTCCTTTATATGTTATGTGTCTGTACATTACACTAGACAAAGTGATGAATGGAAAAAGAGAGAAAGAGAGGTCTTATAAACAAATATCATGAATTTAAAATGAGAAGAGAGAGAAGGGAGAGAGAGACAGAGGTCTTAGAAACAAATATGAATTCAAGAAGTGAGAAAGAGGGGGTCTTAGAAACAAATATCATGAATTGAGAGCTAGAGAGAGAGGTCTTAGAAACAAATATCAAGAAATGAGAAAGAGAGGGGGGTCTTAGAAACAAATATGAAGAGAGAGAGAGAGGCCTTAAAAACAAATATGAAGAGGGGGTTAATGAGAGAGAAAGAAAGAGGGGTCTGAGAAATACATACGAGAGAGAGGGTGGGAGAGAGAGGTCTTAGAAAACAAATATGAATAGAGATGGGGGCGGGGAGAAATGGGTCTTAGAAAACAAATATGAAGAGAGATGAGGGGGAGGTCTTAGAAAACAAATATGAAGGGAGAGGGGTCAAGAGAATTAGAGAAATTAGGTCTTAGAAACAAATGACATGAATTTAAAAATGAAAGACGTGATCCCACAATAATAGAAAATGGTACGAGTGCAATATTTAAATCACAGTTTATGTATTACATTACCATTACACATATTATGTCGAGTGTAGTCTGTGTATGTGTCGATATGTGTACACGTGTGTTAGGGGGTCCGAATCAGCAAATGGTTTGAAAGTAGGCTACACGTCAAAAATTGAAACCCTGAAGAAGGCGGAATTAAACCACAAAAACCATAATATTATTTGGTTTCTCTCTTTCCTTACTTTGATTAATTCCTTCTCTAATTTCTCTCTTTCTTTCAAGTTAGTTTTTGTTTTCTCTCTCTGCTTATGACATTCTTTGTTTCCTCTCTGTTCTTTAATTATTTATTGTTTTTCTCTATTTCCTTCTGTTGTTATTCGTTGTTTTTCTCTCACTCGTACGTCTCGATACAAAAGTACATGTACCGCGTACCGCGACACTGGACATATAGGACGTACGTTGAGCATTGCAGAAGAGCTACGTGCGCGCGCAATATCTTGTCATGGATAGACTTTTCCCAGTCGGTTCCTTGAAATTTATTGGGAAAAGGTCCAGGCCAGGGTGTAAAACGCAAAGTCGCCGCCCGGCCGGGCCGCCCAGCGCCGACCACCGTAGCTATTAGGCTGCTTGCTATTATATTACCGAACCCCGAACCGAACCAAGTTCGGGTAAAAAATTGCCGAACTCTGCCGAACCGAACCGAACCCGAACATGGTGCCTGACTTACAGCACTACTCCGAAGGCAAGACAAGTTTGAAATCACTGCACGATCGGGACTCTGTTAGCGGCATTTTGACAAAGAACAATTACACAATGATGGACATCAGTAGGATTCCCTAAGTATTTCTTCTGAAACGATCATTGACTTGTAAAAAAAATCCAAGGAAGTCAGAAGTAGCCGTCAAGAGAGGAATCTATAAAAGCTTTTGGATACGTATATTGCGCATGCATAATACATGAAGCGCCCGCTCACTGCATGCATGAACCATACTCTGGAAGTATGTAAGTCCCGTAAGTGGCTCGAAATTACATCCAAGAGTCGCACATCCAGGCATTTGGGGGTACTGGTGATGGCGAGAATTGAATGTAGGGTTAGGGTTAGATATGGAAACTCCTTAAGATTTCACTCTAAATTTGGATTAATATTTTTCAATATTCTTGCAGGTATTGTGGAGATAGAAGAAGGAGATGTGAATGGAACTGAACTTCAGTTAGAGTCTACTGGTATCATGCATGCATCATTTGCCTCATTGCCTCATACAACAAAGGTAAGAACATGAAATATGATGCTAATAGCCATAACAAACTAAAATTATGGCGAAATTATGCAGACATTAACCAAAGGCTTGTCCGACTTTGATTTGACGATGAACATCGTTTTGCTAACATGAAAGATAACATCGTTTTCAGAATACCACATCTGGACCAAGAGTGAAATTTCTGAAAGTGTCTGGTTATGCAGTGTAGAAGGCGTGGCGGCAATTACATTGATCTACTATTCAATGAATCAATCCAACCAGGCTCACATTTATCACACCTGAGTAGAATGGCAAATGATGATGAATGTCTTACAGTAAAACCTGTCTTAGTGGCCACCTCTCTATAAAGACCACCTGTGTATAGTGGTCACAAATATTGCCTCCCTCTAGAAGGATATGAGTATTGAAGTACCTGTCTAGAAAGGCCACCTGTCTACAGTGACCACTTTTTGTGTTTCCCTTGGGTGGCCTTAGTAGACAGTTTTGACTGTACCAACAGATGTTAGTTCCTGGCTGAAATGTGAGCCCTCAAACCCTCCACTTACCAAAGCCCCACTGCACTACATGTAGCTACTTGCTCCCTCTATATAGAAAACAATGCCTAAGTGGTGCCTGTTGGTCCCCCATGATCCTCTTTTTTTAATGTTAATTGAGAGCTGAGTTGATGAGATAACCACCTATCAGTGACCAGCAGGGTGGTCTAATCCCTCCTAGCCAAACTATTGCAGACAGGCTTTAAAGGTTAGATTGTGTTATCAGTTGATCATAAAATTATAACATGAAATTATTATCACTGCTTCACTATTTTTCAAAATTTTCAGATTGCTCGGACGTTCAAGCTGATTGATGAATCTACCCTGGAACAGACAGTTTCTATGGCAACTACTACTACTCCAGAATTGAAACCACATTTGAGTGTTCGCTACAAGAAAGTCTAGTAACTGTCAGATAGAGAGAAGAGTGCACTGCCAACTTAAGAAGGGATGTAGGCCCCATAACACAAAGGTTTGCAATCAATTGCAAATTTAAAATGACTATTCTGATTGGTTAATGGTCAGCCTTTTGAACAAGATGTGCATGCAACGGCGATCTTGATTGGCCATTGTCATTTTGCAATTGATTGCAAACCTTTGTGTTACGGAGCCCAGGAATACAACACTGAATGACAAAACACATGCAGAATACGTCAAAACAAGTTTCAGGCAGTTTTTTTGAGGTTCACTTTAATTCACGGATTCAAGAGTACCTTTCAAGTTTATTTCTGTTGTTCTGGTGTATAACATTATCCATTTTTGTATCATTTTATCTTATTCTCTCTCTTGTTTACTTCTAGGTTTTCTATTAGTGCCCTGTAAGGCAAAACAGCTAAACCTTGTGACAAAAAAAAAATAAAAAAAATAACATCAACAATACACCATGTTCAGAATGGACGAGAGTCTATGTGATTGTATATATATCAACATGAAGACTCCAATGATCTTGAGTAGGTTCAAAGATGCCAAAACAGTTGGCCATTCAAGTCAGAATAGAGCATGACAAATTAAGCCCCATCCATTCCAAGCCCTTTTTTTCTTGCCACTGCAAGTAAGTTTGCTGAACTTATTTTTCCTGGGAATTCCCTGTACTAATTCTACCACTTTACCCTTCTGTAAAACCTATTTATATTTTTTCTCTCTCCACATCTTACTCATCTATCCCTCATGCTATTATTGATTTTTACAAAAAAGGAATTGCATAATTTGTAAAGTTGTAATGCACTTACAGTAGTGCATATTGATAGCTCATTATCAAGTTTGCATGAATTATAATAATAATAATAATAATAATAGATTAGATTTGTAAGGCGCCAAATCCACTTGACAATCAAATGCTCAAGGCGCAGCTTGTGCAAAAGATGAAATACATAATAATTAGACAAAATGTGTCTATAAACTTTGTAGATTATGTGACACATTTTGTGAAAATAACTTGGTATTATTATTGAGAGTATTACATCTACTCTGAATAAAGCTCTTTGATTGATATTTGAACAAGAATGTGTGATTATACATATATCTGATTGTCAATATCAAGGACCATACAATTATGGAACAGATTATTTTTGTTCTTTTTTTGAAATCACAAACATGTATATCATGATACGTTATAATTTTAAAACTGCACCAAACTGATAATAGCTTTCATGGTTTTTTCTCAAGGCAAACAATTTTTAAATCACACATTTGTTAATGTCTCAATGTAATATAACATTTTATTTGAAGAATATTTTTAAATCATATGCAGTTATGCATAAATCTTAAAGGTACGTATAGACTAGTTTTGGAAACGCTCCCTCTCAAAAAATGAAATGGAAGCTGTCATTACCAATCATGTGAAAGAATATGTTTTGACTAATACGTGATGATAAAAATTTTGCCGGGAAACTACCTACTAATTGATATATTTGGTGAATTATTATATCTATTGGGACCAAATAGAAATCGCGCATGTGTCACGTAGCCCCATATACATCTTTCTGTGTACAGTGCTTGTAACTTTACCAAGACTTGGCCAAATTTCTTATCATTTTGATGATTCCAGAACCTTGCAGTACGCACCAAGACTTATATGCTAGATGATCAACCTTTTCTGATCGATTCCATAACGTTTCTTTCACAATGCAATCGCATGACCAGAACTGGTCCTTATCTTTAACATTCGATCAATGTTCAGCCCTTTTTTGCTGTTTATTTATTTTTTATTTCCTTTTGTGTTTGTTTAATGTAACACTGTATTTTTCCTAAATCATGATCTTTATATTTATACATGTATTATTGTTGCCAATTTGAGCCTTAAAATGTTTTACTGGTCATTTCCATGTAGTGAAGGATAATTGATTTTCTTCTTTTGATACACTAATTCTACCTATGCTGAAATGAAGATCTTTGTCTACTTTGAAATATGTAACATATTTTTTGTAAGCTTTGCCTTCTGCTCATGAGCTTAGATAGTTTATACGAAATGAAAGTATCTTTAAATGGTACATATCGCATTTTTGTTGTTTTTGTCCACTTTGTTTTAAACCCAGGTTTGTGCAATTTAGTAAAAACAGCCCCGTCACTGCCTTCGTCATATTAAATAACTATTGAGCTAAAGTTACAAGTTTTATTCTCTTTGTCTCCTAATGTACACGTGTCGCCGTGAACAATTTGCAAGACAGTGGGGGAGGAGAGAAAGAGAGGAGAGGGGGGAAATTTGGACGAGAAGTGGCATTATAGCGCTTAGAGACTTCGGTGGAAGGCGCTTTATAAGCACCGTTTTTATTATTATTGTATCTATTCTGGGGGATAATTTTTTTCAGCTGTTCTGGGAAGCCGTACATAAACCCATTGTAATTTTAATTGATTTTTCACCTGGTGGACCTAATTCTTGGGGGCGGGGGAGAGGGGGGCGGGTGAATGACCGAACGAACGTGTACATGTCACTGCCATGTCGTGACTGAAAGACAAAACAAGGACATATTATATAAGGACAACTATAATTATCGGTATTCCGCTTTTCCCCTCTATACCATAAAATTGCAAGTAATGTCACCAAATTATAACAAACCAGCTTATCCAGAGGGCCCTATACTAACCTAGCTGTCAGTGTAATTCTCAGTAATGATTCGAATGATCGATAGTTTTAAACGAATATCAAGAACTTTTTTTTTGCGGAATGCGCCCAACAGTTCATGATCTGTGGCATAGTGCAGTCCAAAACGTACCCAAAGTTCAACCCGTCAAACCGTGTTTTCCTACAAAATGTCATACAAGGGCACGTATTTTCGCTTATTTAAAGGTGAAATTCTAGGATAATCCCAAATATTGAGATAATCACACCAATAGAAAGCTTTTTACCCCCAAAATAACACTAAATGGTGTTTAACCGACAAAACAAGTTCAGAATAGTTAATTTATGCGAGTAAACTCCACCAAAATCTCGAAGTCGGAAACCCGGAAATGCACGGAATTGCCGGGTCCTCTATTCTTGACGTCACGACCGGGGATCATGGGCTGAGTGAGTGAATACCAATGATATGCCCACGTAAATGCTATCCTGTTAGAGCTTAGAATTTTTCTTGTTAACGAGTTTATTTGATAGATTTTCTGTTTTTATTTGAATGAAGAATAACTAAGCAACGTTTTCCAGTTGCTGATTTCTTTTTATATCCTCACATTATCCTTTTTGGTAGAGTTTTAAGACGGGTTTACTGCTTGGAAAATAAGGTTAAATCATATGCAGGTAGAATAGGCGGGTGTACATATACATTATCTTGTCATCAGATAAGGTACAGGAGCAGTTTTGTGAAACGAATAGGCCTAGAACTGTGACTGTAGTTATCATGGATGTGTTTGACTGCCTCAAAAAAGGATACAGAACCAGTTAATATTTGTTTTAAATATATATATATCACACTTGAACGAGATCAAGCTTCCTCTATTTAGCGGACGACGTCTATGAACGATATTCATCCGCAAGTGATACGGCCGCTGCTCTAGGCGGCTTGTTGAACGTACATCGCCGAAACTGAGTTCCGTGTTGAAATTCTTGCAGCCGTATTTTAAACTGTTACTGTCAATGGATGACGTCATCTTCCTCCATGCGCAGTAACAGTTTAAAATACGGCTGCAAGAATTTCAACATGGAGCTCAATTTCGGTGATGAAAATCGGAAAAAGACCCTTAAACGCATCATACAGTCAATCTGGTAAGTGGAACCGATGTAGTTTAGCCTAGGCCTAATTTACAATAATAAATGCATCGGATATGCATCGGGTAAAATGTAGTATTTTGGGCATAAGTTTACTGCTCGGACGCGAGCAGTAGTTTGCAATGCAGTCACTATGGTCGGCTTCTGTCTCTAAAGAGAGGAGCCGACCCTACAAATCAGAGGCTAACGAACGAAAGAGACAGAAATCTTCGTGCTACTGCCGCTACTCCCCGGCCCCGGCTGCAGGAACGTCGACATCTCCTTGCTCTCCGACTTCTCTATCGTCTTCTCCCCCACTTGTACCTGCGTCCTCCCAACTTCCATCATCCTCGTCTGCACTATATCGTCCCTTTTTCCTTCATTACTTTCATCATCTTTCTCCATAAACTCTTCAAAATCCATAAAAGATCGTTCTGGTCAAACTCTCCAGCCATTATCAATTGATATAATTATATAATGTACCGTACGTGAATCGAAAGTGTATATGTATAAAGCGAGCTAGACCGAACGCGAGAAAGACTCGAACGAAGCCAAACGACCGTATCTACTTTACCGAGCATACGAAAACAATCTCACCAAATTCAACACACTCAAACAAAATCACATGGTGAAAATATCGACTAATAGCGCATCGTTGGCTTGTTTATGTCATAATTCTGAAAAAGGGAATTGATATTAGTACTATGAAATATTAGGGGAGGTGAAGAATTCTACATAGAGTTATGAAACTAAACTTTGAAACTAAATAGCAGAAATTCGTATCTCTCTGCCCATGTTTTCTATGGAACATCCGGGTACGTGAATATACTCGTCCCGGGCGTGACGTCACAAATAGTGGACCAGCTCCGTGACTGACTTTCTAGGCAAAGAGAGGAGGCTATATTTCGACATTTCAATTGAGGATATCCAGTAGCTAGAAGATTTTTGTGATATGCAATGAAAATGAACAACTTCGAAATAACATAGGCTTGCCGTAGGTACCAAATTAATGGACATTTATTGTCCTAGAATATGAGCTTTAAAATAGGCCTATAACCTATCTTTTACATGAACCTATACTTTACTACTAAGTCGCTTCGACCTTCTTGACGCAATGTTCCCGGAACCACCGGTAGGTGGCGCACCACACGACTAGGGCTTTAACGGAACACTCTCAATTACTTTCGTAGTAAAATACCAGGTAATGACCTAAAATGCCCCAGATATGTATGTTGTAGCCAACATTTTGACATTGTATCGCATGGAACGCCTTAGAATGGTTTCAAGAGGGTTAAAACGCTGAAAAACATACGAAACAGTATATATCTGAGCCAAAAAGTGAATTTTATTATTTTATTTAGTAGACCTGTGACGTCACACAGAACGTCATCTTCGGCATCATAGGTCTTGGAAGCAACGTCTTCGGAAGCATTCGGATGCTCGGAAATGTCACCCAAACAAAGTTGAAAGTTCGGTTATCCTATACTTTAGTGTGTTTTATTATTTTGGGTTTCTAACTTCAGTTAACAGCTCTACATGCATATAATACATACGTTGTGTCATACGGCCGTGCACATGGGCGCGCACAGGCGGATTTTAAAGTGACACACTGGTTATTGAATCTAAGGGTTTTATTATTAATGAACAGAGGGCAGTATTGTTTAAGGGTGATGAAAAGAGGGAAGGCATAGTCATGTAGCCTGGATGATTAGGGGCTAGAGTGGTGGGGGTGGTGGGGGAGGGTCCGGGAAGGGGCGTTAAGGGGATAAAAAGGAGTGTTTATTACCTACTTCGTTTTAAGGGGTTTAATTAATAAGGAACAGTGGGCAAGATTGGGGGTTGGGCGTAGTGATGTAGTCTGGATGATTAGGGGCTCGGGAGGGGGTCGGGGTAGGGGATATAAAGGAGTGTATATTACCTACTTGTTTTAAGGGGTTTTATTATTAATGAACAGAGGGCAGTATTGTTTAAGGGTGATGAAAAGAGGGAAGGCATAGTCATGTAGCCTGGAAGATTAGGGGCTAGGGTGGGGGGAGGGGTCCAGGAAGGGGGGTTAAGGGGATACAAAAGGAGTGTTTATTACCTACTTCGTTTTAAGGGGTTTAATTAATAAGGAACAGTGGGCAAGATTGGGGGGTTGGGCGTAGTGATGTAGTCTGGGTATACTTGAGAGAAATACAACTGAATTTGCGTAACGCTAACACGCGATCATTTCAAAACGTGACTGGACTCAATGAAATACAATGTCTTGAAGTTTATCTTGCGGTTTTCCTCATATTTGATAAGTGATTGTTTAAATGAAAGATTTTTCTCCGAGTAGAGGTAAAGTTCCCCGGTAAAGTTCCTGTCAATATACCGAACAATCAATTACAAATTTATTCAAGACCAAGATGACTTTCAACAAATAATTGGTATATACTATTCTACAAAGTTCTATTTAGCTTCAGGAAGCTCTTCAATAAAAGTTCAACGTCATTGAGATTGGTCGTTCGTTATAAATAATCGCGAGCAACAACCTTTTCCTAATTTTAGCTTAGTTTGAACAGATAAAGCATCATATGTCACAATAATTTTGATGACACCGCTATTTTGAAATACATGGTGTTTGGGCTTTATTCGAGATGGACATTACATGCCTGATACCTCACACCTATTTTAGTTCTAGTCCTAGTTATCCCTCCCCCCCCCCATTTTTTTTTCTCTCTCTCTCTCTTTCTCTCTTCTCCTCTCTCTTAAATGTATTAATAAATATTATCAACACATTGCCCCCGCTCTCTTTCTCTCTATCTCGCTCTTTCTCGCTCTGTCTCTGTCCCTGTCTGTCTCTCTCTCTCTCTCTCTCATCTCTCTCTTTCTCTTTCTTCCACTTTTAACATTCGACGGGGGTGGGGGTACGAGCCCCCTGTACCCCTCGCACGGTAGCTGTATGCATCTGCATGGAAATTGGATTTTTCATATTCAAAACATAATTTTTTGAAACTATAATAATAATAATAATAATAATGAATATATAGGATTTATAAGGCACCAAATCCAATTTAAAAAAAATAAATGCTCGAGGCGCACTAGTGCAAAACATGAAAATACACAAACATACTTGTACAAAAATACAATATAACACACACAAAGAATAACAATCAGATCAACTAAAAGCAAACCTGAAAAGATAAATTTTAAAGTTGCTTTTGAAAGATTCTACTGCAGGAATATCTCTGATCCGTCGAGGTGAACAATTCCAGAGTGATGGCCCAGCATGAGCGAAGGCTCTCTCCCCCACTTTGTATTAAGTTTTGGAAGAACAAGCAATCCAATCCAAGAAGAAAAAAGAATAAGCAGGTTTTTACAAAAATCATGTGATCTCTGCATGCCAATGTCCATCTAGTCAAATATTCCATTGTCACAAATTTGATTGATTCCGTCGAGAAGTTTGTTAAAAGGAATTTAAATATTAGCTCGTTTTCGTACACAAATATACTTAAGAAGACTGCAAAAATGCAAGATCGCAGGAAATAGGTAAAGAGAGAGATAGTGGGGATAGAGAGAGGGGGGGGGGGGTGACAGGAAAAGAAGGCCACTCAAACGCCTTCCCCTCACTCCGTGTCCTCTCGCATTTCATGAAACTTTTTCTGGCACCCTCCCCCCTCCCCCATCCCTTCACCATGACCCAATATTATCGTCAACCCTCTCTGCTACATCGGGCTGGCCACTTTTCCTTGACCCCCCCCCCAAAAAAAAAGCAATTTTGTTGTTTTCAAAGTTTACAAAAGATTGCATGTTTACCAAAAGCTCAGTAAGCAAACATATCGCTTCATGCAAGAGTACGTGTGCCTCGGCTCAGCTATACACCAAGAAAACAAAGATTTTAGGAGAAACTCTCCTATTTGCATTTCGCACGGCCTGTGATACCTACAGGATCATTGACTCAACCCTGTCAGTATTGTGAGAAAAGTTACTGGTGAAGAAGTGCATGTCAAATCACCATCGTCGTCTCTTCCTGTTATATATCTGTTTATTCATAGTTGGATTCGAGGGCGGTTTGACGTCTATTGATAACACGACATCATCATGGTGCATCTCAGATCAGTCATCTCTCTTTTGGTTCTTTCGTGTATGATAGCGCCGTCTCTGCAATGCATTCATCTCTTTAAACCACAAGGTGGGTCTATATATATTGAACTCTGTCAGTATGTTAAGAGAATATTGTTTTGTTTAAAGGGGTGAGATGTCAATTAAAGGCTCAATTTATGTCGAGAGAGGGGGAACAAAAGAGATAGGTAAAGACGGGATGAGAGAGAGAAAGAGCAAAAGAGAACTGAAGAAAGAGGTGCGAGAGAGAGAGAGAAAACAGAAATGGGGAGAGAGAGAGAGAGAGAGAGAGAGAGAGAGAGAGAGAGAAAGAGAGAGAGAGAGAGAGAGAGAGAGAGAGATGAGAGAAAGAGATTGAACAGAGATGACAAATGAAAAAATTTAGAAAAAGAAAATATTAAGAAGAAAAAATTTGTCATACAAATTCTGCCCTAAATATTTTTAAAACATATTCGCAAACTTAATTCCAAACTTTGACATGAAAGCCTATGTTTCTTTTCCGCTTCAACTCAGTTACGGTTACTCCATGTAGCAGTGAACCATGCCTGAATGATGCGGAATGTTTTGATGATGAAGTGGACCACTACGCATGTGTTTGTCCCACTGGATTCACAGGAACCAACTGCGAGATTGGTAAGGCCTAAACAAAAAAGATGTTGTATTGCCCTTTAGGTGCCAAAACATGGGTCGGTCGGTCGGAAATCTTTTTTTTCTCCGTCTTTGGGCTGATATTTCTCATTTTTGAATGCATTAATTTTTTAATTTTTCCCCCTCTTTGGGCTGATATTTCTCGGTTTTGAATTCTTTAATATATTAAAGAATTTTTTTGTTATTAACCACTTTTTTCTTCTTCTAAGAAACGGTAAAAAAAATAAATCTTTTTTTTTTAAAGCCGTAGATTTCAAGATTTTTGGGCCGGTCGCAAAGGGCAATACAACATCTTTTTTTTTTAACGCCTAATAAGATAATAACGAGTTAAAGCAATCAATCAAACAATCAATCAATCAAACAATCAATCAATCAATCAAACAATCAATCAATCGATCAATACTTAGTTTTGATGATTATTCAGAAGTGGATCACTATACGCATGTGTTTGTCCAACTGGATATTCTGGAACCAACTGTGAGATTGGTTTTTAAAAAAATAGATATTGTAAATAAAAGAGACAGAAAGATGAGAGATAATGATGTTTCTTGAGCTAGACGATACATTTCCAATACGTACAAAGAAAATAAAACAGGACCTCAGATTTTCACTTTTGCCGGAGGTAACCGACAAAAATTGGTTGTCAGATTTTCACCCCTACCCCCTTTAGTAGGGTCATCCCAATAGACCGACAGCCCGTGATACTTGCAAAACAAAGAACTACGTAATAAGGAAAGTTCCTCGAAATGGTCCACGAGACCGACAATCCACGAGACGAACAGCCAACGAATCCAACAGCCCATGAGATCGACAAAACAGAAAAATACATAAGAAAATATAGGAAAGAAATTATTGATGGGCCATAAGGTCCACGATACCAGTGGCCCAAGGGACCGACAATACAAAGAAATACATACAGGAAAAAAAGGAAACAAAGTTGGTCTCGTATGGCTCACGATCAATTGGGCAAAAAGAATTTCCATTTTCGGTTTTACTTACTAAATTTGGAGTGGACTTTAAAAGATTATTTTTATTATTATTTGATTTGAAAAAGATAATCTTCTAAACTGGTGTACCTGTTGACTTATCTCGCTTCTAGAAAACTCGTGTTCCTCAAACCCGTGTCTGAACGGCGCATGTTCACCTCTAGAGGATGGTTTTACGTGCCAATGTGAGCCTGGATACAGAGGCGTTAGCTGCGAAATCGGTAAGAAACCACTGCATATTTAATACCCGTTGCAAAAGAGGCGTTATTTACCTGACGCAAGATTGCGTCATAAATTGACGCGGCCTAGCTTTGACGCACCATGTGAGCACGGTGAGAGGTGATGGCGTACAACTACACTATAAAATTAACTTTGGCATGAGAGAAATATTGAAAGATGATTTTTGTTCACTTTAATATTTTTGTCCAAAACAAAAGTATATTAGTCTAAGATAAAGACACCGAGACTATATGTGAGCTCTTGACAATTTTATTTAAAGTTTATTTTACTCATGAATTATTTATTGCATTTTTTTTAATGGAACAGCTAGCTCTCGGGCTCAATAGGAAAGAGTTTCAGCGATATCTGCGGGGGGGGGGGGGACAAAAAAATTAAACTAAAGTTACACACACTATTAGGCTTATGATTATAAGCCAAACAGTGTGTAATAACTTTAAAATTCCGAATACGGAATATATAATGTTTGTAGATTTGGTCACTTCTTTAGTTTTCTTGGCTTCATGCCAAGACTCTTTGATCAATTTTTGGAATAGCTTTTGCGTTTAAACACGACATACCGGAGATATTCAAGATCCATATAATTATTCTGTGTGTCAAGATTTATAGGCCCGTATTCTAATTATCGAAACCCAGGGCTGGGTTTAGGATTTGTTTAAAATCAGGTTTTACCAAGAAAGATAGGCTGAAGTCATTTGATTATCCTTTTCATTTGTTAATCCTGCAGAGTGCAGACCGTCAACAGACCGAACAAAACATAACATTAATTACCCCCAGCTGGCCAAAATCAGTCGGTTTGGAGTGGTTGTGGAGTCGGTTTGGGGTAGTGACTGGGAGATAACTGTGATTTTAGACCAGGGGCGGATCCAGCCGGCGGCAGGAGGGGGGGGGGGCCCAATTGTTTTTGGGGTGCTATTTTGAACCCCCGTAAATGATGTTTTCCTGGCATCTACTAACACAATGGACACCATAAAAAACAGTGCATGATAACGTCTTTTTAAATCAAGTAACAGTTTAAACAGTTTGACCCCATGACGATGCGGAGCATCGTCCACGAGCCGCGTAGCGGCGAGGCCATTTTATTTTTTTTATTTTTTTATTTTTTTTTTGGGGGGGGAGGCTATTTTGAACCCCCGTCAGTGATGTTTTCCTGGCATCTACTAACACAATGGAGACGGCCATAAAAAACAGTGCATGATAACGTCTTTTTTAAATTAAGTAACAGTTTTAACCGTTTGACCCCATGACGATGCGGAGCATCGTCCACGAGCCGCGTAGCGGCGAGGAGATTTTTGGGGGGGCTATTTTGAACCCCCGTCAGTGATGTTTTCCTGGCATCTACTAACACAATGGAGACCATAAAAAGCAGTGCATGATAACGTCTCGTTTTAAATGAAGTAACAGATTTAACAGTTTGACCCAATGACGATGCGGAGCATCGTCCACGAGCCGCGTAGCGGCGAGGCGATTTTTTTTTTTTTTTTTTTTTGGGGCTATTTTGAACCCCCGTCAGTGATGTTTTCCTGGCATCTACTAACACAATGGTGACCATAAAAATCAATGCATAATAACGTCATTTTTAAAGCATGTAAAAGTTTAAACAGTTTGATCGTCCATGAGCCGCGTAGCGGCGAGGCGATTTTTTTTTTTTTTTTGGGGGGGGCTATTCTGAACCCCCCGTAAGTGTTGTTTTCCTGGCATCTACTAACACAATGGAGACCATAAAAAGCAGTGCATGATAACGTCTTTTTAAATCAAGTAACAGTTTAATAAACAGTTATATCCATAATTATCATGTGTTTGGTTAAGTTACCAGATGAGTTGAATATCTTCTCACAATATTTGCACTTGAAAGGTTTCTCTCCAGTATGCCTTCTTTCTTTCTTTTTTTTTCTTTTTTTGGGGGGCGGCCCAAGGGGTAGAGCACTATTATTTTTCTCCCTTTTCTCCTTTTTTTAATCTTTTTTTTTTTTTTTGTCCAGGCCCCCGTGGATCCGCGCCTGTTTTAGACCATGCATATTCGGGTTTCACTCAATAGACCGATTTGCTAACATATTCAAATTGTATGCATACTTTTTAAACAAAGGTTGTTCTTGACATCCTGAAGGCTTGTCTGAGGCTTGCCCGACAATGCAATACATAATGTATACAGACTGGATTCCAAAAGTATTGTAGTTCATTCATTAATAACAGGTTAATGGAATACCTCGTCGATCACTATAGGTCGATCCCCGGGAAAGAGACATCAATAAATTTGAATATATGTTAGTAAACCGGTCTATTGGACCGTGGCGTTCAGTTTCCAATGTGGATGAATGGCATTGAGAATGTACGGTACGGAAAGAAAATGGATTCTATATACCTGGGGGGTGTTTCACAAAGACTAAGATCGACTTTAAGTTGGACTTAAGTATAACAGGCCGTTCGTGCCATTGTTTGCTCTCACCATTGGTCTCTCAATTATGATCTATAGATAATATTTTTTCCTTCAATAATGAATTATCCCAAAATGTAAGTGTTGAAGATTTTTTACCATGATTTGTACGTCCCGTGAGAGACCAATGCCAGTAAATGATGAGAGAAAACAATGGCACGAACGGCCTGTTATACTTAAGTCCAACTTAAAGTCGATCTTAGTCTTTGTGAAACACCCCCAGTTCTTTACTATTCTTCCTTTTAGCTGATCCTTGCTTTTCGAACCCATGTCTGAACGACGGAGAGTGTGGCGCAGATAATGACGGCTCTGCCTATACCTGTTATTGTGAGGATGCTTTCACAGGCGTAAACTGCGAAACTGGTGAGACATTTTCTTTAAATTTACATTTGGGGGAGGGCATAAAATAAAGCTAATTGTTTGTTGTATTCGGTTGGTTGTAACGGAATATAAACACAACATAACATAACATATCATACAGAATACATAGATATCAATATTTAAAAAAAAAATCAATGAGTATCATTAACATGACTTGAAGAAAAGATATTGTCTCCTAAAGAAACATCTCGCGTTCTTAATTTTCTTTGGCAGTCAGTTATTGTTTATAGAATTGGGAACGGATCAATCTAGATCTAGGTCAATATTTTCGTCTTACCGTCATACCATATTTTGCTATCTGTGCTCAGTGGCGTATCGCTGCTGGGGCATGGGGAAATTGTTTTTAAAAAGAGCCAAGAAAAAGAAAGACCAGGAGAGGGGATATGAAAATGAAAAGAAAACGATAAGTACCCCCTCCAACACGCAGTGGCCTTATTTTATTCACAACATATCATCCACTTATTGAGATCGTTGACTCCCCCCTTCCGGTGACCTACCCGCTCAAAGCCTGAGCCCATGCTAAGTATGGCACTGTCTGTGAGAGAAACTGTAATCAGTGTGTCCATCAGGCTGGTCAATCACTCTGGCAAACAATTAGAAATAACATGTCAAACTAAACCCGGCAATCAATCAGTCAGTCGGTCGGTCAGTCATTCAATCAATCAGTCAATCAACCAACCAAGCAACCGACCAACCAACCAATCAATCATTCTACCATTCAATCAATCCATTCATCCATCAACAAACCAAACAAAACAATCAATCAATAAATATTTTAATCAATCAATCATCCTTTCATGCAATTAAACAATCAACCAATAAATTGATCAATTAAACAATCAATCTAAGTATCTATCTATCATTCAATCGACCAATGAATGAATCAACCAACCAATCAATCAATCAATCAATCAATCAATCAATCGATCGACCAATCACCCAATCAAGCACTCAATCAGTGAATTAATTTATATTGTTTCCTTCAACCCATACAGCTATTGAGTGCCCCAACAACATGGTCTTCAACCAATGCGCGTTGTTCTGTGGTCCAGCTCGCTGTGGAGTCGAGATTGAACAGTGCATCGCTATATGTGATCCAAAATGTGACTGCCCTCACAATATGATGTTATGCCCTGAACAGATGCTACCTCTGGATGCATGTGTGTCTAACTGTACCGAATGTTACAACCCATGAGAATATCATGTAATCCCGATCTACCAAATAATTGATAAGATCTTTATTTCATGAAAGTATAATATTTGCAGATTAACATTAAGCAGAACTAATTGTAGATTCTAAAGAGGCTTTAATAAGTTATGTAGGACCCACATTAATACATTGATTGACAATGATCATGCAACAAACGTACAACGAAATTGGGAATAAGTTTGGAATATTTTTATTATCCAATAGCATTTATAGAGCAAGGAAATGACGTGAAAAACCCACGTCATGTCATCACAATTTAGCCTATCGGATAGCACTTATAACTACCTCATTTTATATCATGATCGAATCAATTAACATCTAGCAAAGGTTTGCCATAACTAATTTTATCATCCATTAAGGACCGTTTGTAATATTCTTTATGCATTGGCCCTTACTGAATATGACCGTGGATTCTTATGCCCAATTAACTGATATATTTTTTTCAAATTTTAAAGAAAGATCATTAAGTTAGCAAAATGCCAACTAATTGGGCATCAATCTGTAAGCAATGAAGTTGGTCGGGAATGTAAGAAAATAAAGAGATTACAACAAACAAAACCTTTCTACGTATTCGTAATATCCTTAGATGATATATATCTTACAGCTCGTCCCGTCGTATAAGGCGGACATAATTAGTAATTCAACTAATCTGAAAATCATCCAAAGTAACAGTTAATAAATTAAAGGGTCAGGATGAACCTTTTTTATGATTCTTTTATATCTCTTCGTATAGATATTATATATCCGAAATATATATCTGAAATTGAATCGATTTTTTTAGCTCTTTTTTCTTCTTCCGAAGACTGAAATCTCGAAGTATTGGGATAGGGCTGTTTTGTATTACGGGTGTATATTGACTGTAAATGAGTGGTGATGGTGATGATGATGATGATGGTGTGATGGTGGTGATAAAGATGATGGTTATCGTGATGATGTCGATGACGATGGTGATAAGATGATGGTGCTAATGATGATGATGATGATGATGATGATAATGATAATGATGATTATGATGATGATGGTGGTGGTGATGATGATAACATCATACGAAAGAGGATAATGATATAAGATAATGATGATAGTATATATAATGATGATAATGATGACGTTGATAATGATTACAATATTTATGATAATAATGATGGTGATGTTAACAACTTTAATGACGGTGATTGTTATGATAAATGGCGATAATACTGCAGTGGTACTGATGGTTGATGATGACTCATGATGACGATGATGATGTGGTCAGGCGCGGATCCACGGGGAAGGGGGTGACGGGCCCGCCCCTGGCAAAAAATAGTGCTACCCCCGCTTTTTCACCGGCTGGCTGATTCGTCGCTAACTATTTCCTCACGAATTGGCCACCCCCTCTTGCCGCCGACTTGATCCGCCCCTGGAGGTGGTGGTAGTAGTTATTATAATAACGTGCTAACGTCCACAATCATGGTTAAGATTAATATGCAAATATTTTATTTGTAATGTTTGATTTAGCAGTTAAAGATTAACAATGCACATTTGAATAAAAGGTTCAATTTACAAATATTTAATTTTCCGTCGATATGTATTGTACGCAAGTAAACTGTAAAGCATTTTTGTCAGAGATGGCAGTATTGCGTGAAAACCAAATTGAACAAGCGAGATGAGACATTTTCAGTTAAACCGCCATACAACTATTTTTTTTTCACAGAAAAACTCGATTTTTCTCGAGACAATTTTTTCGGAAAAACTCTGCTTATTGACTGATAAACTAAAATTTTCGAGAGAAAAAGTTTTAGACCAAAGACTATAATGAAGGAGATGATAGCCTAATGATGGAGATGATGAACATGATGATGACGATGATAATGAACGTGATACTGATCAAGATAACGAGGGTGGTGGTAGTGATTATGATGATGATGATAATGAACGTGATACTGATCAAGATAACGATGGTGGTGGTAGTGATTATGATGATGATGATGATGATGACAAAGATAGAGGATGACGACAACAAGGAAGAAGATGGTGATGGTGAGTATGAAGATAATGATGATGATGATGATGATAATAATGGTAAAGAGTATCAGTGATGATGATGATGATGATGATAATAATGGTAAACATTATCAGTGATGATGATGATGATGATGTTGATGATGATGTTGACTAAAATGATGATGATGATGATGATGGTAATAATACTAATACATTGTATTTCGAGAGCGCTTAATACAATATGTTTCTAAGCGCTTTACACAAAAATTGCGATTCTCAGACAATAGTACATTCAATCAAGTATTATCAAGACATTATGGATAGTAGAATAATACTATTTATGGATATTTAGCCGTCTCTGAACTGATTTTGATCAAAACGAAGATGATTTTGTCATTTATATTGTATGCTCTTTCAAATTTCACACTCAGTTTTTCATTAGCTCACAAAAAAATGTTCTTTTGTGTAGCGCCCTCTATACCAAAACTCAACTATCCATTTAAAGGTAAAGTTTTGTTGCTTTGAGACGAAAACGTGTAATACAGAGAACATGCTGGTTTATATGGTCTAATGATCGTTTAATCATAAATAATCATAATCATCAAATCATTATGAGACATTATGGATAGTAGACGAAATGGGCATTGGACAAACTGGTTATTATGATTTTGTTTTAATATAGGCCCGCTGATAACATCCTTAGCATGAGAAATAAATAATTTGTTGTAATTCAAGAAGTATAAGCTTGCTAATTCCAAGCTACATCAATCTTTCTACAGGTGTGTAGACAAATCATATATGAAAACTATTCATGGCATGGCAGTTGCTGCAATTTGACAGGTTTTATGCATACATTTCGTGAAAATCCAACGGCAAACGAGACACCTTTAAATTTCCTAACTGTCCACTCTCGCGTCCTTATCTGAAATTACAAATACATGTACAGTATTTGCAATAAGTTGTATTTAATTTCTAAATTTTGTGAAGTTGAAATCGTTAGGGGCTGAATATTTAGTTTCATGTCTTTTTTAAAAATATAAATTCATGTCACTACATGCCCAAATTATAGGGACAGTCGCAAAACCATTACATTAGGACTTTATGCCTATAAAACAAGGAGATCCATTTAAACCGGAGCTCGTTTCCTTTTTATGGGTTTTTAATCAACGAAACAAGCCCAGCCTTTTATAGTTCATGATGAGTATTGGGATAATTTTCCTCATTATAGGGCCAACATCCATAATATTCAAAACATTTTTTTCCCATTTATGTGAACAGTTGCTAAAAGACAGACGTTCATTATTTTGTAGCCAAAATGTTCGACAAGATAATACCGATCTTAGTCATCACATCGTCAGCTGTGATGCTGCCGGTCCTACCGGGCTGCCAAGCCGGAGGGTGCGGGTGTCCTCCATTTTGGACAGCCTTCCAGAGTAACTGCTACAGGTAAGCATATATACATAATAATGATAATAGTAATAATAATAATAACGATGACGATAATGATAATAATAACAATATTAATGATAATGATAATAATAATGATAGTAGTCACATTGGTATAGCGCTTAATACTATTATTACTACGTTTCTATAGTGAATCGGGTGTTCATGCAAAGCGCTTTACATTGTAACTATTATATTACCCCGGTCATTGGATTCACTTGCTAATCTGCACATGATACTGCACACGCTCCCCTCCCTGTGAAGGGGGGGGGGGGTATTCCGGCAGGCGCCATTTCACAAGCGAACACTTGCCAATCAAACCACATTCACATTCGCATCCTATATACCGGGTACCCACCCCCCCCCCCCCGGCCCCCCACTCATGCAGTGTTATTTATATAGGGTACGCGTATGCTTGTTCCCTCTCTTTGAAAGCACCCCCTATCTGAGGACTGCCAAAATTTCTGAACCCCCCTTTCGCGGGTTTCACGGGCTTTTCCTGCCTTGAAGACCCCCTTAAATCCGGAACACTGCTCAATGTACCCCCCTATCTATGATATTCAAGATATTTTATGACCCCCTTTTTAAATTTCTAAGGAATCCAAAGAGAGAAAAAGTAAAAACAATCCCTTTTTAAAGAAATCTCCGTGTGAAAAGTCAAAAACACCCCTTTTTTAAAACAATTCTCGGGTCGGACTTTGTCGCGCGAAAGGTACCCCTTTATCGGAGATTTTGGGAACACGAATGCGGTCCCTCTGACCCCGGAGTGGGGGGGGACCCACCCATTTAACACCTGGTTTGTAAGGTGGTAAATGTAGATCATTGTCTTGTCAAAGGACATTATTACCGCGGTAGGACTCGAACCGCGAACCATGGGATCTACATTGACTTATCCACTATATAGACCACGACACCACTATAAATCAGGAGATTGTAAGTTTGCAGTTTTCAAGAGAACGTTGGCATCTAAAATAGTTGTAAACAAAAGTCGTTCAGATTCATTTGGAATATTTCATCTTCCTAATTTCTCGTTAGGTATTTCTAGGTGAAAAACATTACTTGGCTTGGAGCTGAGATGCACTGCTCGAGTTTCTCCGTTCCTTGTTCTGATATTGACTCTAGCATCAGCCTTGGACATCTCACTTCTATCCATTCGAAAGAAGAGATGGACTTTCTTTCAGTGCTTTATGAAGGCCTCCGCAGTAAAGTGGTGCGCATTTAATTTCCCTGTTTTGTTCAAAGTAGCATTTAATTTCTTCAATTTTTGTAATATTAACAATGTACTCAAATAATAATTCATATTAATTTTGATAATGATCGAAAAAGATTAAAACAAATAAGACTTCCAGAATGATACTGCAAACGGACGTATAACCAAGTATACTGAGCAAAGGCACAGTCCCAGCCAGCGAGTAATTAGAAAGATCTGTGTGCTGATCGAATAGGGAAACGAATCTCATTCCGAATCGTTCACCTGTTATACATTATGTTTCTTTTTTCTTGTGATAATAACATATTCTTCATATTCTTGGGTACCCTTCATCCTTCATTTATAGTGCCATGTACATAAATGTTGTTATATTTATATTGTTTAATTTATACTGATTTGTTGGAATATCTTCTGATGTGTTTTTAAAGAGATGTGAAATAAAATTGAATTGAATTGAATTGAGGTACAGTGTATATATGATAGTAAGTTTCCATAGGCCCATTTAATTATCATCATTTGTTGTTGATCCCCATTTTTGATAATTTGTATTTGCTTTATATATATTCGTATTAATATGTAATACAAGGCACTTCATATGGAAACGTTGTATCTTCCGCTCAATCTGACTTGCGTGCATAGAACAAAATAGTATGGGGAGCATCCCGGCCAGTCGCCATTTTACAAGCGCCACTTGCTCATCCAACCACATTAACTTTCGCATCCTACCGGGTACCCATTTAACACCTGGGTGGAGAGTGGCAAATGTAGATTAAAGTCTTGCTAAAGGACATTAGTGACGCGGCGGGACTCGAACCCCGTACCTTGCGATCTTTAGTCGGGTGACTTATCCACTAGACCACAACACTTCTACTTCTTCTAAAAAATGTGTTTCTTTTCAGCATTGGGGTGCCCGGGAGTCACTTGGGTAACCTTTCAAAAAGTATAATAATAAAAAATAATATGCGCTTTCTCTGTACTTTTGTCGGAAAAAAACATAATAATCCAGCACAATGTCGTCTCTTTTTGCGTTGGAGAATGGCAAAATAGCGAGTTTCAATTGCACTTCGGCCGCTCTCGCAAGCCCTTACTCGTTCCATTTTGGTCAGCCGGCTTTGGGTTGAGCGGCTAATGAATATATTAATCGTTAGCTTTCTTCTGGTATTAAACTTAGACTTAGACTCAGACTTGATTGGTTGTATATTGTTGTCGGAATAAAGAAAACCTAAAAAAAACCTTCAGCGTCTGAATTGACTTTTTGACCTGGAAGTTCCGGATGCACGCGCACTACCTAGCTGCCCGATGAAGCCAGTTACCCGTGACCCCTGCACTCAACACTGTGTGGGAGTTAGTTTGTGGTCAACAAATCCAAGCAAACGTTTTAGTTTTATGTGATCACCGTATACAGAATGAACTTCCCTATTTCTCTCTCTCTCTCTCTCTTTCATACTCTTTCTTTCCTTGTTTCTCCACCCCTTTTCCTTGCTTTATCCCCTCATGACTTGTGTTAAATAAATTCTACACACTTCTTTGTTAAAAGGTAACATCCTTTACCTAGCTTGGTATGGATCGGCCTGCATGACAAGACTACGGAAGCCAGCTGGGAATGGAGTGACGGCTCGAGTCTAGACTATGAGATCTGGGAGAGCGGACAGCCTAACAGCTATCAAGGAAATCAGGACTGTGCCTTTTTCTATTCGTCCAACGAATATAAGTGGAATGATCTCGCTTGTGATTCGGACGGCGACAGTCGATTCCATGCGACAGCTTATGTGTGTAAAATACCGCAGTGGTAATGTGTGTAAACGATCACAGTGGTAATGTGTGTAAAATACCACAAATTGAAATTGAAAATAAAATTGAAACTAAGTATTTATTGTCTATTCGGAAATTTCTTTTTCATAATTGGTATAAGTTTACAGAGATCAATTAACAAAAATAAATAATCATAATCGTAAACAGTTAAGGTAATGGTAAACTAAATTCATGATAGGCCTAGCTTTTGTTGGGTAAGTTACATGAAATAAGTTTCAGCATGATCGAGGATGCCGACAGAGCGAGAAAGTTGAAGAGGACCAATTAAACGTAGGTAGGCAGCTAGATGAGATGGGTAGAGCAGTGAATAAAAGATAGAAAACAGAGAAAGTCAACATCAGATCGTAGATGATAATAAAAAAGGAAAAAGGATATATGGATATAAATTATGAATATATGTGGATATAATTATGTGTAAATCACCACAGTGGCAATGTGTGTAAACTACCACAATTTGTATGTGTTTTCAGACCACAGTGGTGATGTGTGTAAACGACCGCAACGTTGATGTGTTTTAAGTGCTACAGTGGTAATGTGTGTAAACTACCACAGTGGTAATGTGTGAAAACCACCAGAGTGGTGATTTGTGTAAATTACCACACTGGTAATATGTGTAAACTACCACCGTGGTAATAATTATGTGTAAACGACCACAGTAGAAATGTGTGTAATCACCCAAAGTGGTGTCGTGTGTAAACTTCCACCCTTGTGATGTGTGTAAGCACAAAATAAATCGTCAAAACAACTCGTATTGCATCACGTGCATAAAATTTATCATACTAGGTCGAATCATTATATTCGATCCAACTTCGATCTTGTTACTGACGTTCATGATTATAATACAAGAAATACCCGATTCAACTTTAACTTACCAGAAAGAGTAGGTAGTATTGGAAATTCGTTTTATTACAATGCCATAAAACATTGAAATTCCCTTCCCAATGGTGTAAAGGAAATAGAAAACTATGCTCATTTTAAGAGGAAATTAAAGGAATACCTAATACTTGAGAGTCAGAGAAGAGAAGTGAATGACATGTTATATGATTGAAATTTGTATTCTTCTGCCGGTTCATACTTTTCATTTTGTATATACTTATGTTTTTGTACGTTATAGAAATTCTACAAATTCATCATTATTTTCCTCTTCTTCCTCCTCCTCTTTTTCTTCTTCTCCTTTTTCTTTTTCTTCTTGTACTCTTTATCATTTCCATCATCAGTTTAATGTTGTTATTATCATTATCTTTAATAAGTAATTCTTTTTATGGTTCTTATCTGTCTGTAAATATTACTATTTTCACTTATTAATTTGGTACATGTCTGTAGGGGACCCCACTGGAAATAAGCTCTCGAGCTTTCGTGGGTTATCCTGTTCAAGCTGACTTATTTCTGATCTGTTATTATTGTATATGTTGGAAGCTTGTCGAATAAAAATCAATCAATCAATCAGTCTGTGTTAACGACCAGAGTGGTGATGACTTGTGTGCAAACGACCCTATTTCAGTTTCTTGACATAATTAAATAAAAATAGAAATTGCCTTTAAGGTTACATAATGTTTGGCTAATCAGATGTATCATTTTAAGAATCATGAGGAAAACAAATATTTTGCATGTTCTGAGAGTAGCTAAATAGTTTTACCTGAACGTGAACGGGTGAGGAAAGAGAGTGATATAGGTATATATTTTGATAGACGAGAGGGAGGAAGACAGAAAGAGAGAGAGAGAGAGGGAGGGGGAAAAGAGAGACACACATGCAGGTTAGAGTCTAGAAAGAGTGTGTGTGAGCAGTAGCGTACGCAGGTTTTTTTTCAACGGGGGAAGAGCACATTTTTTTTTTTTTTTGGGGGTCCAGTTTTTGAGGAAAAATTTCGCAACGACTCAGCCGACCGCTGAATAAAGGGGGTTAAGAGTACATATTTTTTTTTTTGTCCTGGAAATTGAATTGGAAAATTATACCGACCGATATTTTGGTCAGTGGGGGGGGGGAATAAGGTCAGTTTCTTTCACCCTTTAGCACACAAAAAAAGTCTTTAAAATTTGTTGTTTACACTTGAGAAAAAGTGACGGGGTTCCCCCTGCGTACGCGCCTTTGTGTAAGAGAGGGGGTGAAGAGAGAGAGAGAGAGAGAGAAAAGGTGATTTCTATCATCTCTCTTTACCAAGTGACTCTCTGAATTAGGAAGAATATCGAAACGCCTGATTTTTTTTTTCATCACAAAATCTACATCGTTCAGACCAAATCATAGCCAGAAAAATCTTGATTTGAAAGAAATAAATTATTAATAGCAGTTAGGCAGAGTAGTCTCGCACTCTCGTGGACAGGCGACCGTCGTTTCCGGTTTGATCCCCAGCCAGTGCGGTTTTTTTTTTCCCCCCTTTTTTGTAATCTTGCAAAAATAAACTGATTTTCGACCTTTTTAACCCCTTTTATCTCACAAAAAGTATACATATTTTAACGTAATTGTTTTAATAATTGTTTATGCAAACGGGGAGAGAGAGAGAGAGGGGGAAGAGAGAGAGAGAGAGAGAGAGAGAGAGAGAGAAAGAGAGAGAAAGAGAGAAAGAAAGAGAGAAAGAATGAGAAAGAGAAAGAGAGAGAGAGAGAGAGAGCTAGGGGAGGGGAGGAAATTAGAGGCAAGCGAAGTGGATTTATAATACACCCCATACAATGAAAAAAAGTCACGTATGATGAAACTCGATCAACATTTAAAAAATCGCCCAACTGTACTTAATAATTATGTGTAGGCCTATCTATTTTCAGTTTCCTACTTTTAATATTGTGTAAAGTGATTCATGACATCTATAAAGGCGTACGTATATACATAATTGGAAACCGATTTGCATTGTCTGTGGAGTGCGAACAATTTTTGTTTGCTGACAAAGTCCGAGTCAGGGATCATTGTAGTCTTAATGAACATGTTTTTTGCAGACTTACCATAGATGGATTTTACGAAGACATGAAAAATATTATGTCGTTACATATAATGCATGGGTGTATAATCAGAGGCGGCGGAGCGACTTCGAATGTGGGGGCACCAACAAAAGGGCACTTTCTGGAGAGAAAAAAGGGCACCTGCAAAGTGAACTCTCAAGGCGAAAATTTGAAAAAAATTAGACATTGGTTTATACCCCTACATTGTGACTACATTATCGGGGATGATTTCAATATTTGTTTCTCTTATACATCATACAAGATATTTTGCAGTCGGATGTGATGGTCTGAATATTCATTTGCGAGCGAGCGAAGCGACCGAGGAAATTTATCAGAGATGAAAAGGGGTAATTATGAGAAAGGGAAGGGGGCACTTATAAGAAGGCAAAAGAGCATTTATTATAAAGGAAAAGGGGCACATCTGAAAATAAAAGGTGCGCTTATCCGAGTTAAAAAGGGGTAGTTACTAAAAGGGGAAGGAGCACTTCTTACTAATGAAAAGGGCACTTGTTTAAGTAAAAGGGCACCACTCAGATTTGAATAGGGCAATTATCAGAGGTGTAGGGGGCACTTATAAAAAGTGAAAAGGGGAAGTTCTCGTTCCTGAAAAGGGGCACTTCTCGTACCTGAAAAGGGGCAGTTGCTAGAGATTAAAAAGGACACTTATGAGAATGGAAAATGGACACTTATTGTAAAGGAAACTTGTCGAAGGAAAAGGGGCACGTGTCAAAATAAAAGGGGGCACTTATCAGAGGTGAAAAGGGGAAGGGGCACTTTTACAAAGTAATAGGGGCACTTGTCAAAGTAAAAGGGGCACTTCTTACACTCGTTATCTTGGTTCTGACTTTCATGTTGTTATAAAGGGGCAATTATCCTATGTAAAAAGAGGCACTTTTGGGGTACTTGAAAAAGTGGGGCACTGTGCCCCCACCCCTACCCCCGAGCGCCGCCTCTCTGGGCATAATTCGCTCACGTTCTAGAAGGTGCCTAGCTATAATGATCCAATTATGATACACTGACGACAGCATATCTCTTCTTGTAATTTCGCTTTTAAATATATATAATTATATGACTTGTTTGTATATTATGCTTTAATTCTTTTTAGGCTATGAGGTCCATTGTTATTTTAATGATCATGCTATGGATTTTGGACTATGATTGTGAAGACTTTATTCGAATAAAATAAATTGAAAAGAATAATGAAAAAATTAAGTGAAGGGGTCGGTGGTCCGGTGAAGGGACCCTCCTATATTAGCCCCCCCCCCCCTCCCCCGACCCAATTGGGTGACCGTCAACCCATGCCTGCAATATTCTATATTCTGGTCTTTCCCCAAGTAGGCCTTTATCCTATCCAACTCGGCCTTTATCCTATCCAACTGACCAACTCTTAGAATTTTCCAACACATTTTGAAATTATAAGGTGTTCCCTATAATACTCGTATATCACATATAGGTATAGGAAGGTGAATTGCCCAGTTCGTTAAATATGTTTATTTGTTCATTTATCACATGTTTATCATTGTTCATATTATCACATGTTTGTCTTTGTTCACATTATCATATGTTTACCATTGTTCATATTATCACATGTTTATCATTGTTATACTATTTTTTATATTGATACTATGTTGTAAATATGTTTGTACTCTGCACACATGAATAGTCAATACACAAATAAAACACAAATGCACACAATGATGCCGATGTGGCTGTAAGCAAGTTTGACAGAAGACTCACGATTTTAATTTTTAAATTATTCTTTTTAACATCGGTGAGTTGAAAAAATTGTATTTTACTGCTATTTTACTGATAGGCAGGCTATATAGCTAGGATCATTCAATGTGCGCGCGTGTAAAAGGGGGCGTAAAATGGTCTCGGATATAGACTACGCTACGTACCCGTACTTTACTTACTCGAGGACGCGACCTTGCTACCGCCTTGCTAAATCGATATTTACTCCCTTCGATTCTTCAACTTTATCATCGAAATGACAATGTTTTGCGCATGCCCAGGCACCTTATCAAAGGTTAAATTTGCTTGCGTAGCGACTGGGCTCGGCAGAACTGCCAGAAGTCTCGCAGTATTAAAGTTGACACAGTGTATTCCGATTCGAACTTCGGCCGTTCCGCTATCTCATAAATATCGGACGTCTTCGGAGTTGTGTACCAGTCTAGCCTTTTCTAGTAGCCGTGTCCAGCGGGCTGCGAGTTTGCACACCAGATACACCTCACAAGGACTAGTCTTTCAAGGAGTCATTGATGGTAAAAACAACTGGGCCTTCTCGTGAAATAGCCACTGGTCACTCTTGCGGCGGAGGTCTTGCACGCAATGAACCGTGACTGTGAGTGAGCTGTGTCACGAGAATGCCAACAATATTTGTTTATAGTATAGTAAAAATGAGTATTGCTAAGTTTTAAATGAATAAAGTTGTTCAGTAGAGGATTGTGTTGTGGATTAGCTGGTGATTGTAGGGGCAGGGGGGGGGGATCGAGGGCTCAAATTCAAAAGACAGAAAGTTCTGACTTTGAGAGTTGAGATGAGAGGAAAAAAGGTACCCAGTGACAGTGTATTTTGGGGGGATGCCCTTGGCCTATATATAGTACAACTACAAGCAACAAAAAAAACGTTAGTCTGTGTACCGTTAGTCGTTACTCTATACTACTCTGTGCTGTTCATTTAATTAGGTTTGCCCAAGGCAAGTGAAGTGGTGAATCTGCACTGCAATAGGCAAGACTTTTTATTTAATCCTATTTTAGGTTAATTCTGTGAAGCATTTAAATCAATCAGTTAATTGGTTCAGGAAACTAGATCAAATTACTATATTACAAGACATCAATATGATGTCAGAAGTGTCAACACCATGTCTACATACTTTTTTCCATTCTCTCTCTTTTTGCATCAATACGAAAAAGATTACATTTGTGTCTTTCGTTTGAACTGGCACGTAGATTCACTGCATGAGTTTGGAGTCATCAGGTCGTGTCACAAGATCTCTCAGATTACAGATATGAAGGTAGTCCTTTTTCAAGACATATCATCACAAACAAATATCATTACAATGGATGAGGGCAATTCTAAAGTATTTTGTCCCCACATCTGAGATTTTTTGTGTGTATGCCTGATGATTGTAATAAGTGAATAGCACTACTAGAGATTGAAGCAAACCAAATATGGGGTGAAATGACACATTTGATATTTTGATCATTGATGTCTACTAATATTCATAACACCACAATACTTGGAAGCATTTTGGGACACAAAATGACCAAAAACCTTGGACTTGCCCAGGAGTAAGCTTTCACTTTCTTTTCTCTCTTCACTCTTATTTTAGCTGGAGGTATCATGTCTCAGATGAGCGGTCCTCAGGGGAACATGTGCACATCGGCAGAGGAAGAGGTGGACCCTCGGAATTGTTACCATGACGAGATGGTGAAGCTAGTTGAGAATGGGGGAGCTCTCATCATTGAAGTCAGAAGAGCTGATGAGATAGAGGCAACAGGAATGATGAATAGAGCTTGTCATATTCCTAGTGAGTCCCAACCTTCTAAAAAAGGGATTCTATGCAGTGTGTCCCATTTGACTTGTCTGTGAGTTGTCCATGACTATGTCACAATCCACAGATTTAGTGGTGTCATATTTTTTTTTAATTCACATTTTTCTTATTATTGGTCCAATTATATCAAACCTCGCCTTTCTGTTTCTCATACCTTTCTGCTTTCATACAAATCAATTTAAAGCAAGGTCAGATTGCCCTTAAATTTCATCAAAATTTGAAAAATCTCTAGATATGACAATTGACTATATGATCTAGCTAGTATATATCTAGCGATCGCGCGCATGAACGTAATACGTGCGCTAGCCTATATAGTTAACAACAGGCGCATTTTCACTTCAAGCACTTGCGCCTCAGCTCAAGAAATGCACACACTAAATACGAAGCTAGTAGAGAGCTCGTGCGCTGCAATTGTTTGGTGATTCGTGTATTTTTTCTGTCCTAATATTTTATGGGCGCATTTTCACGGAAAACACTTGCGCCTTGCCGTCTAGTTTTAGATGATTATGGGCGCAATTGGTGGTTTTATGAGCGCAAATTTGCGCCCTGCGCCCGCTTAATCGAAGGCTTGACTATATGTGTGTAATGGTTCTTTCATTATCAAAACCATTTTTAAGAGATTTTTCATTTTTGGATGAAATCAATGTATACATAAGACATAATGTTGTAGAGGACACATTGCATGGGATCGCCCAAAACGGCTTTACACATGTAGCTTTGAACTTGAGGGTTTCTGTGTGCCATGTATTGTACTTTGACCAGACTTTGATCTTTGTAGTACAAGGTCACACCAGATATCCTGTTACATGTATGAGTGCCAATTTCCTACATATGTTTTAATGTAGCATCGTGTATGATGGAGATCTACTCCTTCAACAACACTCTAAAAGAGGGATGCTTTAATTAGTATATTTTTGTTCTCTGTTTAGCTACCGTATGCATGTGGATTTTCCGTCTCTATTACTTTTCATTTCTAGCACTCAATGGGGTGATTTTGCCTGTGAAGCTGCCCTAGTGATATTTATTTTTAAAAATTACATAAAATCACTTTTGTAGAAAAAAAAAAGAAGGTTGTTAAGTTCTTCAAATTATTTGCCCTTAAAAAAATGTATTTGCCCTTAAAAAAAATGTATTTTCTTAGTGGATGAACTGAAGGAAGCCCTTGGTTTACCTGAAGATCAACTCAAAGAGAAGTATGGATTGGACCAACCAAACCCTGATGGATCGAATGTTGTCTTCACCTGTGGCAGTGGGAGGCGCAGTCTGATAGCATTAGAGATGGCAAAAGAATTTGGATACACAAAGTAAGAGTTCTTTCAATACTTCAATTGCTTTCTTCGCTCATTAGCCACAGAAAAAATGGCACCAATGGTTGGGAAGATTGCTTCGTGGCTTGTGCAACACAATTTTTTTGGGAAAAACCCATTTCCTGTCTTGGTCATTGATTAGCTCAATGACCAGTATAGATTGATCTTGCAGCGGAATCAGTAAAATATTCTTGAAGCCTTTGGTATATCTATCCAATCATAAATACAAGGTGGGACAGGGAAATTATTTATGTGATACAAAGAGTTAATGATAATATTAGCTACATTTACATTACCGGTACGCACATATCCATCCCTGGGGATGCTTAAGGCACTTACAAAGTGTTTTGGCTTTAGCCCTAAGGCACGCAAAGCATCCAAGGAATAAATTCTTACCAGGTACCCATTTGCTACACATGGGTGGAGAGTGGCAAATGCAGATAAATGTCTAACCAAAGGATGTATCCGCTAGACCAGGATAACATTAAAGGTGATATTTGGGCAAGTCCATTGTATTTGATAATTTGGCATCCCATTTTTTACCAAGTATTATGGTTTCACAAACATGAATCAACATCAAAAGTATCATAATGCTTGGTAATAGACCATTTTGTAGATACAATCTGCACATGAGCCGATAAAGGTCATTTGTGATAAAATTGTAAAACCCACCGAGATGAATACGTAAATCAATAATGATAAATCAAAAATCGATTTTAGCAACTGTCCACCACGTACTCATGTTATGTAATCATTATTCATTTGTGCACCGACGGGCAAACAAAAGCTGTTCATGAAGCACATACATGACTTTGGCATTGATTATTCTAAAATACACAAAGTCGGACTTCTCCATGAGTAAAAGATCTGTGGATATTTGGGGTCATTTGTACCATGTGCTAACTACGAACTGGTCTATTGGTCTGTTCAAGGCTATAGAAGGGCTTGCAAATCAATACAGTCCTCAGAAATATTAAAAATTTAGATGTGGTTGATGAATACATGGGACAAAATAGCATGGAGTTGGTAGTATTGGTGCTAAAATAACATTTTGAAATAAACTGAACTTCAGTGTTGTAATTTTCATGGTACAAAACAGTGGACAATCTGCAAATTTGTGAAAGATTTTGTTTATGTCTGTTTTTCACATATTCATTCAAAAAGGAAGAATCACTTTGATGTGAGTATTGAATTATGGTGCTACTGCTTTCTGATATCACTACCATGGTCGTATCAAGAGATTTTACATTCACTGGTGAAATATGTTGATAAGTTTCATATTTTGTATGGGACACATGGCACGGAATCGCCCTAGGGCATTATACATGTATGCACGATCATTCTGCAACTTGGTCACGTAAACTGCTGTTTTAAAAACTATTGTAAAAACAACAATGGATTATAAAGACACTACCTCCCTATTATTAAAGCCCCTCTGCACTACTTGTAGCTACTTGCTCCCTCTATATAGAAAACAATGCCTGAGCGGCGCCATTGGTCCCCCATGATCCTCTTTTTCTTATGTTAATTGAGTGCTGAGTTGATGAGATAACCACCCGTCAGTTACCACGCTAATCCCTCCTGGCCAAACTAGTGCAGAGGGGCTTTAAGAAACTTGATTTAGATTTATAAAGCAAGATTTCCCATCGTTCTGCCAAGACTGCTGTATGCATGGATGGTAGATGGTATGTAAACATTTCATTTGTTTTCTCTCCTGTTTCATTTCACAGAGCCAGGCATTATCCAGGTGGCTGGAACAGTTGGGTTGAGAAAAGCAACCTCTGAATTAGATATATACATCGCCCGTGCCGGCGAGTCTGGCCAGGCTACCTCTAAATATGACTGCTACCAGGCTCAACAGTCGATGCAAAAGGAAATTTGTGGTCTACTCCAAGGAGGCTGCTCTACCCTTCATAGGCTCTCACATAGTATAAGTTTACTAGCATGGTTTTTACTTGCACTGGACTAACAAGTGATTTGTCCACACACCATTCCTGCACTTCATGGCACTCCTTGCAGTTACTCGCCTCACCTACCATCCCAGTATAGCTTCCTGAGTGAGCTGCCAAAGGGATTACCCAACCAAGTACCAAGTACCCGTCTGGATGATCCCATTGTAATGTAGTGAGACAAAATGCTATTTTTTAATATTGAAATAAATCAAACACTGAAAGAAAATAGGTATAGGAGACACATAGGTGACATAAATTAAACATATTTCATGTTTTCTTGTATTTTACTGTAAATATGACATTATCAGTCTCTGGACTTTTGCCGTGTTCTTTTTTTTAAAACAATAAAACTGATATTGAATTGACTTGAAGAAAAAAAAATACTAAAAACACTTTATAGTCTGTCAAGATCCAGAAAGGTGTTAGTTCATGCTTTATACATAGAGTTACTGCCCTTCTGGTACTTAAACAATGATATGAGGCATTCAAATTAATTATGTTAACAGGTGCAATCATCACAAAATATCTTGCTCTGTTGGTTCAAGGGTTTCCATGTCGCTATAGCCAAAATATAACTTTCAAATGTTGATTATATAAAAAGATATTGCAAGTTTAAATACACTCTCAATGAAATGCAAGAAGCTTCCCAAATCCTGACCCCTCCCCCCCTTTCTAAAAATGGACCTTAGTTTATGAGTCATTCAAACAGAGCTTACATAGAGTACCTATTTGTTATGAAGGTGAGCCGTTCATAAGAGTAGTAATAAAATAAAAGTAGTATAATAATTATTTCTTTCTGTACCACCAGTATCTGTCAGCTGAGGCACTCAGACGCTCACTCTTATCTAAATAACCTCAAATATAATTGCCATGTAATGATTTGACTATTTCATACTGAAGTTTGACAGGGGTACTGAAGGGTTTATGGCTTTCCGATGTGATTGTATTGGAGATTTTTGTTTTGTTAAAGCTGAATTATGTAGGATACATGGTTAGGGTACATACCTACATCATCAGAGTTCTTCTGAGTCTTTTGGCATTCATAGATTCCTAGGGTTAGTACAATTGAGTACATGTATGAATGGTGCTTATAAGCTTATACCTGACAGAGTAACATTTTTCAATGTATAGTAAAAAAAAAAAAAAAAAAAAAAGCTGCGTTATTTTTAAAATGTAAATAAATGGCAACTGCACGCAACAAAAGGTCACGACACATATTCACTTGGCTCTGTGTTATAAGATAGGACATTTGAAGTGCATTACACTTTACATTATCATTTGAAAAGAAAAAATACGGCACCGGGGTTTACTGTTGCATTTGTGAGTACTGGTATGTGAATGGCCCTCAGTCATATTCACATTTAAGATACAGAAAGGTGAAGGGAAATATGGTTTATTTTGCTTTGCCATTTAACAAAAAATGATTTACAAATAATTCCAGTCTTCCCGGAATGTGTATATAGTCTTATTTAATGATGAACATATATATATATTTTATAGACTGAAGGAACATACACCAGTACATAAATGAAGTGAAATTATATTTACTATACATTATATTCACTCCAACAAAAATCCATGGATTGCCTGACATAGCAACAATAAATGTATCCAAGTCGCATTCTAATCATACATAGATGAATATAATAAATTTGGTCTTTGGAACAAGGGTCTTAGCTGGGTGTGTACATAAATTATATTTTTGAAATGTCTATAAAAAGCGGGAAAAACAAGATATACGATGTTCAGCTGCTACACAAAATGTAAGTTGCTTTGAAGAAGAAAAAAATCAGCTCTTTGGACATGGTGTATTAAAATGTTGAACATGTCACACTATTATTTCCTACATGTTTTTGTGTATCTTGCCATTACTGTACATGGTCAGAAAGAAGTCCCACTAAAAATGCACAACAAATAAGAAAGTTGTGGAAAATGGGGATTCTCCTATTGGCAATGTGTCATCTACAGAAGGAGTACGATCTTCATTTTCAACTCAAATTTTCCATTCATAGTGTTTACTTTCTTCTTTGTATGGAACAGACATTTACAGGGGAAAATACAAATTTACCATCTATAATACTGTACCCGGTATATTATGAAAAGATCTATGTTTTTCCAGTCTCAAAACTCTGAAGTAGGGTCATCTTTTGCATTTTTAAAACAGAAGAGATATTCACTCATCTGTGTTCCAAATTGTCTTTGTCCACTTTGGCCAAATTGTATGTTGAATCCCTTTTTAGCACTCTAAAAACTAAAAGAGAGATTCAGTTGAGGACTGTTTTGTTTGTTGAGTATGTACATATACTGTTCGTGTAGAAAGAAGACCCTGTCTTGTAGACAGTTGAGATTAATTCACATAGATCGCAAGTTGATATCAGTCGGAACTTGCTAAAGAGGTATTAGTAAGCTAGAGGACATAGGAGTTTGTGAGTTTGTGATTGATTGGAGGACTTGCAATCATTTGCAAATATCATTTTACAAATATCCAAGTTGCAGCGGGTCCAAAATACATGTGCACGACTAATTTGCAGCCTCCCAAAATTCTCTCGAATAACCCCACTTCTAAAGGAGCTACACTGGCTGCCAGTTCGCCAGAGAATCACATTTAAAATATTAATGATAGTTTACAAAGCTCTAAATGGTCAAGCTCCTAGTTATGTCACTGAATTGTTGAATACCAAGTCTCAAACTCATGGTCGTAACCTTCGTAATACACAAGACACATTTATGTTGCAAATACCTCCATATAAAACTAAAGTTACCCTCGGAGACCGGTCATTTCTTTGTGCTGCCCCTAGATTATGGAATAAATTACCACTAGAAATAAGGAAAGCCCCATCACTAGAAAACTTTAAATCAAAACTGAAAACTCACTTGTTCATGTAGTATGTATAGCACGGTATTTACGAGCTCTTGCAGCGCAGTAGAATATATCCACATAGTTATTGCGCTTTACAAATGAATATATTATTATTTATTATTATTATTATTAACTTAAGACAGGGCCCTGAAATGAAACAAACTAACTATATACATACAAGTAGGTAGGAAAATATATTTCTGTATAACAATAACAACATTAATCAGTATTGACTTTGTTGAAATAGTTACTGCAGTGAAATAACAATTATATAGGCTTCTTTCATTATATTATTCCTTGGCTGTAAATCATTGGGGTGCCAGGAATTTGAGGGACTCCCTAATTTATATTATTCATCTTTGAATATTTTCCCTCTAAGGGCCATTGGTATAGAGGTCAAATTATTTGTTTGTATTAGTTTAATGCATTAAATGTCCAGTACAAGGCATACTGAAAAGTGAGGGAGCAATCTTGTTTGTTTGCTCTTTGCCGATTGTAATATTACAATCGTCTTTGAAATCTTATATTGTTATCAATATATGTTTTTAAACTTGATGATTTATTTATGTTGTCGAATTGTCTTTTTTACATTTTATTCAGCTCCAGGAATACTGACCTTACTGATGTGTTTGCTAATTACATTTTATTATAAATTTATGTAAATATTTATAATATAATATTTTGTAAATATAATATATTCATATGATTCAATAATTCATAAACACATATTGTATTCCTGTGTCTACATTCTTGTAATTTGGTAATTGGTATTTGTAATGCAAGTTCCTAGACTTCCTAGAAGGGGAAAGTGAATGAAGGAAAAGGTAGGAAATCATCAGTAGAAAAGGAGAAAGAGACAAGAGAGAGAGAGAGAGAGATAGAGAGAGAAGGGACAAAAAGAAGAAAGCAAAAGAGTGGAAAGCAAAAAGAAGAGAAGGGAGAAAGAGAGAGGAAAAAGAAAATCAGATAAAAGGGGCGAGATGAGACAAGAGATGGAGAAAGAGGGAAAGAAGAAAATGAGAGGGGGAGAGACAGAAAAAAACTACCAGTAGAAAGAGAGCAGAAGGATGGGCAAAAGGCAGTTATGGGAGAAGGGAATACGAAATGGCAAGAGAATAAGAGAGAGAGAGAGAGTGAAGGTGATACCTACTGGGAACCAGGATTTGAATGGTCAGGATGTCGAGTCTTTCTTTGTACACTGCAGTTACACTGTATGTGCAAAAATATGGTATAGAGTTAAAGGAAAAACTTTTACATCAAACAATTACATCAAAATAAAATTGGATCATGTTCATAACTATGTGCTATGAAATATGTCTTAAACGGACTTTAGTTTGATGAAAGTTGTGAAGCTTAGCAAGTTCACTTGCAATGTACAGGAACATCACTGTCACAGATGACACCCTCCCACCCCAATACTTGTCATCTGATCAGAGCCAGAAGGGCGTTTGGATATGTCAAAGGACAGGAGTTAACATCCTTGTAGCTCTCAACACTCCTGTAAGAATATTAACCACACACAAACAAAAGAAATCCACACAGGTCGAGTTTATCTGATAATTTTGAAAAACATTTTATTTCGTACACCATCCAACACAGTACCACAGAAAACGTTGCATGTTTTTGATCAATATTTTGTTTGTATTTATATACATACTTTATTACTTTATTTAATGAATAAAACTGACAAAATGGCTGCTCCAATTATTAACAATGACAGTAAATTCTGTTTCATTTTGGAGGAAATTATCAGAAGTAAGAAAATCGTCATGGCTACTAGTTTAATTTGCATTCATGACATGTACAAATCCTATACCTTCTTGGCTATTGGAGGCCGTGTACATGTTATTGTTTGATTGGCCTCTCTTTCGGTGTGACTCAGGTATAATCATTCTTGACAATTAAAGACAGGGCACAATTTCATCATATGGCACATATACCAGGCTACAACTTTTACATACAAAAAGAGCATTTATTACTCAACACACTCTATGTTGCAAGTTCACTTTACTTTATTTCATGTGAATAGCCTAAAAATATGGACCCTATATGGTGTTGCTTTCAACCTGTAGGTATACTTATTCTAGTCAGACACAATTTTGATCAGTAAGTAAAATGCAAGAAGTAAATTCATGTCAAGATATAAAGTACCATATTCACTGGACGGTGATCCATATGCGGACGGAATATGAAACATACAGATCTATTAATTTGCATAGTCTTAAACAAGCTACACAGTATATACGATATATAAAATTGACAAGACCAATTCATTTTTGTTCATTTGAATATTAAAAACAGACATTGTTCGATGTTGTATAAATGGAAGATAATTTCCTACCCATTACAGAAAACATTGACACATGCATATGATGTTGACATTTATTCCACTACACTTCTAATCATAACAACAATATATCAGTTATGTCAGTATACAAACTGTTGGCTGCCCCTGCAGGACTTTATGGTTGTCATATGTGCAGTAGAAAGAAGAATGCTGGCAGTGGAGTTCTTGATATATTAAAACTATCTAGAAGTCATCAGGCACACATAATTCTACCTGTCATACACAATGTGATGTGTTTGAATGCAATACCATTTCTTGAGACACTAATTGCAAATACAGGCATTATCAGGCAACAATGGTAAAAGCATTCTAAAATGTCCAAAAGATGTTTAGCTGGTATTCATCTGAACCCAACATGAGAAAGAGCTTGATTTTCTCAATAAGAATACAATGTAACATTTAATTTTTCAGTCACAACAGGTCATAAAGGCCTGCTTGCAGACAGACAATCATACCAATTAAGATGTGATATTTGCATTGTAAAATGAATCAATGGCTAGACAGTTTCAAAACAGTGCCTTTTGGTCGAACTCAATAGTAACTGTCCATAAAATTACAATATATAGAACAATGAAGTCAGTTTTAAATTACCAATTGCATAATCAAAGTATCATAATCCTTACAACACATGTATCATACAATCTGTACAAGATAAGACCAGAAGAGATACATGTAGACAAGTAAATGAGAGAAAGAATGAAAAGGAGAGAGAGAGAGAGAGAGAGAGAGGGAGAGAGAGAGAATACCACTATAAATCCAGTAAATAAACAGACTCAATTGAAGTATAAGCACTTTTCCAATCTGCAACTATGAAATGAGGAAGGCGTTAAATGAACAGTAGGTTTCATAAAAGATGGAGTTACATTTTAATTACATTCTCCTACAATTAAAAAAACCCCAATACAATCTTGATTGAATACCTGAATATCCGGCTATGAAGACCATGTATCAGAGGAACATCTTTCAATACGGTGAAAAGTCCAAATAATTTCAGCATTTATGTATTCAAATAGGCACATTTAATACCACTTTTTGATGAACAGAAAACCTTCTAGAAAATGTGTGCATAAATAGAAAAAATTGTTCAATTTTATTTGTCCTTTCAAACTAACTTGTAAGAACTGTTCTCGCACCAAAAGAATTTGAGCAGAGTTTTAATTTTTCAATAAATATGGAGGCTTTGTGCTTTTAGATATATTAGGCTCTTGGAAAACATACGAAGATAAGGCTCTTGGAAAACATATGAAGACAATTCTTGGAACGTATACATCATAGAATATGGACTGAAAATATAAGAGATATAAGCAAGGGAATATACATGGGATATTGAACAAAATATAAATATCTAATCAATTTACAATTTTCACAGTTCTTTTTCAAGACATGCAAGTCAAGAAAAATATCACAGTTCTTTGATCATGAGCTATCAGAGCATCAGTTGAGCACAGATGATTCATACGTCGGAACCATGTACTTGATGTTGATAAATGCATCGTCACCGCCCTTCTTTTCAAACGCTACTAGCACTTCATGAATGAGGTCACCGATATTCTCTCTCCTCTGCTGTCCGTAATCGATGCTGTCTCCGGAGTTCAGATTATTGTTCTTGAAGGTATTGAGGACGGGGAGGATTTGTCGGTAGTATGGAACGAGAGCTTCACCAACATTTTCACCAGAGACGACGAGGTGCTGCAGTACCTTTAACGTTGTGCATAGGACCTGTCGAAACAAACAGAGGCAACATTCACAAAATTATTAAAGATATCGTTAACTTATGTTAGTGCTAATTTTCTTTTAAAATTCTGAAAGTTTGTGACTATGTATCACAAGAAAGCAAATCAATTGACAAAACTTTACAGATGTAAGGTTCACTTCGTAAATTGGAACTGTTATAGTTACATTGTACCAGATACTTGAACACCATATACTTTAAAAAAGATGTAATTCAATTTTTTTTTTTTTAATTGAAATTCCTATGACATTCAGCGAAGATACAATTGCTCATATCAAGAGAACTGAGTTGCATTTAAGTTGTGCAGACATTTTTCCCTAATAGTTAACTTCAAAACTAATAACTGAATGTCTTGAGATACAGCTGTTTTTTGGCAAGCGCCACCAACATAAAAATGCATTTAACATTTATCTGTGTCTCTCTGAGCTAAATGATGGAGCTGTGTGTCTAGACGCTAAACAAAAATACAGCCGTAACATCAAATCGCACTAACCATCGTAAACATTTGCCCTTTATAATGTTGTTAAAATAAGATGAAATATTGCATGTTAACTTCTACAAATCAACTGTGTCAGGATAGCCAACCTGTCCGACACATGATGTGCGGGTACACATGTAAACTACCACCTAGCACACATAATAACCAAAGACTTGTCCTCATTTTGATTTTTTACAACAATAAAGACAGGGCTTAAATTAATCCAAGGCCACCAAGGCCATGGCCGTGGATGCCCTTTTGATTGGCCTTGGAGATTTTTTGTGCCCTTTCCAATTCTTCCTATTTGTGCTGTAATATAGGAATGTGCCCTACAGAAAAGTGGCCTTGCCCTAAAAATATTGAAATTTAAGGCCTGTAAAGACCACCATCTATGTCAGGGAAAACAATACCCACCATTCTGTTTTTCATGTTCAATGCATTCTTGATGGGGATGATGAGCTGTGGAATAACTGGAAGAATCTTGGAACCGCCATGCTCCAACATGTCATGAACCCCTTGTCTTGCGAAGAACTCGCACGGATGTGTTGTTTCACAGAGTCCGTCAAAGAACATTGGCAGGTAATGGTGGTAGTCAAGCTTTTCAATTTCAACCTGTGAAGTAAAAGAGGGAAGAAAAAAACAAAGTGATTAACTAAGCCCATCATGACTTTGAGCCGAGGATTGCATGTAATTGTATGTCTCTAGTAGTCTAGTCTTTAGTTGCTTAGTTTTACAAAAATAAAGACTGCACTATTTACTTGTAATTGTTGTATACTTGTATTCACCTGTCTTCTCGAGCTCCGGAGTCCTACTCCTAGGCTTAGTTAATTATACAATGTCTTGTACTGCCCACCCATACTGCCATAGCTCTTCAAAATATTATTATTAAAATAAACACTGCAATGCCATGGCAATGGTTTCATTGCAGTGGCCATGACATATTCTGTAATAATATATACATCAAATAGCACTTAATCTGCTGTCTTAAGTATTTTGTCCTCTATAAATACTGCCTGACACAAGTAAGTTACTAGGCCTACAGTAGGCTACAGTCAATATTTATGAAATATTCCAGGACCAAGTTATTATTGTCTTGAAATTACTGTTTGAAATCATCTGTCTGGATAACCATCCTGTCCGGACACATCATTCCAGCCCCTCATGCTCACAAAAACAGACTTTACTAGAACTCACCTTCCATGCAATTTTGTTTCCTTTTGTGTCGTGTTCTAATGCTATTGGGAAATCTCCTCTGTTGTAGAATTTCCTGAAACTTGTTCCTTGTGCGAGTGGTTTTTCGGCAAACGCTCCCGCTGCTGGAGGTGCAACCACAACAGCATTTTTCATCCGGGATTTTGTAGTAAATCCATCTGCCGACAGCTTCTTTTCGTTGCCTCCTTGCGATGTCTTTGATCGCATCATGTTGACGTAAATCTAGAATTTAAGAGTTGTGAAATTGTAAATTCAGGAACACTTGTGGGTGGTACGTTCACGGTTTTTCCTTCCCTACGTGTAAAGTCTACGTGCGTTACGCGTTGTTGTTACAGCGTGCTTAGTAATTGGTCTTCGCAGCGCGAGTATTACGTGCACAATAACGTACCTAACGATGCTTTCCCACACAAACACCGGATGGTGTTTTGTAGACAAACATGGTGCCTGTTGCATAGCGACGTAACCTCGTTCATATACTTTTGTCAAAAGCATGAACGTACAAGAATAATTTAATCAATTTTTAGAAGAAAAAATAATTAAAAATATATAATAACATTTATAAATAAATGATGTGATGAAAAACATATCAAATTTATTTTAAAATAATTTCCAATATGATAAATTTACCAAGATGCTGAGAGTTTCTTCCTATGCTCCTTGATTTTTTGTGGCCGTAGCGCCGTGGAAGATACTGCTTTTTGGTAGATTAGTGATAACATCATCTGAGTAGCAGATAAACCAATTTGATTGGCGTTTTTTTGACTCTCCTAATATATTGGCCCACATGAAAAACGGACATATGTATATATCTTTGTCACAATTCACTAGATCATATAAATATGTATTCCGTCAAATGAAAATTATCCGCCCATTTTCAAAGAAAAACGTTTTTAATGTATTTGATTAAGGTCTGGGCCGACTAAAAGTAGAATTTGAACTTGAAATTCCTACGAAAAAGGCTACGATACAGTTAGTACTAGTACTTCGGATTCCTGAGAGTGCTTTATACCAATGCGCAATGAGATGGGGTGTGGTGGAAGTTCAAGTTGAAACTCGAGGGACTTGAACTTTTAACAGGGGGATTTCAAAGATAAAATTTGTAATCGGGCAATATAACATGATTGTGGAAGGGAGAATATCTAGGTCTTATTCCTTTTCGGCATAAAGCATTTATGTAATATGGAAAGAATTAGACTGAGCGGAAAAAAATAAGTGAACGATAGAGAGAGATAGGAGATGAAGAAGAATTGAAGAAGAAGCTATATAGAAGAAGAAGAAGAAGAAGAAGAAGAAGAAGAAGAAGAAGAAGAAGAAGAAGAAGAAGAAGAAGAAGAAGAAGAAGTAGAAGAAGAAGAAGAAGAAGAAGAAGAAGAAGAAGAAGAAGAAGAAGAAGAAGAAGAAGAAGAAGAAGAAGAAGAAGAAGAAACAAGAAAGACAAAAGGACAAGCTCTTTAGTTACTATTACTTGGTTCTTGGTTCTTGGTTGGTTGGTCCTCCAAAATACTCGTCTGAGTTTTAACTGGAGGTGCGGGTAGGGAGTATTAATTTGTAGATGGGGGGGGGGGACGTCAGGGCAATTTTGAATTTGACGGGGTCAGTGTGGGCGATAGTCTCCGGTTTAAGCTGGTTCCATGATCACGCACTGTTCTCATGAAGAAAGAGTTCGTGAATGTGTCCGTTCTTGACTCTGTTGGAATTGCCTGTTATGCCCTCTTCTTTCTCTGGTCGTTTTAGGTTGGGTGTCTACGTCCAGCTGCCCGTACATCATTTTTTGGAGACAGGAGAGACGGTGTTGTTTGCGCCTTTATTGTTTTTAATAATTATTTTATCATTATTGATATAATTATTATGATTTTTTTTTTTTTTTGGGGGCCGGGATTTTTTCACATGGCTTGAAGAATTAGAAAGTTGGTTTTTAGCGAAGACCCGTCCTGACGACCAGCACACCCATGGCCAGAGGCGGCGCACAACGCCCCCCCCCCCACTTTTTCAAGAACCCCAAAAGTGCCCCTTTTTACATAGGAAAAGTGCCACTTATTAAAAAGTAAAGAGGCACTTGTCGAAGGAAAAGGGGCACCTACCATATGTTAATAGGGGCATTTATCAGAGGTTAAAAGGAGCATTTATAAGAAGGGAGAGGGACTCTTTATTTAAAAAAAAAATTGGGGACACCTATCACAAGGAAAAGAGGCACATGTCAAAATAAAAGGGGCACTTATCGGAGGTGAAAAGGGGCACTTATTAGAATGGGGAGGGGCTCTTCTTAAAAGGAAAAGGGGCACTTGTGGGGTACTTTAAAAAAGGGGGCACTGTGTGCCCCCCTGCCCCGGGAGTGCTGCCTCTGTGTGACAGTATGAGAGTTTACACTTAAATCCAGGGATCACCTCCCTGCTTAAATCTGAGAAATTTAGGCGACAATGCATGACACAAAGCAACTAAAGACTTTTTACTTACTTGGAAGGTGATCACTACAAATTTTGAGTGCCGTGCGTGGTGACGAGCCATTTCAATAATTGTTACGGCCTTACGGGATATTTTATCCTTCTGGACTGTGAACTTGAACACGGAATCTCCATTATAGTTACGATCATAATTTCCTTTTCATTTTGCATCTTCTTGGACCTTTTTTTAAATCCGTAAGCTCCCACATTTCTTGTTACATTGATACATTGCTAAATCAATTAATCAGTCTTCATCATAGTTCTTCTTCTTCTTCTTCAGTTCTATAGGCTTCTCCTCGTTTCTCCGATCTCTAGCTCCCCTTCTCTCTCAAAGAGTTTCTATTCTTTATCACTTGATTATAATAGACACTCGTTTCACACATGGGTGCACTTATAGATGGTCCTATTTTTATAAGTGTTTCCATTCATTTCAGATGCTTTATGTAACATGTCACCTATAGTTCCCGGTTGCTCTGACCAGCAGAGTGACGTCATTATGTTCATGTAAAACATCCTCTCATACCCAAGTGTCACTTGTATTAATGATTATTGAGCGGATCTCAGACTCATTGTTCAGAGATAATATGTTGAAGGAGAGCGTCAAGAGTCAAAACAGATTTACCGAAAAATCACCCAAAAAAGAATAATTGAATAGAATAAGAACGAAAAAATAAACATTTTCTTTTCTCTCTCCCCCCCCCCTTTTTTTTAATTTTAATGTTTGCTCTCTAGTTCGATGTATCAACCAGAGACAAGTTTGGCAGACTACTTGACAAATTAAAAGACATATTTATAGTGCGAGAAAGTCCTATTCATTTCGATCGACGTTCTATCTGTTTTCCTTTTGCTATTCAAGCACTGCTTACTTAATCCGATTATACGCCTGTCACTTATACGTATATGCGACGTAGGTCTACTGAAAGCAAGTCATTCTATGAGAATTACAAAGCAAATGGGGGAAATAGTTTCCTTTTTTTGAAGGTGAGGGGTATGAGCCTACACATGCCAATCATTTCTAAAAAGAATTTTCACACTGGTGTCAACTCACAATATACATGTACCTCTAAAGGTTACAATTTTAGAACAAGATACGTTGTATTGGCTAAGCTTTGTAATTAATAATAATAATCTGGATTAATATAGCGAATTCCGTCTCTATATAAACGCTTTACATATATTTTACCCCTGTCATCGGATTCATTCACGCACAATGTGCACCATCTCCATTTCCTGGCGAGTATTCCTACCAGTATGGTCACCGTGAGGGCTTATGGCAATTACTAACACAACTTGAGGCTTTCGTCATCCTAGCTACCAGGTCCCCACTTCTCTCCTGGGTATGGAGTGGCAAATGTAGATTAGTGCCTTGCCAAAGGACATAATATATAGTGCCGTGTCGGGGATCGAACCCACAAGCTTTGCGTTTCAAGCCAAGCTTTGCGTTTCGTGCTTAGACCACTCGACTACATCACCTCTATAAGGCGAAATTAGGACACTAAATTATTTTTTCACGGACAAGTATAATTACAATTTAAATATGGAAGCTATAGCTCTATAACCCTCATGGTGGAAGTGGAGTCAGGGACTGCTAACGAGGAAATGCCTTCTTGAGTAATATTATAAAATAAGAAAGGGTGGGCCCGGAAGGGAAAGAGATGGGTTAGATAGAGAGAGGGAATTATAATGGTGGAAAGATCGAAGGAGAGAGATAGAGATATATTATATAGATAGATAGATAGATAGAGAGAGAGAGAGAGAGAGAGAGAGGGGGAGAGAGAGAGAGGGGAGGAGAGGGGGGTTAAGACAGAGTAAGAGAGAAGGAGAGGGAATGATCAATGAAGTCCTATATACCGCAACCCTGTAATTAGTTGATCGATTTCATGTTCTGAAAAATAATGTCCTGTCTTTGTTTTCTGATCGTGGATCTTTCTACATCAAATTTCTACTTAACGCAGAGTTGGATACAGTTGGGACCGAATCGTTTGCCGCCCCTCGAGCGGCCTAAAAAAAGGGGGGGTGAAGACGGAGCAACGGAAGAAAAAAAGAGGACAGAAAGAGAAAAGAAGGTAACAGGGAAGAAGACATAGGGAGAGAGGTATAAAGGAGATAGAGAGAGAGAGAGAGAGAGAGAGAGAGAGAGAGAGAGAAATAGGCCATGAAACTTAAATTTACACATACAGATTACACTGCCGATGAATATTGGTTCGACATGATTTGTGCCTTCTAGAGATTTTGGACCAAAGTAGAACAGTAAGAAAAAACAGTTCTATGAAATTGTCTTTGTCTAAACGAAACTAAATGATAGGGGAGTCCGAGCGTGAATAACAAGGAGAAAATAGCAATTTATTTTGCTCGTGACGGCCATATTGAAGGTTTCTAAATCCCTTCTAAATAGGGCAATCCAACCCTTGTAAAACCTTCAGTTGTATGAAAGCAGGACCATAAGATAAACAGACCAGCGAAAGTTTGGAAAAATTGGAATAATAATAATAAAAAATGAGATATCACTAAGTCTATGTGAATCTCATAGTGACATTTTAGTCAGCGGATTGCGACGTAGTAACGGATAACTCTCCCATTTGTCGTGTACAAAAAATCATTAATTTATGTTTGTCCCTTCTAGTCCTTCTCCCTTGGGGCACTGCTCAAAATATAGAATGGATAACATATTATTGTAGGTCCTCAGAAGAGAATTGAGCCTCCTTATAGTCATACATTTTTGGAAAAAAATGAAATATTCTAGTCATTTTGTGTGTTGAAAGATTTGGAAAAGTTGCCCACCTCTACATAATTATCACAGAGACATTTATTTACCGATTCAGCCAATATGAAGAGCCCATACCAGTATATTGATTACAACTTTCAAAAATGCATAACCTTCTAATCTTTCTAACATTAACCAGCCTATTTAATTCCGTCTGCTTTCTTCTAGAGTCATCGGTTTGCTATCAAGTTTGGATTTTCCTTTATAATCTCAACAGCGTCCGGGGCTCCGCCCTTGAACCCCATCCGTGAAGAAAGAAAAAAAAAAGATCACAATGCAAACCTTTGTGCTACATGTATATACTTTGTCCTTAGGAGAGAAAGTTTGCGTGTGTATGAGAACGTGTGAGAAAGAATCGATTTCTATAAGGAAATACTGTGACCAATTATATAATAGGGGTATATGTATATAGTCGATCCGGTATAGTTAGTGCACGTTTCAAGGCATAGAATGTAGTTTCTATCGCTCAAGACGGCTATCTTGATCGAGGTTCTTGAAGGTTCTGAATCGCTAAAAATCTAGAGCGCCCGGGGGCTCCGCTCGATCCATGGTCCCCCGATAGGGGGAGCACTCCGACATGGGCCGGGCCCCGGCCCCCTCCTGTATATCCCGTCCGGAAGAGATCGCGCTTGGCCAATTCAGCCAGAAGTTGGCGCCCCCCCCCCCTGTTTTTGATAAAATCTTCGAAGTTTGAACCGTCACTGTAATTAACGCGATGGCAAAGACTTTTAAAAAGAAGAAGAATTAGTATACGAAGAAAAAGAAGAAGGAAAAGAAGAGGGCCTTAATTAGACAGAAACAATGCTCGGGGTAATTTCCTTAATTTGGTTATATATAATTTATTTTTTATTCCTTAATTTGAATTAAAATCTGTATACGATCTTGTTTCTTTTTTGTGTGCATCAACCCCGCATCAACACACAGCATCATTTCAGATCTCAAACTGCATGACTGAATAGAAGGGGGGTCAACCCACCCCTACCAATTATGAAGCTAGTGTCGATCGTATACCCTTTTTTTTTGTGCACCTCCCGCCGCCCTTTTTTCCCTTCGAATCCTGGATCCTCTCCCGCTCCCTGTCTGCCTGTCAATTCAATTTAGGTCGAAAGCTTTTCTTTGTGATTCGTCCCTGTCTATAAGATGATCTGACTTTTTATTCCTGTCATTCTGATAAGCCCCTCCCTATATATTCAAGTTCATGCATCAGGTCATATCATATAAATAACCGTTTTGTGGTTTGTGCACATGCGCACATGAACAGCTACAAAACGAAGTCGATCAATGTGATGAGATGCGTATCTTTCATGATTATAAAGCCAATATTTAAAGAATTTCGTTCTTAAACTTTCCAGTGTCATTTCATCAGAAAGAAACTGGTAAGTAAGATTTTGTCTGTTCTTTAGATCCATGATTTCGTACACTGAACATCCCTGATAAACTATCTAATTATTATGGTTACACAGAATGAATAGGGTGGGGCAAAGTTATATTCAATGGAAGTTTCACCGCAGCTCGGATCATGATCAGTCGGATCCGACGCTTCGAATGGGTACTGCCGCAGAGCCAGAGGCGCAGGGCGCGGCGCCATACAGCGATCTGGGCCGGGGCCGGGGTCGTTTCATGAAACCAACTACATGACAGTCATACTTATAATTGTTAGTGTTACCCACTCCAGCAAAGCATAGAGAGTCAATACTGCGTATGGACCTCTAGCGCTGCAATTTCACACGTGAATAGTCAATAGACTATAACACACAACTGCACAGAATCATGCCGATAAAACTGTAAATAAGGAAGTTTGACAGTGGACTCACGATTTTAATTTTTTAATTATTCTTTCTAACATCGGTGAGTTGAAAAAATTGTATTTTACTGCAATTTAGGTGTCATCAATTGTCACTAAAGTACCAATTTTGAGTGAAATCAGTTTAATTTTGTACAGTGGTGTTTGAAATGTTGAGATCAATAAAAAACAGGTTTTAATACACAGCCAGGATAGCGATGCAGCTATGTGTGGTGTTACCAAGCGCGTAGCCAGGATTTTATTTTACGGGGGGCGGTAGTGAGCACGCAAAGCGTGCAAATCACTTACAGAGCGCGCAAAGCGCGCTTCCTAGGGGGGTGGGTGCAGGGAGGGGGGATTTTTGACGTTTCATTAAATTATTAGAGAAAAAAGCCGATTTGTTGTACCGTTCTCGACTCTTAATCCTTGTCTGAATTCAGTTTCCCCCACGCCAAGCGCGGAAGCTTTGACGTTTCATTAAATTATTAGAGAAAGAAGCCGATTTGTTGTACCGTTCTCGACTCTTAATCCTTGTCTGAATTCAGTTTCCCCCCTCCCACGCAAAGCGCGGAAGCTTTGACGTTTCATTAAATTATTAGAGAAAGAAGCCGATTCGTTGTACCCTTCTCGGCTCTTAATCCTTGTCTGAATTCAGTTTCCCCCCTCCTGCGCAAGCTTTGACGTTTCATTAAATTATTAGAGAAAGAAAACGGTTCGTTTTATACCGTTCTCGACTCGTAATCCTTCTCCCGCGCGGAAGCTTTTACGTTCCATTAAATTATTAGAGAAGATAATGATTCGTTGTACCGTGCTCCTTTTTCTTCCTACGTCCTCTTCCTCTTTTCTCTTCTCTTTCTTTTTTTTTTTTTTGGCCAGCGGTTTTTTTGGGGCAACTGCCCCCACTGCCCTCCCCCTGGCTACGCGCCTGAGTGTTACTAGGTAATGATATGTACGAATGTATAAAATTGATGAAACTCGAGGTTGCTTTGGATACCGGCATAACTCTTATCTTCACTAATCGAAAGAAGACCCTGAATGTTTTTGAAGTTAAGAATATAATTAAAAATAGACTAGACCCTGTGTATTGGGCTTTTACAGACGTGTAACAATCAGATTTGATTATTTACGTCTAGGGACCGACCTTTAAACGTCGCCATCCGAAAGACGTGACTCAGCTTCGAACCTGCCTCCTCGGCTGAATCAGTTTGTAACTTCCACTGTTAGTGTTAGCTGGATTACAGGCGTACGCCTCAACGCCTAGATCTATATAGACAAGTCTATTTCATAACTCATTGTTTTAAAATGTATTTATCAAATATTTATTTGACATGATTTGTATCAAAATTTGGCTTCAAAATGAAAAATATCGAGAGAAATACCTTCATGAAAATTGTCGTCATTCTCAAGCAGTCATGCCATGGCATAGGTGATGATGGGTCTATTTTTGCAGACTGTTTGATCTAGCTTTGGCGACTTTTTTATGGTAGACCGCTGTATTTACAAATGATATTTGGCTTATTTACTCGTTAATGCATTAAAACCTTATAAGAACAGTTTTTATGTTTTTTATAATGATTTTATATACATGTAAACACTAATAAAACCTGATCAGTGAAGTGATAGCTTGAAGATCAAGAAATAAGTTTTCAAATAAAATTGAAGTTTTAATCTTTTCGCTGCCCATAGACTATTATCTTAAAGTTGCCGCGAGATGGCGTTCTAAATAGATATGGCAGGTTTGGACTTTGGAGTCGTGACAAGGAATTGTCTTGGAAGTTGACGCTCATCTTGGCAAAGACAGATTTATGAAACAGTTTAAAAGCGGGCAAGTTGAGCGACAGCGGCGAGATGTCTTTGATCTTGTAGTTGACGGTTTCGAGAAACAACCCCCAGAGTGATTGGCAGCGATGATAGAGAGACACAAATATCCGCCCGATCTGTGGCGGTCTAATTGGATGGATTATTAAAAAGAAAAACTAAATGCTCAGTGCAATGTGAGTCATCACCAGGATCATTGCTTTCCTACAGCATGAGGTTAAACGGTATGGACAGCCACCTTACTTTGTCAAAAATTGCAAATTTTCACACATATTCTGCACATTTACAAAACAAATGGGAGAAAATTCGGAAGAAAATAAAAGAATGTTGAAATACTTCATCCAGAGTCCAAGCTCAAAATCATGAAGAAAAACCAAAGTCAAAGAAACCGCTGCTGATTTTCCTCCCTCGTATCCCGTTTCACTATCGTTTGTGAGTCGCATAGTTTGCTAATCAACTCAACCTAAACAAAACTCGGTCCCTATTGTTCGCTTTGTGCCTGCAAAAATTTATGGGTTTTTAATTTTATGAATGCGCAAGGTTGTAAGGTATGGATCAAGTTTTTACAACCAAATTTGGGTACATCCAGTTAACGCAGAGATTCAGTGCTCGCGGCGACCGAGAAATATACACAATGAATATGAAGCATCAAGAGGGCAGTGCATAGCCAGAGTCTTACCAGAAAGAATATCTATCAGAAGCAAAATTTAATGCTTTAAAAAGTTCAATCTGGATCCTCTTCCAAAAGATTTTTAATGTTGAGCCCTGAATTAAGACATGAAGAAGTGTAAGCGCTCACATGATACCTTTTGTTTTCTCACAGTTGAATATCACGATCATGGAACAGGGCAGAACATCTCCCGATTCTCCCTCAGGATCTAATCCAAAAACATTTTCTGTGAGAAATACCACTGATCAAGAATTAAGCACGGAGGTAACAGATCTCTCCATGGAGGTAGAGGAGAAAACAGAAGATGCTACTGACTCAAGGATAAAAGTGATTCTTCATGAGACTGGAATGTTAGATGAGCGAGAGGATGTCTTGGATGCTGCAGATGAAACACCCTACACCCAGGACAAGGAGCTAAATGTGGAAAAAGATACTGCAGGCTGCTCTTCACAGCCCTCTATAGAAGCTTGTAATTTGGAAGAAGAAGAGAAGGATGATGGTACGTCCCTGTCTTTTGACGTTGCCATTGAACAGTACCATGAAACTGACAGAACCCTGTACGTTTACAAAAACTCGACCGTCGGGTCGGATGTCATGATAAATGTGGTGTCGTTGACTACAGTCGAAGGCAGGGAAGCAGAAGTCAAAGACACGTCAGAAGCGGCAGTGGTGCAGTCTGGATCCGACGAAGGTAAGACTTGGAGAACTGCTTACTGTATCATAGCTTGGAGAACTGTTATATGCATCATAGCTTGTGGCACAATTAACAAATGAAGCTCTGAAAACTAATCTTAAGATCTGGAAATGACACTGCATTTTAGAAGAGACTGCCTAAAAGTAATTCTGAATTGTTTATAATGCAGAATATGTGTTGTTTAGACCAGCAAAATATAAATATGCCAAAAGTATACTAATCAAAACTTGCTGGTAACGACATTCAGTGAAAAGCACAAAGGTTGACAGGGCTCACTACTTGAAGTTAATTTTCTGTACGACATTCCTGAAGAGTCGAAAGGCAATACTGTTTCGGCATAACTTTGTCAACAAATCTCTTGATACCCTTGGCCAATTACATGTAAGTGCATTCAATCCATCATATTGAATACATGCAATTGGTTATTGGTTGGTTAAATTGTAATTTGCAATGGTAATTGGCATGTACCGGGGTAAGTTATAGTTTGATTCTTTGATATTGTATCTATATACCAGGCACAAATGTTCATATCTTATTCTGCCCTATTTCTGTTACCTTTCTTTAAGCGCATAGTGACTTTCATTATGTTAGTGATATTATGTTAATTATTATTATTCTCATTATTACCACCATGTCAAAGGAAAACGTCCGCCACAAAACGCCTGTCGAATCTGTCCATGACGGCCCCACACGAACCCAGAATTTCATATCATAGATTAAGTACATTAAGTACATGTAAATCAATTTGATTATTTTTGTCACGGAAGAATATGTCCTTGTTTTGGTAGATATGGACGCTGAGCCTCGGGAGGAGGAGGCAGGAGCTGAGAAAGATTCCACAGCAAGCAAAGCAACCAATGACATTCCAGAGTATACATGTAATCAGTGTGACTTCACCACCAAGAAGAAACACCTATACTTCAGTCACGAAGTACTGCATGCCGTTCCTGACGAGAAGCAACTCTTTTATTGTCCTAAGTGCAGCTACACCACACCGCAGCGATTCAACCTCAAGACCCATGTAAAGACCCACTTTGACATCAAGGAAATGGACCCTAGCGAATTGTTCAAGTGCCTGGAATGTGATTACGTATCCATGTACAAGTACGATCTGCAGACACATTCCAAGAAGCATAACCCTGATAAGCAGTTCCGGTGCTTCCACTGCGACTTCACCAGTATCTACAGACACAGCCTTCTCCACCACATCTCTTCAAAGCATCACGGTGTCCGACCATTCCAGTGCTCTCTCTGTTCGTATTCAGCCACGAAAGCAGGATCTTGAGACGCACATGTTCAAACACAAAAAGCAGAAGCGATACAAATGCACCGAGTGCGACTATGAGACAACATACAACCATTGTCTTAAGTCGCATATGCACATCCACAATGGTGACAAGCCTTTTAAATGTACACGCCCTGGGTGTACCTTCTCCACCAACTCCAAGTCCAACCTAAATTCGCATGTCACAAGGCATAGCAAGAGAATTCAATGTGAGTCATGTGGCTTTGAAGCCAGTAGTGCCAAAACACTCACCAGCCACATATGCCTCGAAACGAAGAAAAGGAAAGAGATCAATAAAAGGATTAGCATGGCCAAGGTCCCTCCACCGTCTAAGAAGGAGGATGGAAAACTGGAGTACACATGCCAGGAATGTGGCTATGTCTCCAAGAGCAAGCACAGCATGAAGCGACACAGCCAGATCCATGATGCAGAGCGGGAAAGACCTGATAAGGTGCACCAGTGTAAGCAATGTAACTATGTGACTGCGTACAAGAGCAGTCTGACAAGACATATGGCCAGACATTCTCTCGTGAAGCCTTTCAAATGCGGACATTGCGATTACTCGGCTATCACCATGACGCAGATGCACACGCACATAGCTAAGCACACAGGTGGGTTTGTCAGCAGGTCTTTATTTGCGGAAAAGGATATATCGATCAATGATCTGACTTATGCTTTGGTGACAATTGCTCCAGGCTTTATTTAGTCAAAGATACAGAGTTGTGGTTAGGGATGCAATGGTATTTTAGGTTAGGTTTATGTATAAGGTTTGGTTCGGGTTGAAGTTAAGAATTCCATTAGTGTAGGATCTGGTCCATTAAGCAAAGCAATTGTCGCTGTAGCATGTGTTGTACAAAAATCAGTCAACCCTTTGAATACTTAGCTTGAGATAACTCCTGCTATGGACTATGGGAATTTAAGCTTGTTATACAAAATCATTATGGATATATTTAATAGAATCTAATGGTGCCCAATAGGTTCATGATATGGTAGTTTTAGATAGATCAACCATCTTTATGCCACTTTTGGGGGAAAAAAACAGTGCCCCCAGACCCAAAACATGAAACATTTTGTAAGTTTGAGGAAGCTTTATATGGGTAAAATAGGGGAGCTTCAGGGGACAGATTCCTTGAGAGAAAGTTATGCTTTGAGATTAGCTGCAAGATCGTGCTGATCTCTATTATTGGGAGTTAAGCGAGAATTCTTTGAAGAGAAACATGTCTTGTATTCAAAGTGATTCCCTTTACAAATTGTATTGATTGCAGGTATCAAGCAGTACTCCTGTGACCTTTGCACCTACAGCACAGCCAACAAACAGCACCTGACCAATCATATGTCCAAGCATTCCAACCTACGCTACAAGTGCAACGCCTGCGGTCACATAACCGCCTGGAAGGACCGCATGCGTGTCCATCTCAAGCAGCATGAACAGGGACGGATCGTCGGCCGGTCGGTCAAGTCTCCATCTCAGCCACACAGCTCAACAGGGCTCCAGGTTCTGTCAGGAGAGGGCGGTCAGTTGGTCACTACTGATGGTCAAGTCCTGCAGGTGGGCAATTCTTCCTATGATAGTAGTAACAGAATTACGTAGCCTCTTTTTTTTTCACCCATAAACATGATACAGATTAGTAAGTCAGTTCTCACTGATGAGTATGAGTGTTTGGGTTCTAAGACACATGCTCAGGCAACAAATTGCTCCGTGGTTATAGCTCGAATGTTGATCATATTTCTTTTACGGAGTAACAGAGCAATTGCTGCCGTAGCAAATTTCAGTTGGTATCAGTGGAATTAGGTTACTTGTATAGACTTGTATAGGCCAAAGATAAAGACCATTTTCACCAGGAAGGCTTACGATCAAACAAATGTTAAATGACAGTGCATATTGCTTATTTCAACTCTTAACTTTTGGCAGGTGTTGAATGTTATAGGCAATGAAGGCACCCAATACATCGAGGGAAGTGAGACATTGGTCGTCATGAATCAGCTAGCAGATAGAATACAGGAGGAGTTCATTGCGATCGGTGAGGAAGAAGGCCAGGGCAAGGCAATAAGTCAAAGGGAAGAGCAGAGTGAGGTTCAGAATGAAGATGACGGGATCGCAGTCGGAGGAGAGGAAATAATTGGTAATCAACAGGTAATGTTCTTTCATTATTGTCCCTATGAATGTATGTTAACAGAAAACTGAACTATTGATGATGTGTTTGTTGTTAGAAATTTGTTTTGGTTTGTAATGTGTTAAAATAAGATGAGATAATACTGAACATTTCATTCTCTTCATCTCCATCCTCTCTATCTCTATCTCATTCTTGATCTTCTTTTGGTCTTTATCTTTTTTTCTATTTCCATCTATATTCCCTGTTCTCTTATCTATGAATCTTTCTTTTTAATCTCTCTCTATCGATCCTTCTCTCTCTACCTTTTCTTTCTCCCTGCATCTCCCATCTCTCCACCCCCTTTCTCTCTTTCTCGCTCTCTCTCTCTCTCTCTCTCTCTCTCTCTCTTTATCAATGTTTCACTTTTCTTCTTGTTCCCTCTTTCTCTATATCTATTTCTGTCCGTCTTTATCTCCTGTTCTCCTTTCTTTTTAATCTCTCAATCCACTTATTACTCTTTCTCCCCCTCCTTCCCCAACTTTGTCTCTCTTTCTATATACCTCTTCATCTCTTCCCTCTCCCACTCTATCTCCCTCTCTGTCTTTCCTGCCTCTTCTATTTTGATATATCATCTTGCCTCTGTCTCAATCATTCTTTCAACCTTTATTCTTCACAGGAGCAGATAGTCGAGAGTGAGGCACGACTGGTAAGCCAAGGAGACAGTGAAGATGGGACATTAATGATTGTCACAGATCATGATGGATCTGATTTACATGTAAGTTGACCATCTTTGAACCTTGGTTTGTGATTCCATATTCCCAGGGGAAAAAAAGTCACAGGAGGGATAAGCGATTTAGCTCCGGAAAGCCCTTAAAGTAAAAAGAAAAAACAACAATGATGTGCATTAGAATTGCCATAAGGTGATCTTTACTAGAGCAAAAAAGAAGAAAATTACCTTTTGTCAACAAAAAAGTAAGTTCTTGACAATGCCCCATTCCCTCACAAATCAGTAAAACACTCGAAAATATGAGAGACTTCAAACATCAGAGTGCTCATCAGATATTATTTTTGCAAAAAAACTATGAAAAACAATTTTAATTTCGGTCACTGTCTTTTTAACAAAATCCATGCCCCATTATACATAATACATTATATTTTTATCTTTCTTCCAATTTACGCCTCAGTTGCGTCTTTCTGGTGCAAGATTAAAGAGTTTAAAGGTTGGATCTGTGGCTAGTTTAGAAATATGCAATGAGAATCCCATCACATCCACAGCAGAAGGATTGGGAAATGCCACTGCCACAGATACGGGTAAGAACAATGCTACAATATCCTAATCAGTCCTTGGTGAAGTAGATAACTTCATGGAATAAAAGATCTGGTCAGAAGTCTTTTGCAATGCATTGCAATGGAGTGTTATGCAGGCCGAGATGAATGGGGAGTGGTCATTTTGCTCCTGTAAATTTTAATAGTAGGATTCATCCTAAATACTTTCATTTAATATCCTTCTCATATCATACTTTACAAATCTTTTAATTGAGCTATGGCTTAACAAATGACATAACCACCATTCATTTGATTTTAATTTACTAAGATCATAAGCATGTAGACACAATATGGCAGTGATATGCTTTGTAAAATCACTGTACTATTTTTTTATATTATGACTTAAAGGTACTATGTCCAATTTGCAGGCCAAAAAAATGAAAAGGTTAAATTCCAACGGCATTTGAAAGACAATACTAATTTTGAACTTCCCTAAAAAAAAGGGGGCTTGAAAATGTCTTTAAGTGGGAAAATAACGACTATTAGTTGTCGAATCGACTTAGGAGCTATAGAGCCAGTAAGTAATAGTCTGATTTTTCAGACCATTGTACCGAATGGTCGTACGTTTTATGCTGCGCAAAGATTCAATCAGTTTAATTTTGGCCATTACAAGAAGTGGGTTATTGATGTAGACAAATGCTCATGTACCCTTTACAGCTCATTTTACCAAAGATGAAAAAGCCAGTCAGTCACTCAATAGTGTCTGACAGTGAAGTCTAGCAAGTAAACGGTTTTCCTTGCATAATTTGAATATTAGGACACTGCTAACGTTTAAATTTCACAGATAGGACATACATGACATATTCATAATTCCTGCAAAGTTCTACAGAATTTGATGTTGGCTGCAAAAGGGACATAGTATCTTTAAGATTGAAACTTTGTCCTATTACACTGCTTTCTGGATAGTAATAGTGCCTCAAGATAATATGATAGTATTTATTTTCATTTCCATTTTTACAGATATATCAGGAGAGGCAACGTGACACTGGCTAACTGCGGATCAGTAGATATTCTCCTGTATAGGTTCCCCTGCTTCATCCTATCCTATGAAGACTCTGTAGGCAGATGTGAGAGGTCTCCCTGTGGCGGATACATGAAGTAACTTCTCTTTGTAGAGGTGTGATAATAGAGGAATGATAATATTGATATTAATAGTAATATTCGTAATAATGATAGTATTGATGATCATAATAATATTAAACAATATTGATGATAATCATAAAAATATCCCTTCTTTATATATGAGATTTGCAAGGTGTCGAGTCCACTTGAAAGCAAATGCTCAAGGCGCTCTTGTGAAACATAAACAAGAAAAGAAAAGACGAAGATATCACATGAAATCATCTGCATTAAAAACAAATGGAAATGAGTAAGATAGAACATACGAAAATGAAATTATTACATAATGTATTACAAATCTCTAGAGGCAGAATGTTCCACAGCGAAGGCCCTGTATGACCAAAGTGCATATCATGTACTTTGTATGAGGTGCTGGGGGATTGAAGGATTTCTTCCTATTGGTACCCATTTACGTAATTTACTTCACTTGGGTCAATTAGTCATATGTAGATGAGTGTAAATTTAAAGGGTGTTGCAGGGATTTGCTTGGTGAAAATCTCAAAGCTTGTAAAATTGCCAAAATGTTGTAAAAAAGCGTAATTGAAAACTTTCCTAAAAGCATGGTGGCAGAATATTTATTATTATCAAAATTACAGTCATTTTTCTTTTCAAACTCACCCCATATGTTCTGTGCAAAATGAGGGTCTCGATCCACGGCATAGCAATTAAGTCATTACCTAAGGCATTTTATCTTCATTCTTTCCACCAGCCAGGTGTATGAGTGGGTTGCAGGTAGGATGCAAACATTATTTTTTGTTTGTATTTATATTTTGTATTTATTAGAAAACTTCATTCACATAGTACATGAATATTTTGTTTCACAATACATAGGCATAATAATTACACATGTATTACAAATATGGAAAAAAATAATTTGAAGGATGCATGGAAACAATATAAAAAATTGTAAAAGTACGCTTTTATGCATTACTTCAAATCATATTAAATGTGTAGAAAATGACAAACGGTAATTTATATGAAATCTTTTGTGTTGATAATTTACCTGCTTGTGTATTGCATTAATGATTGCATAATGCAAATGATAAATGGGTATTTCTGATAGCAGTAATTATAACAGAAATTACAATGTAATTTATTTTGGGGTACAGTTCGAATGGCCAGAAACCCATTCTCTAAGCGTTGCTTTAATTTTAAATAAGGCAACTGCCATGTATGCTTCTCAGTGGAGTGGAGAGGTACACTATAATTTATGTGCGGAAAAGCAATTTAATGCAATGTGTATTTGTAAAAGTATCAAGTGTTCTACAAATGTATGTAAGCAATATAAATGCTTTACATTTCTAAGGTTTCTGTTAAACCAAATAAAAACCTGCAGTACTATGAAAAAGATACTATGATTAAAACACAAGTGAATGTGCTGAACACAGGATGTCTATGTAGAATTATTTCAGGAGAAATAATGAATAAACAAATAGATATATAAATGAAATAATCTATTGATGTGCCCAATTTCAATCAGTGTAGTCTCAAACTGTGCCACAACCCGGTGACGACTTGTGCTATAGTGTATAAAAACTGTGTGCGACATGCAATGGGGTTTACTTTAATAGCGATTTCAACATATTAAATATGCAATTCGTGAAATTCATAAAAATTAAACCTCTGCAAAACTAAGTGCTTATAGAGTGGTGAAGTGGTGAAATATTGCCTATGGGAACTCAGTGTTATATTGCTCTGGTTCATAACATTAGGAGCCAGAGCAATATAACACTGAGTTCCTATAGGAAATCTATTTATTTAGATGGTCATATCTTGGCCAATACTTTACATATTCAATTGATTTTCGACATTTGGACATTGTTTTTTATGCTCTTTCGGAAAATGAAGAAAAAATTGAGAAATTCCATAAAAAGATTTTTATGACGTCACGGCTTCGGTACTCTATAAAATATCTATTTTTGAAGTAATGTATTTGAACTTAAGCTCATATTTCGAATATACATTCAAACCTGTCTATAGCGACCACCCAAGGGAAACACAAAAAGTGGTCTTTGTAGACAGGTGGTCTTTGTAGACGGTTCCTTTAGTACATGTTTCAATGAGAAACCATTTTCAAGGGAAACAAAAAATGTGGTCTTTGTAGGCAGGTGGTCTTTGTAGACAGGTGGTCACTAAAGCAGGTTTGACTGTAGTATCTCCACAAGGAACTCCTAACATACAGATGAAAATATATTCTGGTGATTGGTACACTTTAAACATGATTTTTTTAAAAACATTTGATTGATGCGTCTTTTGCATGCATGGTACAAAAATATAAAATGAATTTTTGTATTATCAATACCTGTAGTAAAAATTTGAAACAATTCAATATGTGAATATAGGAATATATTATGGCTTTTATTTACTTCAACCTATTTAATGTTTGTGAACAATAACGTTAAATAAACTTGAGTCATATTATTGAACATTGTGAATCTTTGGAAAGCATTGTTACTAATGTAATGAGGTCATTCATATAAGAAGAAAATGTAGTACTGTTTTTTCTCCATTTGTGAGAATAATTTATTTTGATATTTCACATCAAATCATAGGCACTGCCAGAAATTATTGTTTCTGTCATGGAGTATGTACATGTATTATAATTATTCAAAAGACTGAAATGCATCAGTAAGTACTAGAACCGTATATTTTTTGTAAATGTGTGCCTTTATTTGAGCCACTGATGTATGTGTGCATTGTGAATAAATACATAAAAGGGTTTATTTTGTAAATGCATTTTCTTAGACTTAACTTTATGACTCACTATGTTGCTTAGTCCTTCAATCAAGGGACTCCTGAATTGGGGGAAGTGAATTGTTTGATTTGAAGAGAAAAAGAGATAGGAAAAGAGAGAGAGAGAGAGAGAATGAATGTGATCATTGATATAATCATTAACAAATAATTTTTACATTATATATCTACCGGTATGTGTTAGAATGAAGAAAGGATTTTTGTTTGCAATATACTTATTGAGTTATCTATTATTGATATACTGTACTGTATAAGAGAGAGAGAGAGAGAGAAAGGTGGGGGTGTAGAAAGAATTGATTCTCAGAGAAGTGACAAAGAGGAAAATAGAAGATGTAGAGAGAGGAGGAAATGAGATGGATGGAGTGAGAGAGAGAGAGAAATAATAAAACATATAATTGTAATATGTTTAGCGTATGGGCAGAGTAACACCAGTCATCTGAAGAGTGACTCTTCACAATTGTACAGATATTTGTGTCGGTAGACCAAATTAATTTAGGATTAAGTTGCTTTCATAATCATAGTTTCAACCTTGAGCCTGAAATCTCACCACAGGAAAACAAACGAAAATGTTACAGAAAGAACATGGATGAGGAAACAATTTCAGAAAAGTGGGCGTGGACGTATTGTGATAGTCTTAGTTCAAGCACAATATATACTTGTCATTTCAAATTTGTTGATAGTTATAATTAATTTCAATTTAAATATAAATACAGTATCGTCAAAAAACTTTATTTTTACATCATGAAACTCGAAAAGGTTTGAATTGTTTTACCAGTTGATAGTTACTGATACAGAACTTTTTCATCTTCGTATAATTATAAATGATAACGAATGGCCTTGGTAAAGCAGATAGACTAGTCTAGGCCGCTAAAAAATTTAGGCTCAATTTTTATTTATAAAATAAAGGTTGATAAAGAATGTTATCTGTATAACTAATCAATATTAAAAAAAGATCTATACTCCTTTGTTTGTCTATAATCAGTATTTTAAATAGGTTTCTTTGCATCAAGTGCTGTGGAAATGACACAATCTGCATTTGTGATAAAAATGGTCTGCGTTCTAGTCTATCTATAGTCTAGTCTGTAAATCTAGGTAAACAGTATTGTTGCAGATTGTATTCTCTGAACGTGGTCGAGCGTAATGACTTGCTAAAAATAACTGCAAAATATATTGTTTTCGCTTTCGCCCCAGAGAACTAGCGACTTCACTTATCAAGTGGACTATATGCACAAATAGCCGAGTCATTCTGATGCTACGACTTCGTCAACTGCAAGGGAGCTTTCGTCGTTTATGCACGATGGCGGCCAAAGAAGTGAAGACGTATGACTATCTGGTGTTGGGCGGCGGGTCTGGCGGTATCGCCAGTGCGAGGAGAGCCACAGAGTTCGGCGTGACTGCTGCAGTTATTGAAGGCTCGCGACTTGGTGGAACTTGTGTGAGTGTATTCATGTACCTAGACAGAAATAATCTGGTATAGGTATGGGGAATTCTTTATAGAATTGACAATTTTTAAAACCTTTCCCATACACAGACATATCCCTTGCCGTACGCACGCGCACAAGGGGGCGGGGAGGGGGGGGGGGGCGGGGGTTAAGTTGGTTAACTAGCGAAAAGTTTGACCTTACTGTCCTTAGGCTTGCTTAGCCTTACCCGATACCCTTAGCCCTAACTGCGCCTTAGCACGTAGAACTATTGCCGTTGAGCCATGTACAGTGGAGTTACGTGCTCTGATTGGCCGATACGCTCCAGCTGTTTCGAATTTAAGTGAAAGAGGGCCTACTTAACTTAAGCGCGACTTAAGTGCGACTTAAGTGCGACTTAACTAAGTTCAATGGCAAAGTCAATACAAAATATTACGTCACACCACAGAGATTTCGACATGACGTGCTTTAAACAGGTGACGCACTTCACACATAGTTGACGCACACACGAAATTGCACACACATAAAATAGAAAAACCAACGAACATTTCAGAATAAATTTCCAGTTTGTACCTTAAATATGACGAAAATGAGAATTTTTCAAACTTAAGACTTACTTAAGTAAGTCTTAAACTTAAGTGAAATACTTAACTTTTCAAGGACGCTGAAAAAATCGTAACAAATAGAAGATTTGACTGGAATATCCTAATTTTGGTATCGGCAAAAACGGAAAATCGCAAGCTAGCTCCTCGCACTAATGTCTTATAACATAGAGCCCATGGGAGCCAGCGATAGCCAATCTAAAGGGCCCATGTCGGCTCGGCTAGGCGCCAAATTACGAAAATAAGGCTGAGACGGGAAGAACGTAATGCGCATGCGCTGGCTGTAAGCTAAAGTTTTACGTGCTTAGGCAAGCTCAAGTTAGGGCTTAGGGCTTGATATCATCTAGCCCGTATCAGGACAATTACCTTCCCCCGGAAAACTACCCCGGGAAAACTATCCCCCAAGTCCCAAGAACAAGAACCCCTCAGAAATTACCCCTAGGACAATTACCCCTCTTCCTCTGTTCATAAAAGGGGAAGTCTACCCTGATAAGTTGGTATTAATAAAAGCAGAAGCCCCCGACTAACCTTGCACACTGGCTTTGAAGTTCGCTAGTGGACTCTTCTTTCCTCCTATAGAAAGCACTTTAAAATCGGTTAATACCCCTAGGACAATTACCCCCCTTCCTCTGTTCATAAAAGGGGTAGTCTAGATACCCTGATAAGGTGATATTAATAAAAGCAGATATTTTTAGGGGGTAAATTGTCCTCGGGATTTAATTTCTAAGCAGGGGGTAATTTTCTGGGGTAATTGTCCTCGGGTGATTGTCCTGGTAATTTTCTGAGGAGTAATTGTCCTTGGGGGTAATTGTCCCACTGGTAATTGGCCAGGGGGGTGATTGACCAGGGGGAAATTGTTTTTCTTGAATCTACTGCGTGCAATGAGATCAGCAATTCATATTTCATATTTTGACAGGTGAATGTAGGCTGTGTTCCCAAGAAGATCATGTTCAATACGGCTCTTCACATGGAAATGATTCATGATCATCAGGATTATGGCTTCAGTGTAGATTACAAGGGATTTAACTGGAGGTAAGATACAACTATAAAAGAGGACCGTTCACACATAAACAATTACATTTGTACCTAGCTATGAAATCAACTAAAAATAACTTTACACAGCACTCTATTTACTGTATGAATAAAATAAAGGATAAAAATCACTGTGCAGTGAGCCTAAGTCACGTTTCGGGATTGCTCTTATTGTAACAAACCCGCATAAAAAATGATGCACCTCTAAAGCATGTCTTTCTTGAGTTCCATGCACAGCAAAATTTTGCATTCTCCTTTAAAGTGACTCTGTAACATTGTTGAAGGTTGATGAAAAAACTTAGTAATTTTTTTTTGTATGAAATGTTACTTATTATATTCCTTCTACTGTACTAACCCTCTAACATGCAAACAATCCTGAATAAATTCTCAAACCACAAAGATATTCATGGTTTTCTTTGAAGGCATCACTGTGTGACAACCTCTTACAGTAAATTCTCCCAACCATTTTTGAACTTTCCCAACCGTTTTCCATGAAAATAAGACGTAAGATAGGCTTTTAAAAATCTTTCAACACTTAAATATCTGGAATGGTACATGTATACCGTATAGAGCCAATTCAATGCTTTGTGACGATTTACATTCACCTAAAAGTAATTAAATTGTAATAGTTTAGTTGGGAGAATTAAGGAATCGATCAAATAAGTTTTCCACAATTTTTATCAATAATAATGGTCAGTTTTCACTCAAACTTTCAGATTATCTTTAATTGTACATCTAGCATTGAAGTCACTACCTTAGCACCATTTTCTCTCATCTGAACAATGTTACCAAGTCCCTTTAAGCCTGTAGAATGCCAGGAATTCTTTATTTAGTTTTGATAATTACAAGCTGTACACAAAATAATATTGTTAGGTGATTGGTCCCCAGAAAAAAATAGAATTTTTTCAAAGATCCAAAAGAATCAGGTTTGTCTCCTCATATCAGCCCAGTCACTCTGACATACTTGAGACAAACTAGAATGATTAGTCAATGAACGTGTACATGAATATTGCAGAATGCATCAAAAACATACAACCCCCACTGATTTGTACAGCAAAACAGTGATTTTACAGATTCCACTACATGTTGTAAGTTGAAGAATTTTGTACTGTATAATTGTTTTTTTTTTCCTGTATATTATCGTCCATTATTGTCCATTTCTGTAGTATCTGTACTGTACAAATGTTTGATGATTGATAAGAAAAGACATCTGACTACCATACCATCAACTGTTCATATATATATATATATTTATGCAGTTGAGTCAAACCTGCTTTAGCAGCCACCTGTACAGAAAGACTATTTGCCTCAATAGACAGCTGATGAGTAACAGACTAAGATCATAAGGGGGAAATTATGATTTTTGGAATATTGAATCGTTCATTATCATAATGGTTTATTTCTTTTCTTTTTTTTCCCTTGAATAACTTTTCATCAAGATACATGTATGTATTAAAATAAACCTGTACATAATGACCACCTGCTTATAAAGACCATATTTCTTGTCTCTCTTGAGCTGTCTTTATACCCAGGTTTCATTGTATCTCGTTTTTATTTTTAGTGTGATAAAGGAGAAGCGTGATGCCTATGTCAAACGTCTGAATGGCATCTATGAGACTAACCTAGGCAAAGCCAAGGTAGATTTCATCCCTGGTTACGGCAAGTTTACACCCGATGGATGTATCGAGGTCAACGGTCAGAAGTTCAAAGGTCGTCACACCATGATCGCTGTGGGTGGGGCGCCAACGATTCCTGATGTCCCAGGTAATAAGAAAGGGCTGTCTGCTGTTGATTGATAATGTACATGTAGTGATAATTGTTCAAATATCCCAAAGGCTTAAAAGTTTAATGTAGGGACAACATCCATCTCTTTAAAGGAAGAAGAGTATTACCTCACTTACTTTTAATACCTTTCAGACTCTCAACAGACAAATTTAAGTTTAAAAAAAGATTTATCTGGAATATGATGCTCCTATAGGGTTAGGTTTTCCGTTAGGTTTGAGGATAAGGTTGGCATAGCGTGAGACCAGGATTAAGCTAGGAATTCAGCTAGTGTTAGAAATTGATCACAGAGCATTTGTCGCTGGAAATAGGAATGTCGTACATTCATGTTTTTATGCCTCGGCTACAACGTAGCCGGAGGCATTATGTTTTCTGGTTGTCCGTCCGTACGTACGTACATACGGACGGATGGACAACCAGAAAACATAATGCAGAGCTAATGAAGTGATTAGATTTTGGGGTCACGAGGTCCAAGGTCAAAGGTCACAGGGCCCATTATGTATGCAAAAATAGTTTGTGATCGCGTTATCTCAAGAACCGATTGATGGATTACCGCCAAACTTGGATCCTGTATGTATCTTGCAGAGCTAATGAACTGATTAGATTTTGGGGTCACGAGGTCAAAGGTCTAAGGTCACAGGGCTCATTATGTATGCAAAATAGCTTGTGATCATGTTATCTCAAGAACCGATTGATGGATTAACGCCAATCTTGGGTCATGTATGTATCTTGCAGAGTCAATGAACTGATTAGATTTGGGGATCACGAGGTCAAAGGTCACAGGGCTCATTATGTATCTCAAAAAAGCTCGTGATCGCGTTATCATTAGAACCAACAGATGGATTACAATCGAACTTGAATTTTAAAAATTGCTTCCATTTTGGTTTGTAAAATTGCTCTATGGCGGAGGCATCATTTTCGACTGCGCGCAGTTAAAGTTCCATCTACTTTCTTCTGAATTTGTTAGGCTAGAGAATATTTGTTGTGTTTTATTTTCTAGGTGCCGAGTATGGAATCAGTAGTGATGGCTTCTTTGATCTGACAGACCTTCCAAAGTAAGACATTTATTTTATAATAGATGATTTGTGTAATGTTTTATTTCAAATTAAGCTATGCTATTAGTTAAGGTTATGGTAGAATAACCACAAACTAAATTCCTAGGACATACCGGTAAAAGCGAAATCTTATAGCTTAGGATCAAATGTGCGTAGTACAAATACAGTGTTATTGTGTGTGTTTGACTGCAATCCACATTTTTTTCCAATTTTTTTCCCTCTAAACTTAGATGTATTTATTATGGTAGTGTTTTTCTGTCTTCTGTACACATACAATTTTCTTATGATTTATGTTGAATAACATTTAAAAAAAACTACTGAACATTGATCATTTCATTCAAACTCACCCGACGATTTTTTTTTTCTCCCCTTATTTAAAGCTGAATTAAATCAACAACATTTGAAATAACATAAATATATTAATAGAATACAACATGTGTAATCATTTGGTAGATGTTTTTATATTTATCCACAATGATCAACCTCTGTTTGTTCACTATGTATGTCATTTTAGGAAGACTGCAGTGGTTGGAGCTGGATACATTGCTGTTGAATTGGCAGGAATCCTGAAAGAACTTGGAAGTGATGTCTCGCTCTTTATCAGGAGGGACCAGGTTGGTTTTAAACTTTTTGTAAATATTGTTGTAAAAACTCAAATGATAATGGAGAACATTATGTTAAAGGTAAAGACCAGTTTTGGAAACGCCCCTTTCTCAAAAAAATGAAATGTAAGCTCTCATTACCAATCATGTGAAAGAATATGTATTGACTAATACGTGATGACACAAATTTTGCCGGGAAAGTCGGGAAACCGCCTACTAATTGATATATTTGGTAAATTATTATATCTATTGGGACCAAATAGATATTGCGCACGTAGTCGCGTAGTCCCATATACATCTTTCTGTGTACAGTGCTTGTAACTTTACCAAGACTGGGTCAAATTTCTTATCATTTTGATGATTCCAGAACCTTGCAGTACACACCAATACTTATATGCTAGATGATCAACCTTTTCTGATCAATTCTGGTCTTTATTTTTAAGACTCCTGCCACATTACCAAAACAATTTCAAATTGAATACTGATTGACAAAAACGATGCAGTCAATAGCAAATACTCCATCACACTGCCAAAATGATTCCAAATTGATAATCAATTCACAGAATCTTGGTCATTTGTGGTAATGTGATATTTTGCTCAGTCTATTATTGGTTTGATGTCGGGCTCATCGGTGTGACTAGGGTATGGGATAAAACAGGAAACACAGTATAGGCCTGTTTCACTTTTGATCCGGCATTTTCTCTATTGACATTTCCTCTAGGGCTTTATTTCATTACAAATATAGGGTTTAGACTGTGGTTGCGATTGAGTTTAGGTTTAGGTCTTGGGTTAGTGTTCGTATGGTTTTGGGCCCAGGATTTAAGTGTGGTTATTTGAGCTACAAGTAATACCACCTTGACCCTGTTTCCTAAACTTGTTATCAATAAAAAGATACGATAATTGTTATAAGCTACCGAAATCCTTGCATTTGATTGGCTATGAGCAGATTTTTCATAGATTTGTGGCAGTTGTTATTGGTAAAAAGTTTTATGAAACAGGACCCTGATGTGTTCTTTCACTGTTTGATTTTCTCTTCTCTTTTCGTCCAGGCTCTGAGGAATTTTGACTCCATGATTACCACCAATGTGACAGAGAGTATTGAAAACCTTGGAATTAATCTCGTCAGACAAAGCTCGGTAAGTATTAAAACCACTTGTTGAGTACAAGGGTGTTTGTTTAAATTCCAAAGATCTAGATTCGGCTGACAAAGTTATATTATTATATATGATTACTGAATGCTAATCTTTGGTTACTAGAACGTGATAAAATGGCCGGTACATATAGGAAAATAAATGTCTTGTCACATACCTATTTGTAACCCATCATTCGATTAGCATCTTTTTATAACTTTAAATTTATACCAGTGGAAAAAAAATTAAATGGTCAATAAAAAATATTTACTTTTAATTTTAATTTTTCAATTTTCGATTTCCTGTTCCCATCCCAATCCCATCCAAATTTCAGTTTTCATCTATTTCAATTTTAGATTTAAAATCTAAAATTAAAAATTTGTGCAGCCTTTATCCAAATTCAAGAAAACAGAAGGAATCCGGGCCTTATAACACAGACATCAGGAACATTCATTTTTAGTTTCAATTACCATTTTAATTTCAAATTTAATTTCAATTTCTTACAGCCTGTGTCTGTTGTCAAGGAAGCAGATGGAACCCTTACCTACAACACAACTGCAGGAACATTCAAGGGCTTTGACTGTCTGCTCTGGGCTATTGGAAGACATCCACTAACAAAGGGTCTTGGACTTGAACATGTGGTAAGTCTCAGATATTTTCCTTAGAGAAAGTTGGTTGATGTGCAATGGCTCAGTGGTATTGGTCTTGACTCAGAGCAAACCTCAGATGTTTTACTTTTAATGATTGAAGTGTTGAATGGGGGTGGAGTTGTAAGTTATGATGCAAAGCATTTAGAGAAAAAATAAAAGTAAATTTATTTATGGATTTTTGTTTTTGTCCCAGTAGTTTAGCTTGTGTTTCTGGGAAATGTTCTCATCTTAATGAATTAAAAGTTGCATTAAGTCCGCAAAGTTAAAACATTCTTTCTTTTAAACTTGTATCAAAATAATAGTTTTTTGAAATGATAACTACAACCTGAGTTGATGGATTTTGGTCCTCATTTCTGTCATGTATTAAATTTGAATTTAGGTTAGGTTTATATGTTTGGTCAAGGATCGAAGGTTGCCAGTGTAGGAAATCGAACACACAAACAGTTTTCACCAGAGCACTTATTTCTCCTTGCAGTCTCAAAAGTGCTCCAGTCGGGGACAATTGTTCTGCTCTTGATTTTCTACACTAACAGAATCCCTTACTTCAAGCTAGGTCCAAACAATTCTACATAAACATAGAATCTTAAAGAAATGTCTTATCTTGCTCTGATTCTTTTGTGTCTCTTTCTTATCTGAATTAATTTGCTTCCTTCTCAGGGTGTGAAAACCGATGCCAAAGGAAACATCGTTGTAGATGAATACCAGAACACCGCGACTCCAAACATCTATGCTCTAGGAGACGTGTGTGGTAGAGCCCTTCTTACACCAGGTATTGTTCATACTTTCACCGTTTATTTATTGCAACCAAACGATTAGATTTAAAATTAAAATAAAAACACAAAGCGATACATAGCGATCAGACAATGGTAGAAATAATTTTACATAATCAACTTATACAGAGTAAACAAAGTGAGTGCTACATAAATAAGTGAATAACTATGTGGTGGCTCCAATCAAAAAATTACACTGTATCAAATAGATTTTATGTGCATATACATGGGACTTCAAATGTTGGCATTGTTACTTTGTAGTTCATTCATTGAGTAAGACTGTTACCCTCTCAATAGTGGGATCAATGCTATGCCAAGGTTTGTTTGTTATCAAAATATGCCTTGTTTTTCTTCCCTTAACATATTTAAAGCAGTGTGTGATTATTAGAATATGCCTTATTTTTTTATTGAACTGTACTTGTTTGCACAGTTATAGCTAGGGAGACAAGAGAGGTTGTTTTCATACATGTTCCAGTGAAAGCACTGTTCAAGGTAAACAAATAGAACTTTTTTTTAGAGAGATGGGTGGTCGCTAAAGCATACATTTGACTTCTTTTCTCCTTCTTTTGTACAGTTGCTATTGCTGCTGGTAGGAGGCTTTCTCATCGGCTCTTCAATAACGAGAGCACCTTGAAGTTAGACTACAACAATATTGCGACCGTCGTTTTCTCTCATCCCCCCATTGGCACCATCGGAATGACAGAAGGTAAGACGTGATGAACACATTCAGGACAGAAAGTTATAAAAGGCTTGCATTCTTTACTTTTTCTTCTTCAGACTACCAATGATGCTACTTTTCTTTTATTGCTCCATTTTTTTCAAATGAAAATTCATGTACAGGTTACTGAAAAGAATATACATGGAGCCAACTTCAGCTAAGGCATGTTGATAAGTTTCAAATTGATCTTCTGTAAGAAAAGGCAGTAATTTTCAACATGATGATAATTTTAAGGATTCAAATTATTATTTTCCTCTTAAATTCTTGATGCCGGTTGATATCACATTAAAAAAATATGTGATATTATAAATGTTCACTCACCTAGCTCTCACAGTTGACATATGTCTCAGTGGGGAAAAATACATGGAAGTAGTGAGCGACTTAGCTCTGAAAAGCTCCAAAAGAGTTGTAAAAAACTTGGAAAAAATGAAAAGAGCTTGGGTTAAAAATCAAAACAAAAGAGTCCATAAAATGTATTGGAGGAAATCTAACTTTTATTACAATATAAAAAGATGTAAAAAAAAAAGTATTTTTGACACAGGTATATCTGCCATTTATCCCTTCTTCCCCATTCAGCGGAGGCTATTGAGAAGTATGGGGGCGACAATGTGAAGATCTACCAGTCTTCTTTCACCAACATGTACTTTGCAATGACAGAGAGGAAGGAGAAGACTAAGATGAAGCTTGTGTGCGCTGGTCCAGAAGAAAAGGTGAGTTGGAGTGGAAAATATTTATTTAGTATGATAGCTCATGTTCAAGTTAAATCTCTGTATCTGTGACCATAGAGAATTCAATTGAAAATGAGCAAGATATATTTGTTTGTATTATTGTAGTGGTAACAGTAGTGGTATGCATTTTTGTTTAAGAAATACTTGAGGCCACTGTTTGATAATACATTAATGTAGTATTATTCCTTATACCTGAAGGAGCCATTATGCCAACATTTCACATGAAATACAAGTATTAAAGAACATACCGGCAATCAAATTAAACAAAATGAAGGCTTTGTCATTTTGACATTACAAAACTGAACATATCCTACAGTACGTCTGTGAACTCATTTGCTTTGCACGCAATTTTGATATTACATCTTGACTTGAAAAATGACTGTAGAGACAAAATCTTTGTGTCATACATATATATTACAGGGTATAAAATGAAATTACATAAATATTTATTGAATTATGAACTAATTGTAGTGTGATTAAATTCATAATGCATGAAACAGCGAGAGAGAGAGAGAGAGAGAGAGAGAGAGAGCATCAATTGGTGTACGCATCCATGACCCCGAACCCTCCGCCGTGAGGATGGAAGTAGAATGATGCATTATATTTGTGATTAACATTTCAATTCAATGTTCAGTTATGACCCTCTACAATCCTTTGCTCTACTTTCAATCAGGTTGTTGGGCTTCACATGCAAGGTTTAGGATGCGATGAGATGCTTCAAGGTTTCTCTGTCGCTATCAAGATGGGTGCAACTAAAGCTCAGTTTGACGACACCGTCGCCATCCACCCGACCTCCTCTGAAGAACTTGTGACGATGCGTTAAATGCTAGCTCTACATAGATTCACCCAGTGGCAGATCCACGATTTTTGGGAGAGGGGGGATGGGCTCAATTCCAAAAAATCTCTGACAAGTAAAAAAAAAAAAAACATTGGTTATCAATCCTCGTCTTTCTCCTTTTTTCCTTTTTTTCCTTTTTTTCCCCCGAGAGAAAATGCCCCAATGCCCCCCTTCCCTGCCTGAACTGAATCCACATCTGTCATCTTTACAGAATTTGAAAATAATGTTATAATCAATGACAATCATGTTGGGATGTTATATATTTTCTATATTTTGATATTTTCATGCTATTTGGGGTAGTTGGAAGATTTCAGTATGATAATGTTGAGAGTTGACATGTTAGATGCAGGCAACTCTATTTTGAATGGAATGTCTCTAAAAGTTGCTGCACAAGCCCAAAACAAATTGAGTTTTAAAATTTGGTTTACCTGTCTGTTATTTCCAGCCATGAAATAAATGATACGTACAGATTTTAATGAGATATAATAATTTAATATGATAAAACAGGGTCATAATACAGCATAAAAAGGATAAGAAAGACACATTATGCAACGCCTAGGACATCCTCAAAAAAATGGCAAATTGTGTTGGGAGGTTGTGTGTGTGAGATTTACAACTGATCGATTCAGAGCCAGAAGGACGTTGACTATGTTAAATGAAGTATATAACTTAACAGTTAACACCCTTCTGGCTCCAGGGACAATATATCATTGCACCATAGATTCCATGGGTGTATGCATGCATTGCTAAGAATACCTCCTGCTTGTATCGATGCAGCTCATTAACTCATTTCTTATATCGAAATATGCATAACTTTATCCGTGAGAGCATTTGGTTTGAGAGAGCTAACATAATCTCCAAAACTATTTGCCTCGTATATTGTTTCATACTTATGCATTTACATCAAATTTAAATGAATCCATTTATTATCTTATTTTTAACTTGCTCTCAATTATGTAGCATTTGCAGTTCTACTCTTCCAAGAAAATTGGAACCGTGCATCATTAATAAGGAAGAGAAAGAGAAATATATATGTTATTGTAATGTGCAGTTCAGAATGTGTAGTTTAGTATATTTGTATAGAAATACCTCAGTATGAATTTACGATTACTGTAAGACCAGAAACTGTCACGACATGATACTGTCATGAAATGTTAAGGATGGCCATTTTCACAGCAAGAATTTTTCACAAATCACAAAAACTTAGTGTTGTATCAATTGTGATTCAAATATTTTGTGGCAAGACACTTTTGTGAAACTGAACCGCTCACAAACATTTCAATGATCCAATAGTTCCTGGTTTTACATTATTATCACTGATATTGGCATTATGATTATGAAAACAAAATGTCTTTGCTAATGAACTGTATGATAAGTGCATTTACTAATCCATTTATAATGTATACAGGTTTTGCAGGGTAGAATTTTAGATTAACAAAATGATCATCTATTTGTTGCTATTCAATTCGAATTTAGAAGACTCAATACCTCTCAATTGGTACAAGTATACTATGCAGAATGGTGAAAGAAGAAACATTAGAAATTCCCATTATGGTTGCTTTTTTCTTTTCTTTTCTTTTTTCAATTTCATGGTTATGTGTCTTTCATTCTCAAATTCACCTCAATATTTGGATAATTTAACAGAAAACAAGTTTATAATATGTCATTCTAGACTAAGGTGATAATACATAATAATTAATTCATTATTTATGAAGTGCCTTTTTAAGAGATAATAATTACAATTGCTTAGCAGCGCTAAAAATAAAACAAACATTAAAATAGCATTTACAAAATAATAATAATACTAGTTTCTTATAAGATAGGTAGTAGTTAATATAAAAATATTGTTATCAAAGTCAAACCAAAGGAGCTGCATTGTTTAGTATGAAATATTCAATAAAGATGAAAAATGCATGTTAATTTCTAGATATTGATTATCTAGGGTCAAGGGTTTACATGTGTTGATTATTACACATCTATTTTTACACAAATTGTGAAACCTTCTGGCTCTCAGCAGACTATGTTCATTTATAACCAGGTACTATGTTTCGCAAGTGAGCCCTCTATTGACCAATGTGGGGAAGCATGTCTTGCAGATACAAAATGTTTTCAGAATGTTGATGCTAGAAGATACAACTGTACCTCACATATGTTCTTCTCATTTTTTTTCTTTCAAAATACTTAATTGTTTCTTTGGATATTTGTAGAGTCAATGATACCATATGGTTTATTCCACCTTGATATATACATTTATTTGATGAATGTTTTCCTCACTATGTGAATTTAGAAAATGTAGTACTGATATATTAGAATGTGTAATTGTATTTACTTTATTATTGTTCTGATAATTTCTATGACATAGATTGTATTTTGCAGAATACTTTTGAAGTAGCAAATAAATTTGTTATCTATAAAGTGGCCAATGTCCTTGTATGTTGTTTGTGCTTCTTGTAAAGTACATGGTCCAGCAACAATTGTTGTTGGGTCATTTCTAAATGTATATATATACTTACCTTAAACTTAATCGAAACGCAAAAATTCTAACCATATACCAACAAAGAATACAAATTAGATAAACCTGAGTAAGCAAAAGTAGATGTGTTTGAGCAGAGAGGGGCAGGATGGGAATGGGGAAAGATTTTTAACCAATAGACAGGGGAGGGAGGGAGGAAGAGAGAGAGAGGGGGGTGGGGGTGGAGGGCGTACAAAGAGGGGTACAACGGAGTGGGAGTAAAATTGAGATTAAAAAGACAGAATCGTGAATAGAATTGATTTATCTGATGGGTTTTAACGGCCAAACTTTTCCTCTCCCACAAATGCTTAAACTGTCTCAATTGATTCAAATATTCTTTTCCCCTCTTGTAAACAGATCTGTGTTACCAAAGTTGGATGGAAGAATTAAGATGCGGAAATTCGGAAAAGAAATGTTGCTTAAGTTTGCTCGAGTCAACAAAAAAATAAGAAAAAGAAATACCCAGTGAGAAACGTAGATGAGTAATGAAACAAGTATGCGTGTACGTTTACATGACTGAAGAAGTTCATATAGCCAATGTTAAAAAACGGGGGTGTCTGAATCTTGTTTTTTGCTTTCATGTTCTACATATGTGCCTCACGATTTGTTGTTGTTGTTGGGGGGGGGGGACTTGACTCCTCAGTCCTCACCCCCTAGAAACGCCACTGACCTAGAGTCGATCCCTCTATGTATTTCATAAGCTCAGGTAATGAATAGATTTACAGCTGCACGTTTCGCAAATGATAAAAGATAATTATATCATGGGCATTTTATTCATTCTAAAATGTATGTACTTCTTTCATTTTTTGCTGCTTTGATTTTCTAATACTTCTTGCAAGTTTATATTCCTTGACCCAGGGCACCAGGGATATTGGGCGTGGTCATTTGTTTAACCCTCGATGGCGATGAATCTTTCTTGTGACAAGTCGAACGCCTCCACGGCAGTTAACTGACACCTGTTAAAAGAGAATGGTGTCCTTTCTTGCACATACGTTTTGTACGATCACCGTGCATTGTACATGCCCATACAGTGCAATAAATGGTATTGAGTGGACTCATTGAAAACAGATCAACTCAGCTCTGCACTGAATCGGGCGAAACACCGGTAAGAATTAAACGTCTTTAGCTCTCGTTTTCTCTGTTATAATGCTGTATTTTGTTTAAGATCCTATACTATTAGAACAAAAATTTAAATCATAGTTTATCTGTGTTACTTTGAGAACGTGAAATAGCTCATGAAAGGTATTTTTGTGATCATTTGAGAGTGAACACCTGTTGTTTCTGTTGGTAGATCTATGTATTCTAGCTACGTAGTGTTAGCGGCTGGTTTGATCGTCTGCGCTGCGCACCGCGCGCTAATGGGTATGATTCCGTTGCGAACCGAAGGCGTCGGTGGTTGCAAAAATTAAGTGATGGAATTGATACTGATAGTGGAATGCAGCCACTAGCTGAAGCCCGAAAAGCTGGCGCCGTTTATTGTGACTGAGTTCTGCTTTTTCATTGCTGCTTTTGCTTTACCAGGTGGTTGTGTCATTCCGTTTATAAAAAAATCTAGTGGGATGTCAGATGTAACAGATTCTGAACTTGGTTTGAGGATCAGATGCACTTAATTAATTACTCTCATTTCTGTGATTATCATTATTATGATGATCGTGAGAGATGGAATTGAAAAAAAAGTGAGGGTAATTACACCAAAGGATTGCCAGTCTAAGATATAGTATGCAAGTATTTTGTAATCGATGCCCACAATCATGATAATCGTGGAGAAAAAAAATATTTCATTTTTATTAGTCTTTCCCTCTCTCTCTCTCTCGATCCTTCCCTCTGATTGTAACTTCTTGGCCAGTTGATTCTAAGGTAATTTAAAGATAAAGACCAGTTCTGGTCATGCGATTGCATTGTGAAAGAAACGTTGTGGAATCAATCAGAAAAGATTGATCATCTAGCATATAAGCATTGGTGTGTACTGCATGGCTATGGAATCATCAAAATGATAAGAAATTTGGCCCAGTCTTGGTAAAGTTACAAGAACTGTACACAGAAAGATGTATATGGGACTACGCGACGGTGCGCGATATCTATTTGGTCCCAATAGATATAATAATTTACCAAATATATCAATTAGTAGGCGGTTTCCCGGCAAAATTTGTATCATCACGTATTAGTCAAAACATATTCTTTCACATGATTGGTAATGAGAGCTTCCATTTCATTTTTTGAGAGAGGGGCGTTTCCAAAACTGGTCTTTACCTTTAAATGAAATGAAATTTGAAATAATTTGTTTCTTCAATTGATCATCAAGGGGTATGGGGTTTTATGTCATGATATTTGTTGTGCAAATACAAATATTTAATAAGGTTAGTTTTAATCAGATGTTTGTTTTGAAAAAGTAATTTCTGCTTGCATTAAAGAGGTTCATGTCAAGTTTAAATCTTACAACAATTAAGGATTTTTTTTACCTCATTGTATTCTTTACTTCTCATAACAAAATAGGAGGTGAGAGTTAGGTAACGAGAAACGATAAATCACTTTCATTTTACTTAATTGGCTTCGGGATTGGCTTAAGGTAATTTCCCTTTTAAGTACATTTGGACCATGGAGCCATCTCCCCCAGAAGAAAAATTTTAGGGTTGAACTCTTCTTCAAACTCAATCACAAAGACTGGTAATCAAGTTTCAATCCCCTGTTGTAACCCAATATCGAAATAAAAATTATGTTACTGTGGATTATGTGATACGACATTGTAATGTTTACACGTTTCAGTGACGGAATGAAATGAAATGAAAGTTACTTGATTTTTCTAAAGTTTTTACAAATGTGTTTTTCATCTGATTTATCTCAGTCTGACAGAAATCGTGTTGATAAATTTGACTGTATTTGACTGTCGTGTGGGATACAAACTTATTAATTTTCTCATTTTTAAATTTTATTTGTGAACAGTAGCAGTACTGTTATACACTCTGTACAGTATTGCAATATGATGATCAAAGTGCATTTTAATTACAAATTCATTCAGGTGTAATTATTTAGGAAAAAAGGATTATTATTTTTAAATATAAAAAGAAGAGCATTTTTATTGGAAGTTGTAGCCAATGAAAGACCCAGTGAAAGATTTTCTTTTTGTGCAAAATTGTACCAAATTGTACATGTAATGATTTTCTTATTCCTGTAGACCTATTTTTAGTGTTTTGTGTTTATAATTATTAAATTGTAATACAATTTATCCACATGATTTATGAAAACAATACATAATTCATTTGGTTTTTAAATGAAATGGTAGCTATTTATAGGTCACTTAAAACAAAAGTTATAATGGATACATTAAATACAAATGCAAAATGAGACAAATATATAGTAACAATTTAGCTGATTTCTTTATTCTTTTTTGGTCATAGCATGTAGTGTACCTTGTTATTCTTTATGACTTTGTTGATAAAGGTGTGGAATATGAAACTTGTGTTGGTGATCTGAAAATACCAAGGTACATTATTCAGTAAACATTTCCTGATAATAAACAAATAGATAAAATCACAAAACCAAAAGATTGATAGGAAGTGACAAACATAGTTAACTCTTTTTTTTCTTCAAGTGACTCTTAAAAGTCTTGTTAATACAGTTCCAGAAAGATTAAAGATTAGTTTCATGTCTATTAAAAATTGCTGAGGATAGATAAGAAATTGGTAGGACGTGACAATCGAACATAGTAAACTCTTTTTTCAAGTGACTCCTAAAGGTCTCGTTAATACAGATCCACAAAGTTCAAAGATTAGTTTCAATTCTCAATTACAGAGGATAGAAACTTTGACCAAATTTGCTTTATGTTATATAATTCAGTGTGTTAGTTAGTCAGTAACTCAAATGTAAGTTCTTTGTAGATTACATCAACTGTGAACGAAACGATAAACAAGTGAGCAAATAAAATATCTTTCTTTAATAAATCACATCTATTCTTTAAAAGGGAAGTCCACCCTGATATTTAGCTGGTTTTAATAGAAGCAGAAAAATGAGAAAAACAGGTCAGTGAAAGTTTGAGCAAAAACTAATTACAAATAAAAAAAAAGTTATGAATTTTTTAAGGTGCAATCAATCAAACACAAATTCGCAACTCTAATGTATCTTGCGAGGTTCCCTCCCATTTACCCAGTGCGGCCCTGTCAGGCTAGGAATTACTTTTTTTTATGGGGGCTACTTTTAAAAAAACCAAGGGGCTACTTTAAGAAAAATGGGGGCTACTTTTGAAAAGAGGCGGCTACTTTTTTAAAGCCATATTGTAAGCTGTAACAATAAGTTGTTTTTTCCTTAGCCATACTGCTAGCTACCAAATTTGTACGTAATATGTCATTTAGTCTTTTTTTTCTGTCCCGAATTTTTATCATGGACAATGCAATCCCATTTTTAAAAAAAATGTAATTCCGTTTAAAATTGTGTTATTTTACTTATTTATAACTTAAAACCATTAAATGTGAGTGAATATTTGTACTGTTGTCCCATTTTACTGATGTATTTGTTACAACGAAACATGTAAAATTATGGCCGGATTTTTTTTTCCCGTATATACTCTAATTTCTAATGGCAAAGCTACATCGTACATCATACATGTAGTTTCATTTCGTAGACAGAAATTGATGCGATCAGTCAATGTCTGACAATGGTATCTACTATAATAATATAATTTAATTAAACCGTTGTGAGAAAATTTCTGAGGTATAGGAACATCATTTATATATTTATTAACAGGTTTTTATAACAAAATTTGATTTCTGTCTACGAAACTAGTTATATACGGGAAAAATCTGGTATTGATTTATTGCATGTTTCGTTATAACAAATATATCGGTATGTGGGACAACAGTAAAATATTCACCCACATTTACTGGTTTTAAGTTATATAAACTTATAAATAACACAATTTTAAAAGGAATCACATTTTTTTAATGGGATTGCATTGTCGATGATAATATGTCGGGTCAGAAAAATACTAAATAAACATATTACGTACCAATTTGGTCGCTGGCAGTTCAGCACTGACGGACGGTACTCGCAAGAACCTATTTGCCTCATGCATGTATATATGGGTATGATACGGTACTTTGTATGATATACAATGTATAATTATTATGTAGCAGACACAAGCGCGCGTTAGTATCGACACGTGCACGGCCATGCATGCATTATATTATTGCCAGTACTCAGATCGTTCGATCATGTGAGCTAGCTAAGCAGTGCGATGCGTCATTGATCGGCAAGCTTGTGTCCGTCGGGGCTTGGTGCGCAGGCGGGCGGGCGATCACAATCAGTAGCGAAAACCATACGGGGGCGACTCATCTTAGAATGGTCGCCCCTTCAAATACGGTTTTCAGGTTTTTAGGGGGCGATTTCGAGACTCACAGGGGCAAAGTCGCCCGTCGCCCCCGTGTATTTCCGACCCTGGGCCCTGAAGGCTGTACTAAAAAAACTTCAAAAATAAATATTTTCCCTTGAGAAAAATTTCAGTCATATGTGCACCCTTAATATAGTTATTGTAAATATGTTTTTATATGACCCCTGTATGAAATGAATCTATTCTGTGATTTCTGTCATCAATAATTAAAAGAAAATGAAAGTTTATGACATTTTCTGTACAGAGGAAATTGGAGAGTAGCTCGTAAGATACGTCACAGTGTTGCCAATTTGTGTTTCACCGATGGCAACATAAAAAATTCATAACTTCTATTTAATCGCACATTGCTCAAACTTTCACTAATGTGTTTCTCTCATTTTTTCTGCTTTTTATCAAAACCAACTTAATATCAGGGTGGACTTCTCCTGTAATAGTTTGAACATACTGACTGGGTGTAATATTGAGTGGATTTGAGGGCATTATTAATTTAATATTGAATGGCCTTGGATGCGACACAAGGGTTTATCCCACAAGCTCATTATGAGTATTTTATTATTATTTTATGAGTCGGCACAACATGGGAGATACTTTCAAAGCGAATGCGATATATTCTTGCGTCCCATTTTTTAATTGAAAGCCATTCAGTAGTATCATTGATAATTGTATGAAAGCTAGTATCTCAATTTTCACTACCGGTATTACATCCTAATATTAACTTGCACATCAAACATGCAGGGAAAAAATACCCTATTTTGTCCTTACTCAAGTATTTTACAAGACCTGCCCACATCCACTTTCTTAGCCTATTTTCACCCTTATAGGTGTTTGCGCACCCCAAACCATGGGATATTGAACATTTACTGCACGGTCATCCAGGAACTTTGTGTAAAATACACTGATTTTTCTGGTCAGCTCAAAACCCTTCAAATATTATATTGCCCAAGAGTAAAGTTTAAACATATTGCCTAAGTTTAAGATGAGGAAAGTTGGTTGGTTATAAAGTGGGTAATATAGTTAAATGTCACCCCAACAACAGCAACCAAAAAGACTCTCTTAAAGGTACTACACCTGTATGTCCCATTTGCAGGCCCAAAAAATGAAAAGGTTAAATTCCAAGGGCATTTGAAAGATAATGCTAATTTAGAACTTCCCTCAAAACAAAAGGGCTTGAAAATGTCTTTTTCCTGGAAAATAATGACCGTTACATGTAGTTGTCGAATCGAATTTAGCGAGTGTGCTCGTTTAATTATATAGTCTGATTTTCAGCCCTTGTACCGAATGGTTGTACGTTTTGTGCTGCGCAAAGATTCAATCACTTTAATTTTGGCCATTACAAGAAGTGGGTTATTGATGTAGACAAATGCTCATGTACCCTTCAAAGCTCATTTTATGTATGTTATTACCAAAGAAAAAAAAGAAGTCAGTCAGTCACTCAATAGTGTCTGACAGTGAAGTCTAGAAAGTAAACGGGTTTCCTTGCATAATTTGAATACTAGGACACTGCTATCGTTAACATTTTTCACAGACAGGACATACGTGACATATTCATAATTCCTGCAAAATTCTACAGAATTCGATGTTGGCTGCAAAAGGGATAACATACCTTTAATGAAAAGAAGTCTGTATGAATAATTATAGGGATTTCAACCATTGCATAAATTGCTCTGCAGAAATCTGTTTGGTAATCCCTATATATATATATATATATATATATATATATATATATATATATATATATGAGTGATTGCTTAATTTGTAATTGTATTTCATATCCAGTTTCTGCCGTCAGCCTTTAAGAAGTAGTTACCCATTTGAGTAAAGACATCTGCTCAGAACATCTGCTTCATTACTGGAAAAAAAGCATATTAAAACATGTACCGTATTTTTTTTTTTTTTCTATTCACCTAGATTTTTTTCACAGACAAAGAAGCTTGTTCTACTATTATTTAGATAATAAAGTGAGGCATTGTAACAAACAATTTTTGTGTCTGTTCATACAGTATAATATACTCTTTTGGGATTTGTTACACTAAAAATGAGAATTTCTTGGAGTGATGTTTGTGCATTTGGATGCTTTTACATGTACCAGGGGCGGTATTCTGAAAGTTGTTGTAAGTTTTGTGTTATCTTTTGTTGTAGCTTCCACAGATAATACAGCGCTAATATTGTTGTATCTGAAAATCATTTTATCCCTGTATTATCTCTTGAAGGACCGCCTCTATCTCATCTTTGACACGCCCATTTTTATGGACCCTACCAATCAAGATCTATTTTAAATAAGCATGATAAGTGGGTCAACCAATTGGAGTACTTTTATGCCATATCTGAAGATGCGCCCAGCGCATACTCATCTTGGGCGTAATTAGTTGATTGAGCGCTTGTGACGTGCGTCATCACATGCGCTATCATGCATGTGGATCATGTAGACAATTAGTCACGCTTTCACTTAGTGGTTAAGAAACATCACAGAGATGGGAGCATTCAAATCGTCATATCCTAGCATGTAATTTCTTACAAAGTTCTCATCTGTGATGTCTCTGGTCAACGCATAATCTTCTTCTAACTTGTCTATTGGCACGAAGTTGGTTCTGGGCAAGGAAGATTGCGACCATTATATCACCACGAAAGACACAAGAACCCCCTACCTAATATTGTAAATATTGTTGTAAATACCATGCAAGATAAGATAAGATAAAAGATACAAAATTGTCAGAATACCAATTATCTTGTCATATTATCTCTTGTGCTCTTATGCATATGAGGATTAAGCGCCATTTTATGAATAATATACACAATTACAAGCGCACAAAAGTTTGAGCGCAGACGCGGCCAAAGAGATGAGAACAAATGATACAACAAAAGCTTCAACAATTTTCAGAATACCAACTTTATCTTATTTTCAAAGATACAACAATATAGGAGATAACACAGGGTTCAGAATACCGCCCCAGACCTCCCCTAGCTAACCCATTGCTTATAAATGGAAAGCAAGTGGTCCGGCCCTGTATTAAACCTATGGGAATAAGAGAATGTAATCAATGGGTTTAAGTTTTCCAGAGTGCTTCTGGAGCTTTCCATTGTTAAATCACTATCCATGCACTCTCAGGTACACTCTAAGACCCCGTTCTCATTCACTTCGTTGGAGCGGTCTAACTAAGACCCGTTCCTCAGGAGCGGTTCTTAGGTGAGTGAGAACGGTCAAAGTGGTCCAGGAAGTGGACTTCTGGACCGCTCCAGAAGACCACCTCAGGAGGTGGTCTTGAGGAACGGGTCTTATTAAGAGCGGTTTGGAGCGCTCTAACGTGCGAGTGTGAACGAAAGCGTACTTTGAACGGAAGTGAGCTAGTGACGTTCCGTGCGAAACATGTAGTACGGTACATACGCTTAGTATTCCGCGAAAAAAATTACCCGCTGACCTGAGCTACCATAGCAACAAGACCACTTTGACTCGTGGAGCGGTTTGAGCCATAAAAAACTGCTCGGAGTGTGAACCCTCGCAAACCGTTCCTCAAGACCCGTTCCTCTGGAGCAGTCTAACTAAGACCACTTTCAAAGTGAGTGAGAACGGGGTCTAAAACTAAAATATTAAATCACCATTTTAAAGGGCACTGGAGTGACTGTTTTCAAAATGGTAGATACTAGATACAGCACTTTTGAATGCTGGATGCAACCATTATCCAGCAATGTGAAGACTACACTGACTAAAATATAATTGTTACATGTAGTTTTTTAAAATATTTTTGTTGGTTATTTTTCATTGGATTCAAGGCATTGTTTAACAATGCCAAATCTGAGATGCATGGACCTATGTGTTATCAGTGTCTATGATATGGTGTAATATTGAAACCCTAAAAGGTTGCGCTTCAAAATGATCATGAAGTGCCTCAAAAAAGTAATAATCTTTGAGTGACCGGTTTTACCATATACTCATAGACTGTAGTGTGTTAAAAACTGTTGGGAAAACAGTTTTGAATCATAAATATCTTGATAATCAGCCGGACGATCGGCTTGTAAACGTCATGGGATTCCTGATTGACCTAAAGGTTTGTAATTATGATTGCAGCATGAGCTAATTAAATCGAGGATTTTGTTTCGAATCTGAGACAAACATACCCAATCCCTTTAAAGTCATCTTATTTAATCCCACAGTTTGTTCATCAGTCAATTGAATTGTAAGAGTATTACTATAACGTAATTAACAGCACAGCCCCTTTAATCAGCTTATGGATTACATCCAGTATATGGCAATATTTGTAGTGTTAATAGCAATCTAAGCATCATGTAGGTGTCAGCGTGGCAATCAGTAGTAGTCTATCTCTACTGTTAGATCTATGCTGAGAGCTGTTTGATTGCGTGCCATTCACATTGCCCCCCAAATAAAGACTGCCCAAAGTTCAGACAGTGTAAAACTGCCTCGCCTCTTTCAAAGTTTACTTCTAGTCTTGTGTTGTAGACCCTGGGTAGTTTGATGATCGATGCTTGTCTTGAAATTTTTGTTTCTGCTTCAGAAGATCAGGTGTGAACTTTGTTTTGTTTTGTGTGACGTCATACAGGTGCACTTACGTAGATACTGTTAACAACAGAATTATTCATAGTTTCATACCCCTTGTAAATATGATGTCTTTGTGTTTTTCGTAACTCAAGAATGAAAGCTGGACTGGTTGAGTTAGTCCCTTTGTTGAATACTTTTAGATGTCAGCTTTAATATGCCATATTCTCAAGAACATAAATTTGGACGACTCAAATTTTCACATACTTGACAAATTTTCAAACTAGGCAAGGTTATGAATAATTTGGTTGTTCATTTTATATCTGATGGACAAGTGTCCCAAGCTTTACTGCTGAAATACATATTTGTAGTATTGTACAAATTATACTATTCAGGCCTACTTGAATACAAAGTAGACCTGTATTTACATGAGAAGAAGTGGTAGGGGAGTTATGAAAAGAGAATATCTTAATTTCATGATTTCATCTGAAACAAATTCGGCAAGTATCTGTTAAAATGTACCAAGCAAAAATAGACTTCGCAAAGATGCATATGTTCTGCCTTAAAATGTCATTCATTATTTGTTTACAAACCACACCCCTAGCTTTTGAAAGGAGTTTTTGTATTTATCTATCGTTTCTGGCTTTCTGCTACCTATTTGTTCTGTCTATCCATGTGACTTCACATCAAAAATAAATATGTTCAAAATGCCAAACATGTGCAAGAAATATATTGTACCATAGTTTTCCTAGATTTATCTTAGGGAGATGTTGACTTGTTTAATTACACGAGCATGGAAAATTGTTTCGATCTTTAAAATTATGTTATCTATTCATCATAATTAATTTGCAGTTTCCAAACAGGTTTTTCATGATCATGCTAAATTACATTTCTTTGTCTGTTCAGTTTCTATTTTTCATTAATTAAAACAAATATTGGCAAATGTCTTTTTAAGTACCTATATGAATGATTTATTTTGTTGTTACCCAATACCTTCTGTGTGATCTATTGATTGTGTGTTAAATTACAGTTTCTATCCACTTGGGAAGTTTGAGAACTACATGTATGTTCCTAAAATCCTTTTGCAATTACCTAAAACTTTTTAAGGTGTCTTTTTTGCCAGTTGAGAGGAGAATCACAAACTGCAATTCACATGGTATTACATAACAAAAACCTCAGGGTCTGTTTACAAAGACCACACACTCCCTGTGATCATCGAACTATATCCCTTGTATAGTGAGTCACATATATTTGTGTTGTGCTCGCCTATTGTCATCTGGTATGCCACCTATTGTTCCCCTAACCCTCGCTCTTATTACACATACACCCCTGCTCTTAGGTGTATATGCCCTGCCCAAAGTCGGGCAGCACCCCAAAGAGCACACACTAGTGCGCTCACTCATATGCAATGCTCAAATAACCACCACCACACCACCACTACCAAAGGGGGAAACCGGGAGTATCACACACAACAGTACTAGAGGAGGATCTATTCTTGCATAAAAAAGAACTATTGTGTATTTTTGAGAACTAAACTATAGAGGTCTATCTGCATGTTATCATAAGCGGTGTGTCTCTGTATGAGAGAGATCCAATTCACTGTGCCACATTGGCAAAAAGACCGACAGACTGGCTAGTGTTGAACTTAGTGGAAGGGGGAGTGTTTGTTAATTTTGTCATCAAAGTGAGATAACATCGGAATTAATTAAGTGAGTGACTGGACTTCTGGGCTTAGTTGACAACCTTAATGGCAGGTAATAACTTTAAGTGAGTGGTTTATTGTCACCTTTTGGTTGACCTCTTTTAAAGAGTATTTTTATGAACAGTTAATAGTAATCTGCAAAATGTTCACACTGTTAATACTGAAGGCTTGTAAATTGTGAAATATAACCGAAAGAAAAGAGAAAGAAAATTAAAAAAAAACCTGTAGATAATGTATAATTTTTGTTCTATAGAATGAATACTTGACTTATACAGTATATACAGTTCTAAACAAATGATAAATGGCTAAAAGATGTTATTTGTAATTTGACATAAAAGATGTATACTTTTAAAATGTATGTTTTATGTGTTTTGTTGAACAAGGGCACCGCTCCGCAACACTGTGCATGGTAAATGATCAGTAGAATGCTGACCAAATTTGCTGTTTAGACAGATATGACCATCAATCATCATTGTAAACTTCTAGGAGAAAATGTATTTTCATGCCCTTCTCCAAAGCCTACCAAATATTATCCTTAGCAGTGTAAATTTATATTTTCTTGATTATCTTGATTGTCTTGATTATACAGGCAGGAAATGAAAACATGCAGTGTTTTTCTCTGAAATATTATTATATTACAGTATATTATCTTTATACAATTACCAAAAAGTTTGTGTAAAAGTATTATAAAATATGGATTATAATCCTTGAATTTATTTACATAAATTTATATGGGGATCTGTTTACCAACTGGGTGGTGTCTGAGGTTTTTTTACAGATATGTAAATGTAAACAAACAAACCATATTGAATCAATTGTAAAATCTACAATATACATGAGCACATGGAAGATTTATTACTCTATTATTGAGGACATATGGAATAGGACTGATGGGTAAATTCCATTTTTTAAAGCATCCAACAGGGAGGTGAGCATCTGGCATTGTGGAATTGTAACCTAAATGCAATTCGCTTGACTCTACTGCAATTTCATTTAATTAGCTCATAGCAAGTGTAGTATTCATACTTTGAGTGTATATATATATATATATATATACATGTCCATTTGTCCATTTACATTGTAACAACACAAATAAATGGACTAATGAAATTCAATTAGAAATACATGTCCCTCATTATGTACACATGCATGCACCATTAGTGTCAAACAAAGTCTAAAATTCTATTACAGTATGCATACCATTTAAATACTGCATTAATTGAAGTTTTTAAAGAAAACAAAGTACACTCTAATATATTTGTTTTATCTTTGTATTTTTGTTATATCTTCTTTGGTCAGTTAATTAGAATAACACTGCTCATATCCCACAATGTAATACTTCTTTCTTTCTCAGGTTACAGTTACCATTTCCCTCTGTTAGTAGATACCTTTTTATGTTCTCCTTCAAATCCCATTTTTCACCAATTAAAAATTGATCAAATCCAATTGTTATACTTCAGCTTTGTACTGCATTTAAATGATGTACTTATTCTAATATTTTTACATTGTTATGGCAGGTCCAGGGAAGACTTGTTTTTGGGGTAGAATAATTTTTGTTGTTGTTGATATATGTTTTCATGGATGCTTTTACTAGTTCTGTCAATGTTACTCAATCATCAATCATGTACACCTGTATACTAAAATCTTGGATGTAGTTCACATACATGTATTGGACAAAACACCTTTGACAATAAATCTCTGACATTGTTGTATGGAACTAGAGAAGAATCATCCCTTTAACGCAATACAGTTATATTTCCATGAATAATGTCGATTGTTTGCTCTGGAAGGATGATTACTGCCTATCTAGTTTATATCAAACATAATCAAAGACCTTTGAACTCAGGAATTGCATGTGTACATGGTGAATAGTTAATGGAATGAAATAAATGGATCGCTATGAAAGGGATATCACATAATTGAGCATGTCGGGTATATTCAGTCTCTTAAAGCCTCTCTAAAGTGTTGGGAGCCCAACAAAATTGACGGCAAACATTCACTTCAATTGTATAATGAAGTGAAAGAGGATGTCATTTAACACTGACTTCTGCAAGGGTTTCCAGAATAAATGTGTTTGAAGACGAATATTGATGAAAGAATACATAAATACAAAATACAAAATTTAGGTTTTCTGCGTACAACACAAAACCCAAGTTTTGTATTCTTTAATCAATGTTCGTCTTCAAACACATTTGTTTTGGATACCCTTGCAGAGTTGAGTGTAATTTATGTGACATCCTCTTTCACATCATTACACAATTTAAGTGAAATTTTGCCATTATTTTTTTAGCGAATTTGGGGCTCCCCAACGCTTTAAACTGTACAATAATGGAGGGAACCATTTCTTGAAACATCTAATGAAAGGTTGCATTTAAATAAATGTCTATTTCATATATTGTCTCCTTGCAATTGCTTTCTTGAGAACATTTATAGAATATTTTTCTTGTAAACGAATACTGACATTTTGCTCAGTAACACATTTCTCTCTTTAAAAAAATTATTTATTTGGATAAATCTACCCTTTAATAAACTCTTACAGGTTTTTAATTTGAATTTTGTTGAGAGCTAGGTATTGAGATTAATAAAAAAGAAACATGAATTTGGGAGAGAAGTACATATATAGTTTTATTTCTCTAATGTACATGTACTCGCTTGAAGTAATACTGTTCTTCTAACATGTGCATATTTTAGGTCGATTTCTTCTGAGTCACATAATTATACTCATACATTTTTGCAAGAAAAGTCCTTTTCTCTAAAGGTACGCATACATGAGAAACCATTTTTTGTTTTAAATCAGCATTCTTATGATAAGCATTTATATGTGCCGATAAGGGCCGATATGTAGTTTTCTCTCTAGATATTTGTAAGCATGAGAAACGAAACATAGAAAGGGAAGTTTTGATGGTATTAGTAAATGGTAAGGACCTGTAATGTTGTGCTTCCCATAATCCATATAGTCCTCCGTCATGAACCGTTTAATCTGTAAAAAGCCTCTTTTTTTAAAATAGAAAAAGCAATGCTTCATATTTACATGGATTGTACATGTTGTGATGGTACATGTGTAGGGGTTTTTTCACAAAGACTAAGATCGACTTTAAAAGTTGGACTTAAGTATAGCAGGCCGTTCATGCCATTGTTTGCTCTCATCATTTACTGGCATTGGTCTCTCAAGGGACGTACAAATCATGGTAAAAAATCTACAGAATTTACATTTTTTGATAATTCATTATTGAAGGAAAAAATATTATCTAAAGATCATAATGGTGAGAGCAAACAATGGCACGAACAGCCTGTTATACTTAAGTCCAACTTAAAGTCGATCTTAGTCTTTGTGAAACACCCCCCTGGTCCAACAATCTATGCAATGCGTTCATTCAACTGTTGGTGAAAATGTATGACTCTTGAAATATTCTTTGAAAGAAATTCTATCAAGAAAATTCTTTGGAATACCGCAAATTCTTGTGAAATGGAGCGTGTAGCCACGATGGGAGGGGAAATTTTTATATACTATGATCTCGTCTTTAATCTCTTTGAACAAATCAAATTTATGATTTAACCTCAAGAGTCTGATATCTGGTATTGAATTATATATATCTTAAATGTAATTATGTATATTTATGTATATTTGTGTATAATTATGTATTATACCATCAACTAATGAGTAACTCAGTTTCTTTTGATAATCCCCAGGCATTAGTCGATGGCTTTTTTCTGTTATTGTGTTTATTATTGTAATTCGTTTTCTTGTATTCTTTATTATATTGTATTACTCCTTTATGTTCCTGGAAATGAAATAAAATGAAAAATGAACAAAAAAAATGAACAAAAGTTGTAAAACACACTTCAACCATTTTCTTTCCTAATGGAGAGGAGTGGATATCCACTCTTTGAGGAGTCACATTAGGGATCAATCCATTTGGAGTTGAATCATCTCCAGAGTAGTGGTTAGAAACTTTGTATTACTTTCCAGAGTGGATTCCACCATTTTGAGCATAGGTTTCCACTTCGCAATGAATCGATCATAAATGACCCCTAAAAGAGTGGATTTCCATTCCGATACATCTAAAGGTAAAGACCAGTTTTGGAAACGCCCCTCTCTCAAAAAAATGAAATGGAAGCTCTCATTACCAATCATGTGAAAGAATATGTTTTGACTAATACGTGATGATACAAATTTTGCCTGGAAAGTCGGGAAACCGCCTACTAATTGATATATTTGGTAAATTATTATATCTATTGGTACCAAATAGATATCGCGCACGTGGTCGCGTAGTCCCATATACATCTTTCTGTGTACAGTGCTTGTAACTTTACCAAGACTGGGCCAAATTTCTTATCATTTTGATGATTCCAGAACCTTGCAGTACACATCAATACTTATATGCTAGATGATCAACCCTTTCTGATCGAATCCACAACGTTTCTTTCATAATGTAATCGCATGACCAGAACTGGTCTTTATCTTTAAAGTGTACAGAGTACAGATACATAATTTATATTGATATGTTATGAATAAACATAAATATGAATGAAGTAAATGACCTTTGATAATTCCTCCACATATATATTGAGATTTGAGATTAGTATTTATTCATTCCTATACATTTCGGTTTCTGTTTCATTTATGTGAATTACCATGATTTTCTTTTTGCATTCCCTTTTTACAATTACTTTGTATGTACATGTAGTTTAATTTGAATTGAGATGAAAATCATTAACATGCAATGTTAATTTGATTTAGTTGGAGATTTTTTTTTTTTTACAAAACTATATCACTCAAACTTTTCATTGATCTATTTCATCTCTGTTACAAAACAACCTCCAGCAAACCAGAACAGAATTTTGTTGTTGTTTTTGTTTGTCTGACAGTTGTATTAATCAATATCCTTCTTTTCATCTTTGTTTGTTACAGATCTCATGATCGGATACGACCCCTGTATGAATAGATAAATAGGAAACATTTCCCGTTAGATTTGAACCCGCCCCACAGCCACCATGGTCATCCTCGTAAAGGTACGTAAAATGTCACTTTTTTATGTTTACAAGACTAAATAAATATCATAGCTATTTTTCAGTTTTATGTTACATTCAATAAAATGTGTATGCATGTAACAACTAGTTTGTATATATATATATATGTCTCTTTTTGTTGTTGAAATGAGTCATAACAACATGAAAAAAGAAGTAAACATTTAAACACAGGTCCATGATACAGTGTCATATAAAATACAAGTGTGTCATTGGCAGGGTGGACAAGACAAATAGAGAATATACAGTACTAAAAACATATAAAGCACAAAAACATAGTTTAAAAAGATTTAGAGAAAAAACACAATTTGAAAGACCTTCACATACATTGTTAGAACATTATTTGCCACTTTAAGAAGAAGAAGAAGAACAACAAAAGTATTTGAAATAACTGCAATTGTGCTGTTGAACCAAATTGTTTAATAAAATAATTGCTTTTCATGGTATCTGTTCTGCATTTCTATTGACCTGGTCAAACTTGCCAGTGTGTGACATATGCAACTGGACAAAGGATGTATTCTTTTAGTTTTTTTAATTAATAGAATTTTAAAATCATATATACCGTAAGTGTTTTTATGTATTTCTATAAAAAAATTACTACAGAAGATATTTTTATTCACAAATCTGTACAACCCTTTGTTGTTACTTCATGTTGAACTTTATAAATAGTAAGCTCCAGAGTCCAGATGAAATAAAATAAAAATGAGACATGATGCTAAAGTGCAATGTTCAATCCTTTCAAGGGTGTGGTTCACAGTATGTCGCCATACCCTGAGATGATTGAGTCAATAGTCTAACCATACCTGTACTTTTGACCAATCAGAGGCCTAGGATTTTAATATTAAATGGTGTGTATATTAAATTATTAATGTGTAACTGTAACGTATAAAGTTTCAACCCTGAATGTTGTAAAAACAAGTTGACAATAGTAATTATACTTTTCTGAAAGAAAGTATTACAAAATTTATAAATGTCTATAAATCTGTACGTGTAATATCTACTTTATAGGTCTGTTTGGCTTTGATAACTGGATTATGAGTAGGATGTCAACCCAACCATGACCTGTCAAAATGATTCATGATAAATATATGTATAAGGTCTGCTTCCCTCAATAATAATGCCCACTCAGAACACACCTCGCAAATAGAATATTTACGTGCGTGATAGTCGACTATTCAGGATCAAAACGTCACTTTGTAAAGCAGAACTGTCCACACAATGCTGATAGAATGACGTTGCTACATGTAGAAACGTGCGATTTTCTTTCACCCTTGGGCCATGGATGACTTCATATCGGAGTGCTTTTGTTATTCATTACCCAAGGAACTGTTCCTCTGTAGTTGAGACGGATTGCAGAAAATGGTCTATCATTTTTTAGTGTATGAAGTTGCATTGTAAATCATCTGCTGAGTCAAAAGGGCATTGAATTGAATTGAATTGAATTTATTTAACCACGCTAAAATTCACATCAGCCTAAAAGGACTGCTTTTCAGCAAGTCTGCGTAAAAAAAACATTTAACAGATCATATAGACTCCAAATTGAATATAAATAAATAGGAAAACTACTTAAAGATGACATATATAAAACAAAATTAAATTAAAAAGCTAGCACATCAAATAAAAATAACAAGCCCAGTCTTGGTAAAGTTACAAGCACAGTACACAAAAAGATGTATACGGGACTACGCGACCACGTGCGCGATATCTATTGGGTCCCAATAGATATAATAATTTACGAAATATATCAATTAGCAGGCGGTTTCCCGGCAAAAGTTATATCATCACGTATTAGTCAAAACATATTCTTTCACATGATTGGTAATGAGAGCTTCCATTTCATTTTTTGAGAGAGGGGCGTTTCCAAAACTGGTCTTTACCTTTAATGCCCTTCTACATGTAGCTCTCAGTAGATGATGCGAGTAGGGAACACTAGATGATGAATAAAATCAATATACAGAGACAGTACGTACATGTACATGTATGTACTTTGTGCTAAGGCTAGTGTCCCGTTGCATGTTCTGGTAGACATTTTTTTAAAGTCTTTGAAATACAAGTAGATGGGTTAATTTGCAAAGTGTTGTTGACATCAGTAACAACGTTCCATCCATCAATGCATTGTTTAGGGTAGAACAAGTGACTCATTCTGCCTGAATATATGCAAAGTCTATCAAAATATGACTTTTCCCTGTAGGAATTTTTATGATACGGTGTATACACAATTACACATGTATCTGCATTAATACATCAAGAATATATTTAGTAGCAAAATACTGAACAGATAAGTTAAGTGGACATGATTTAGCAAAGAGTATAAGAATTTAATAGGGGTCAGGCTGAACAGGTATGTTACTTTTAGGCCTTAAATGATCAGTCGAGTTACCAATTTGCTTACTTATCTGAGATCAAAATAAATGAAAGTGCTATATATAATTATATACATGAAGACTCTTGTCAATCAAAAACTTTTTGCAGTCTCATCTTCGAATGTGTATCTACAGGAATGATTTTTTATGTAAATATACTCGATGAATAGCAGAAAGAAAAAAAATGAAATGCAATCCAAAAATGGCTGAGAGAATAGTAGGCCTAGATAATTGTAAGTTACATGAAAATCAAGTGGAACTGTAGGATACACTGTACTTTTAATTTTAACCGTTTCCACGAATTATACGCAACTGGTCAATCATCAGCAGAGTGAAAAAAATCATGATGAAAAGACGCATTCACCTGTTGCTGTTTTCCTGTCCATGCCTTGCAAGGTTTCCCATAAGGTATCAGTCCATTGAGAGAGAGAGAGAGAGAGAGAGGGGAGGATATACATAAATATATATATCTAAAGAAAGAGAGAGAGCGAGAGAGAGAGAGAGGGGGAGAGAGGAGGATATACATAAATATATATCTAGAGAGAGAGAGAGAGAGAGAGAGGGGGAGAGAGGAGGATATACATAAATATATATCTAGAGAGAGAGAGAGAGAGAGAGAGAGATAGAGAGAGAAAGAAAGCTAGAGATAGACAGGTAGAATGAGGGAAGGAGGGAGAGAGAGAGAGAGAGATAGATGAATAGAGAGAGAGAGGTAGAGAGGAAAGAGAGAGAGGGAGGAAATAACGTGTGTGACCTTCAATCTTGTCGGGCGACCTGAGCCGACACACGCCCACTGTATACACTGGCGCTAGACTAAGATGTGCACACAGTCCATTCTGTAGTTTCAGTGTTGACATTTGTTCAAAAGAGATAGGTATTACAAGTACCTGTTATTATACATGCTATGTTTAAGTGCAGTGTAATGATCAAAAGTAAAAGAGTATTACACAAAAAATGTAATCTTTCATATTTGGTACATGTACGTGTTACAATAAGTTTTCATTTCTACTTTAGTGCAATATGTTTTTTTAGGCTTACATTTTAATCCTCCTTCTATTTTATTAAAACAGTATACATTTACATATCTACATACATGTATCACCAATATCATACTTATAAAAAGTATCAATGTCTACCATTTTAATTCATTTGTTCAATTAATTCACGTATTTTCACACATGGATTGGATGGCCTTTTCAAAGTCAGTCATGTATTCGGAAGGGGTTCTCCCACTCATCCTTTTCCCAGAAAAGAATGCTGTTTGAATATATTGTTGATAATAAAGATGGATTTATATAGCACGGTCTACTTAGCAACATTATCTCTAAGCGCTTTAGAGAAACTGATATAATCCTGGTCATTGGATTCATTCACGCACAGCACGTGTGCACTATCTCCACTCCTTTGGGAGTACCCCTACTATTTGTTTATCTTGATGGCATATGGCTGTTATCATGAAGGCTTTTAATAAGATTAAATCAACATTGACAGAAGTATATATATCCATGATGTGTTTTGTAATTCCTTGAATTGTATGATTTTATACAGCAATATTAGATGCATACCGGACTTACCGGTACATGTTTTGTTCATGTAGTATTCTAAGAATGTTTATATATTTCTTTACATGTACAGTTTATGACATTAGGCTATAATATCTGTAATGGAAGAGAACACAAAATAAACATAATAACAATACCATGGTTCCATGAGAATGCATTTTGTGTGAGCACAAGCTACCTGCACTGTGACTCTAAAGATGCCATTAAGTATAAATGAGGAAGTTGCATAAAAAATGATATCAAATGTTTTAAAATTTGCCCTTTTCAGCTGAACCATTTTAATGATTGTTAGATGTAGAATGATAACATACTATATACATCGTCTGTTTGGAGCCAGAAGGGTGTTAATTCATATCAGTTTACACAGAGTTAATGTCCTTCTGGCCCCAACCAGATGACATGAACATCTTCGTCAAGGACACCTTCGAGCAAATTGCTGGCAAAGCGTCTCGCCTCGCTCAGTACAACAAGAAGTACAACAATGTTCAGCTTATGAATGTAAACATGTTTTTTCCAGAGAATTGTTGCTTTTGTATCATTCTTTTTTTCAGTAAATGTTTTTTTCAATAATGAAATATAAAGTGCATTTAGACATGCAGCATTTCAAATTTTCCCAGGCCATTTTTTTTCTTCATGTAACTATATGTATTTTCCCTGTTGAGCTCTAATGAAGTATATGAACAGTGAAACCTGAACATAAAGACCAAATCAGAATAAACAAGTGGTCTTTATGTTCAAGGTGTTTTCACAAGTCAGTGAGAAGCACTGATCAAGGGAAACAAAAAATACTGTCTTTATAGACAGGTGGTTGGTGGTCAAGTAGGTCTCACTGTAATTTGCTGAGGGTAGACTCATCAGTGTTAAATGCTATTCTTCCTGAAGGCCCTGCAATCATGTGACCCCAGCTTTAGTCTGGCTCCTATGATAGGCACTTAACGCATCCAAGGATTTTTTTTCTACTGGGTATCCATTTACTCCACCTGGTTGGAGAGTGGCAAATGAAGATTAATTTCTGCCAAAGGGCAGTAGACTAGTGCTATGGCAGGGATTTGAACCCCTATGCCATGTCCTTCAAAGTCGGGTGGCTTATCCACAAGACCATGATACCTCCACTCTTTACATGTACTTGTTTGCTTTTCTTTGATTACAGGGAGACTTTGTGTGGCTTGAAGACCCTAGGAAAGATACATTGAAGGTCCCTATCGGAGCAGAGGTCAAGATCGCTGATTCTGGTCAACTGCAACTGACTGATGATGAAGGGAAAGTAAGTCTCCTGATATAGTGTAAAACAAGAAACTTTTTGGGGCTTGAAATGTTAATGATTTTTGCGAGTGATTCAGATTCACGTCAACTGTATGAAGAGCTAGAAGACTTAAATATATCAAAGGGCATTGCAGGGTCAACTGTTTCAGTTTCCTGTTCCATTGGCCAACCAAGGCATACATATACTAAGCGTTCATTTTTTTAAAAAGTATTATAGTGATGCATGTATATGTACTCTTCAACTTTCGCATTGACAAATAGTATGTATAAGGGAGGAATAGGAAATCAATCATTTTTAGTTGACAGCTGAATTTCTTAAGTGTTCATCATTATTGTACACGTATTGTGTCTCAGGCATTTATTTTGACCGGTCCCAAGGTGATTTTGTTTCATATAATGAATAGGAAACTTCTCATGCATTAAATTGAATCTGCATTGATTGTGTACTAGGAAGCAAATATATGCCAGCTGTAATAAAAATGATTAATGCTTTCTACTAAACAGATGGAATAGCTGTGAGAAACTGCATTATGAGTAGTCAATGAGTAATGTGGGTGTTGCAGGTTATAAGTTCTGGGGGTGTTTCACAAAGACTAAGATCGACTTTAAGTTGGACTTAAGTATAGCAGGCCGTTCATGCCATTGTTTTCTCTCATCATTTACTGGCATTGGTCTCTCTCGGGACGTACAAATCATGGTAAAAAATCTACAAAACTTACATTTCTTGATAATTCATTGTTGAAGGAAAAAATATTATCTAAAGATCATAATGGTGAGAGCAAACAATGGCACGAACGGCCTGTTATACTTAAGTCCAACTTAAAGTCGATCTTAGTCTTTGTGAAACACCCCCCAGTATATTGAGCAGTAGGGGAGTGAAACAGAGAAAGAGGCAGATGCAGAAAGATCATAGGAGTCCAGCTGTGAAATTCTTAGAATCTAGATAATAATTACAATGATGAATATGATTAATTTGTATGGTTACTAACCCATTTGAAATGCGACGTTTTAAACGATTATTATTTGACTCTCATTATCCTTGAATGCAGTACTTTGTCAATTTCAATATTTAAATATTCTTTTTAAAAATATTTTATCATCGATATAATGAACTGACCGTACTGACGACTCTGTATATATGACAGATTTGTCAGTTCATAATAACGCAGACGATTTGTGTAAAAATCCTAGTAGATGAATTCTATATATCACTCTTTGGAGTGCTGTTACATGGATGATCAATAATCCGAAATGACCAAAGGAATGACTCTAATTATTTCCCAGAGCTTTGAATGGTAACTTATAGGCTATAATTCAGTAGTTACCAGATATGTTTGTAACCGAAGTATCGTAGCTCCTTGCGTGACATTTTTGTCTCGCCTGCGTAGCAAAAAGCGAGACATAGGCGCCGCTTTTCCGGTGACGGCGGCGACGGCGACGGCGTCAACATCAAAAACTTAACCAAGGTTAAGTTTTTGAATTTTAATATAATTTTGAAAGTATAAGTTCTTATTCAATGAAACTTGAACTATAGGGTTATCAAGTATCCCCAATCATGTGAGAAGAATTTCAGGTCACAAAGTCAAGGTCAAAGGTCATTTAAGGTCAACAAACTTAGACTATGTTGTGGCATCATCAAAAACTTAACCTGAGGTTAAGTTTTTGAATTTTAATATAATTTTGAAAGTATAAGTTATTATTCAATGAAACTTAGACTAAAGGGTTATCAAGTATCCCCAATCATGTGAGTAGAATTTCAGGTCACTAAGTCAAGGTCAAAGGTCATTTCCGGTCATCAAACTTAGACTATGTTGTGGCATCAGGTTAAGATTTTTAATTTTTATCGTAATTTTGAAAGTATACATTCCTATTCCATGAAACTTGAACATAAGGGTTATCAAGTATCACCAATCATGTGATTAGTCTTTTAGGTGACAAAGTCAAGGTCAAATGTCATTTCAGGTCTGCAAACTTAGACTATGTTGTGGCATCAACATCTAGATTTTGAATTTTAGCATAATTTTAAAAGTGTTTGTTCAAATTCCATGACACTTGTACCTAAGGGGTATCAAGTATCACAAATCATATGACACAAATTCCAGGTCACAAAGTCAAGGTCAAGGTCATAGACTTGGATTATATTTTTAACAATTTAATATGAGAATTAATAAATCAATTTTTGTTATTTGTTCATATTTTACGTAAGTTATCAATCTTGGTACAAACAATAGTAAATAATTCTTCTTCTGATTTTTAGTCAATATTCACTTCAAAATGCTGATTACATTCAGAGGATTTCATTTTGGGGGGCCTGCTAATGGGCCACCCTGCCTATAAATAATGTCCCTACCTCAATTTTTCATCATATCGAATTGCGTAATGCAGGCGAGACCGCCGAGAGCGTTTCCCTTGTTTGTCCGAAAATGCGCTTTAGAAGTTTATATTATCATATTATTAATGTCTTTTTCAGGAGCATTGGTTGTCGGACAAGGTGGCGCAGAAGCTGCATACCATGCACGCGTCCTCCATCAATGGCGTAGAGGATATGATTCTGCTCGGTGACCTTCATGAGGCTGGCATCTTGAGGAATCTACTAGAGAGATACAAGGCCAACTTCATCTATGTAAGTTCTAAGAATCCTGCATATTAATGAATCATTTAATCACAAAAGTTCATTGGTATTTGTGATACGTATGTTTGAAAGTTTAAACTTTCGATCTCAAAACAGCCGAAAATTTCAGATTTAAAGATTTTGTATTGAGAACAAAAATGTAACTTTCAAACATTGATGAATCTTAGTAATGTCTTATAGATTGCAAAACACCCATTGTTGTACCATTTTAAGAAGGCTCCTTGGTAGAACACCACATTGTGGCATTTCCAGGAGAATTATGGAACAAAGTGAAGAAAACATATCCTTTCCAAGGCACATGCAGGCATTCTGTCCTTTAAAAAATTGTCTTAATATTTTATTTTGCGGACATTTTGGATTAAAATGTATCTTTAGACTAGGCATTTGTGGGTTAGCATTAGTTATATTTCACAAATGCCAAAATTTATTCCCACATTCAGACTATCCTCAAGTGAAAAATGCTTTACAATAGCTTCTTCAAAAAACCCTTGAGAAGCATGCCACTATGTTTCAGAGAAATTGTTCTACAAGACAAAGAACCTTAAAAAGTTCACAAAAATATACTTATTACCACAGTAACATGTATTTTGATTTACCTCACTTGGTATTTTGTATTTCTTTTCTTCCACAATTTTGTGAGGGATATTGTATTTTTTGTTTTAAGTGCCCCCACATATCCGATATTATCATATATTCAATTGACATAATTTGATTTTCCAGACATACACCGGAACCATCCTTGTAGCTGTCAATCCCTACCAAGTCCTACCCATCTACATGAGGGAACAGATTGAATTGTACAGAGATAGAAGGATAGGAGAACTACCCCCTCACATCTTCGCCATCGCAGACAACGCTTACTATCGTATGTTACGAGGGCTCATGAATCAGTGCGTTATAATCAGGTAGGGGAATTCATCTTGATTTTTAGGGGGTTTATTCGTATTTTAGAACATCTTTGGTTTAACAAACATTGTAGCAGCCAAGTGAAAAAATACATGGGAGTAGTGTGTGGGTTACTTCTGAAAAACTATGAAAGACTTCTGGTAAACTGAAATAAAGCTTTGACAAAAAAACGTATGTACTTTTATTGGCAAATATATTTAAAAAGTTGCCTTTCACGGTGAAGCCTTATCTTTACTACGATATATCCAAAATAGCTCTCATGAACGAAAAAGGAATTTTAAAGGCTTGTTCATACATGACGCTGTAAACCACAGCTTTTTTTGATTTTTTCATGACATAAGCATAATACAATTCGCATTTCTATACCTTATAACACACAGATATTATCGTTTTGTTGTTGCGTGCAGCTGGGGTATAATTTCATCCCCACTTTCCCTTCATGTTCACATAAGAAAAAACTGCAGCAGTTTCCAGCATCATGTTTGAACGAGCCCATTACTGTGCCATTTAGGTTAAGAGTCTGTATTACAGTTGTCAACCTACACTGAAGGTTCATACAGGTTTTTCCATGTACATATGTATATTTACCTAACGGCGTCATTAGACCGACATATGTAGTAAAAAAAAAATGAGTCATTAAGAAGACATGGTCATTAGCAGGACATTTTCATGTCCTGTTAACGATCGAACAAAAGAAGTACTGCCCTCTACGTAGGGTTGCAGGCAGAGGAAACTTAAAGGCCTCCCAAGAAACAAAACGTTCAATCATTAGTCATTAGTTTAATTAGTTATATTGTTTTGAATTTAGGGTTAGGGTAAGGGTTAATATACCAGTTTTTATGATGTCCAGTTAATGTGCCATGTAGGGTTATATATATATGTCCGTTTAAAGTACCAAGTTGGTATATATATATATATATATATATATATATATATATGTATATATATGTTGACATTAAAAGAGCAACCTGCAAGTTATATCCATTCATTTTACCAAGCATCACAGGTGCATGTTCAGATCACGATATACAGTATATATTATATATAATGAGCCAATCATTTGTATGCATGCCTGTTGATGTATTATAAGTATATGTACACAAAGGATGGGAAACCCTAGCACAGAAGAAAATCAATAATATTCAATAGATGCTGCACAATGATATCAATAACAACAGGTACACATGTGTGCTATGCAGTGCTACTGTATTTTCCCCACAGAAGGTTCACGTTGACCTTGTGTTACTTGTGGTTGGGTTTTTTTGTAGACCTTTTCTGTTACAGACAAGTTTATTGATAGCATTTTGCCATTAATTACAAATACTTTATTTTTTGTTAATTAACTTCATGTTTATTATTTGGGTTATTGAAATATTATAGAATGTACATTCAGATATTGACCTAAGCATGATTTGTATCAACCTTGTGGATTTGACCTTGCATGTTTGTGGTTGGTTTTGTTTGTAGACTGTGAGTGTTGTAGACAAGACAAGTACATCAATATAGCATTAATTACTAGTACGCTGTTTCTTTCCATGTACATTTAATGAGTTATTGGAATATCATGGAATGTGAATTTCAAATTGATTTAAGAAATAAATGTAAGAAAGCAATATTCCTTCATATCATCATGTCTGTCTCTAGTTTATACTGTACTTATAGTACACTTTTTAATGGAGATTGTTAGCTTTGAAACAGACGACAAGTGCAATGTAACATTAATGAATAGTCTCTGTTTATCACAATCTTCATTTTTATTTACTAAAATATTTTAAATATTATAAAATATGCACTTCAGAAACTGACATAAGAAAGATTTTTGTCAACTTTGTAGTATGGACTAGTTGTTAGAAGTGTTTTCACAGGCAATGGTTGTTAGTGATCCAGACAAATGCATTGATAGCATAATTACTAGTACTTCATTTTGGTAATTTTTCCTTCCCCTTTTTGCTATTTACTTTATATTCTGTGAGTTATTACATGTAGAACATTAAGGAAGGTGAATTACAGATATGATAATTAGAATATTTAATTATTGTCTGTGTTGCTAGAGTTGATGTAGATCTACTTGTATTGTTTGGACTTCGGCGTAAGAGTAATACAAAGATTGAAATGATATATGGGTAGTTTATATTTTATCATGGTAACAAGGGTGAAATTAAAGTACAAGTCCACTCCACTGAAAAGTTGAGCTGATTAGATAGACAAAAATCTAAAAAGCCCAAATATACATGTAACTTGGTTTTGGAAAATGGTGCTCAGATTTATTTTTAATAATTTTTTTTAATGAGCAAAAAACAAGTTAATGATCGAGTCGGTTGTGACGTAGGGTCCTCACAACACAGATTTGTAATGTAACCAAATTTAATGCATACGTCTTTGTGAAGTGCCTCGATACAAACTATTTCATTCACCTGATAAGAATAATGAAACACTATTATTCTTATCAGGTGAATGAAATAGTTTGTATAGAGGCACTTCAAAGATGTATGCATTAAATTTGGTTACATTAAAATAGCCTATTGTCAGAATGTATACCGCTGGCACTTTCGTTGTGAGGAGCATACGTCACATCCGTACAGCAATATAAATGTTTTGCTCGAAATACCGGAAACAAAAATCGCTCTTAAAAATCACCTGATTGAAGTACGCCCGTGATATTTGGCAGTTTTAACCTTTGATTTATTTACAACATGTTATAATTTTTGAAAATCGGAGTGGACTTGGGCTTTAATGCTCTCTGCAATTATTTGTGTCTCTATACAATTGAGTTGTATTGTACCCCAAGATAAATAGTTATGATAATACCAATGAGGATTTAAAAAAACCAGTGGACTATACATTCAAGAAACACAAACGTTGATGCATCTATATTCTTATAAAAAAAAAGATAGTATTAATGATTTGATTTTGATTATGACTTATTTTAAGAATTTTGTAATAGTGTAATCGAAATATGAGTGCAATTCCACCAGTGTTGGCAGTACAGTTTTGCTGTTGGTAATGATTAGTTAGTAATGATATTAATGCTTAATGCTTACTGTAGATCTCCTTCCGTATTTGTGTGAAATGATCACTTATAAGAAGTCCTCATTGCTAGAGCTTGCTACTGAAACTTGTTACAAATTTCTGCTCCAGGAACCAGCCCAAATAGTTAATTACATGAATGTTATTGTTGTTTTCTTTTTATCTAGTGGTGAAAGTGGAGCAGGAAAGACAGAGAGTGCTAAGCTGATCTTACAGTTCTTGGCAGCAGTGAGTGGTCAACATTCATGGATTGAACAACAGATTATTGAATCTAATCCTATTATGGAAGGTGAATATTATCTACCTTTTTCAATTTCTCCACCCAGGTGTAGTAAATTGGTACCTGGTAGGAAGAAATGCCTTGAATGCTTGAGCGCCTTTTCATAGTAGCTCGGCTAAAGCTGTGGTAATAATATGACTGCAGGGCCCTCATGGAGAACAGTATTAATACTGAAGAGGCTTCGCTGGGTAAAGGAGAGTTATTATTAGGTGATCTGCAGCAGATTTCCTCAGATTTTGCATTGTTATTGTCAATTGCAACATTTCACTTTCGACTTGGCTCCATATTCAGGTGTACTGCACAGTCCATATTACATAATCATTACAAGTGGGGTATTATTCTAAAGAGGAATAAATAAGTTTTTTAATGATACCAACGTCAAATATGATAATATAGGAACATGAGAGATATCAATGCTAAAACTTGAATTGCAGAACATTTTTTGAGGAGTCTATTTAGGGCCAGAAGAAAGAAAGGAGAAGAGAGTACAAAACAAAACAAAATCTCAAATAGATCAAAGAATATGAAAATGAAGCAGTTATATTAACATTTATATAGTGTATAATATTTCTCTGTGCTAAAACCGAGCTACGTTGATGAAACGATCTGAAGCCTGTGTTTAATGATGGAAATCACAAACGTTTCACTTCCAAATACTTATTTTGATTTATTTGTAAACATACAAGTTAACGTGAATTCAACATAATAGTAGTCAAGCTATCAGCATTCACTTTAGCATAGTTTCAAATGACCTGTTGCTCCCGCTCCTAGGTCAAAACAACAATGACCTTTGACCCTATGTTGCTATGTCACTGGATATCCCTGGTGGGCTCAATGAATGGTTCATGTTTCTCTTGAAATGCAAACAAATAGGTGCACAGTGGTAAATTGATTATTACAGAGAGCCCGATCAGCAGAGGTGCTAGTATGAGCTTTGTGTGGGGGTGGCAATAGCGAGTACAGTAAATACCAAGTCTAGTCTGAGGACAAATGTAAGATGCAAAAAACGAGAATGAGAGAGAGAGAGAGAGATAGAGAGAGAGAGAGAGAGAGAGAGAGAGAGAGGAGAGGGAGAGGAGGGGGGCAAGAGATATAGAGCAGCAATTTGATTGTTGCAGACAGAAGATGCTTGTGTGAGCTTTGCATGGAATCACAGTAAATATTGAATGTACAGATTCTCTCCTCTCCTCTCTTTCTTCTTTCCTATTCTGTCCTATTCTCTCTTCTTTTCTCTCTTCTCTTCTCTTCTCTTCTCTTCTCTTCTTTTCTCTCTTCTCTCCACTTCTTTCCTCTTCACTTCTCTCCTCTCTCCTCTTCTCTTCTCTAAAACTCTTCTCTTTTCTTTTCTCCTCTTCTCTCATCTTCTCTCCTCTTCTGTCCTCTTCACTTCTCTCCCCTCCTCTCTTCTCTCCTCTTCTCTCCTCTATATATTGTGTGTCAATTTTACAAAAATTTGGTGGCTCAGAAGAGGTTAAGGAAACATCCATTCCATTTTCTTTGCAGCCTTTGGAAATGCCAAGACGATCAGGAATGATAACTCAAGTCGATTTGGAAAGTACATTGACATTCACTTTCAGGAGAAGGGGGTCATTGAGGGGGCCAAGATCGACCAGTACCTCCTGGAGAAGTCGAGGCTTGTTAGTCAGGTAAGAAAAAAGAGACAATGATGTTGATGATGATAATAGTGGTGATGATGATGATGATGATGATGATAGCACCATGATGAAAGAATATATGCTTTGGTGACTGCCTGTATAGAAAGACCACCTGCCCATAAAGACTGAGTTTTATGATTTGTTGCCCTTGAACAGTTTTTCTTAATATAACCTGTTGAATAGGAAACCTGTTTAAAGACCACCTGTGAGACAGGTCCAAAGTTTTGGGTAATTTTTCGTCCCATGCATCTCCAAGTATAGTGGAACAATGAACATATCATCGAAGGTGTCATTTTCCTCTTTAGTTAATCTGATCCATGCCCAATTATGGCTATCAACTTCTGTATCATGAATGAAGACTCATCTTTCATTGAGCACCAAAAGGGCATTAAACGTGCATTATGATATAGAAAGTCTTATTAGTTGATGCATTATACAAAGCTGGAAAGGGATAAGATATGTAACTTCACACAAACTGTATGTGCCGTCCATAATTCTGGACCAGGAAATGCAAGAGAGCACTGGTTGAGCCTTGACACAGTGAACGAAATCCCTGAATGAACTCAAGGTCTTGCTTTGACCACATACCTACCCTGGGTTGGTCCATCATGCCATGCTTTAATGGACCATTAATGGAGCATTAATCTTACATCATATGGACATCGTATGGAGTTTAGATAAAGACATTCACCTCTCGCTGAAAAGGTTTCTTAAAGCCCAAGTCCACTCCAAAAATAACTTACCGGTACTTTCAGTAGAACCAGAAAAATCAGACAAACCAATCAAAACAAATTTGAGCAAAATCGAATAACTAATAAGAAAGTTATGAATTTTTAATGACATGAAAAACTTTGAAAATCACTACACAAATTGGCAACTCACTCATGAGTCTGTGACGTATGGTCCTCACTATCCACTAATTATTTTCTTTATATTGATAATATAAATTTCCTATTTTCACCCTAAGAATCTTATTTCTTCACATCAGCATCCAAGTTAGATTGTTAGTAATATGTTTTTGTGTGGATGCACAAATAAAGAGTAATTTTTGTCCAGTTAAATCATGAAAAATTGAATTTTGATAAACTATTTATATAAAAATCAATAATTATGAAATACAATATTCAGAAAATAGTATCAATTCTTCAAAATTCATAAAAGTTTTGGGAAATGTCATGCACGCAATATTATACAAATCATATAACTGGGGCAAAGGCATGGGAAATCAAGTTTTGGGGATAAAAGGAAATTAATGGGATTAAACTATATAAAGCAATTGATAAGTTGTGAGGACATGACGTCACAAACTGATAACCATCTTGGCAATTTGTGTTGTGATTCTCATTGTTCCATAGTTTTACATACTTTTTCAAAAATTCATAACTTTCTTATTAGTTATCAGATTTTGCTCAAACTTTTTTTGATTGGTTTGTCTGATTTTTCTGCTTTTATTGAAAGTAAGTTATTTTTGGAGTGGACTTGCCCTTTAAAGATAGTGTATTATTCAGTTATTTAACATTACTTTATGATTAAACACCTTCTCTGTTCTCTTCAAAACAGCTTGGTGATGAGAGAAACTACCACATCTTCTACTGTTTGATGACTGGTATGCCTGACCAGGAGAAGAAGGAATTGGAACTCACCAATGCAAAGGATTACTATTACCTCACTCAGGTATGCTTCCTACCCCAGTCCAACAGATGAGACACCAGATTGACACCACACCAAAACCAGACCGACACTAGGCCGACACCACACCGACACCACAACGACACCACATCGACACCACACCGACACCAGACCGACAACAGACCTACACTAGACTGAACAAAAATGACATTTCCTCCTATGACCAAGAATCGGCCAGTTTTGAGTCGGTTTGGTGTTGTGACTTGGTTATTGGTCCTTCTTCATAACCATTCAAGTTCTGTTTTCATCATTATGGCAGTTTGTGTTCAGTTTAGAACCAAGATTTATGTTCATCATTAAAAATCATATTGGTGTATTGTAATTTCAAACTTTACTTTTACATGTAAATTATCTGTAAAACTGACTTTCTCACGAGGATGAACTATGTACAGAAAATGATGAGTCCCCATGTAAGAAGTGTGGAAGGAATTCATTGTATCAATATTGTTTTGAACCCTCTGTAAGTTTGCTATTTTTGAACAACTATATAGAAGTTAGAAATATTTTTGATGACCTTTCCACCATCTCAAATACTTTTTAATGAGATAAATGTATCTGTGAACCTTAGGGTGACTGCATCGAATGTCCTGGGAGGAATGACCGTGAGGACTTCTCCACCATCCGAGCGGCCATGAAGGTCCTGAACTTCACTGATGATGAAATCTGGGAAATCTTCAAGCTCTTGGCGTCCATCCTTCACCTGGGTAACATCAAGTACACAGCCATTGAGAAGTCCAACCTGGATGCAACAGGATTCAATGACCACTCTCAGACTGCCAAGGTGGCCAAACTCCTAGCTGTAAGTTGAGCTCCACTTAGACTAAAATTAGGATTGCTCCTTTACGTTTTTAACTGCCTTGTATGATCTTTAACCTGTTGGATTTTGGTTCTGGAATCACACAAAGTTTCCATAGAATCCACTTGTCGTTTTAATGATAGTTTATTGGCATGGAACCTCAAACATACAGTGCAAAGTATTTCTTTTTTGTAAGATTTTAATTTCACAATAATTTCTCTGCATAAAGTAAGTAGAGTAAAATATTAATATTTGTCATAATCAATATTAATTGATAATAATATTATTATTATGAATTATAATAATATTATTTATATTAATATTAATTATTTATATCCATTTAAATAATTGGAAATAAACATCCATCAAGTTTTGTTAAAATCTGGGAACAAACAAACCCTTGGAACAGAAATACTTACATTGATGATTCCCAACGATTTTGACCATTCCTACAGGTCAACCAAAAAGCCCTGGAAGAAGTGCTGACCACCAAGTCCACCACAGCATCCGGCGAGGTTATTATCTCGCCGGTCAGTCATGCCAAGGCCATCGACATGAGGGATGCCTTCGTCAAAGCCATCTATGGCCGACTCTTTATCTGGATCGTTAACAAACTCAATGTGGCTACCTTCAAGGAGCACGACAGGAGTACGGGGAAGAGGGTCAGCATCGGACTCCTGGACATCTTCGGGTTTGAGAACTTCGGCAAGAACAGGTGAGACACGTTGTCCGATGTTAATGGACTACCCTTAGCTATTTCGGCTCTAAAAAATAATAATAAAGGAATAGGGGAAAGAGGATCGACATCAGACTCCTGGACATCTTCGGCTTTGAGAACTTCGGCAAGAACAGGTAAGACACTTTGTCCGATGTTAATGGACTACCCTTAGCTATTTCGGCTCTAAATAATAATAATAAAGGAATAGGGAAAGAGGGTCGACATCAGACTTCTGGACATCTTCAGGTTAGAGAACTTTGGCAAGAACAGTAGACTCTTGAATCTTGAATTTGTTGAAACAAAAAAGCTTTATTGACAGCTGTCTAGAATGGGTTAATGGCAATAGTGTGTGTGTGTGTGTGTGTGTGTTTGTGTGCGGTGTGCAGGTAAATGAAGCCAGGGCAGCATCTCATGAAACCATCACAAGGACAGGTTCGCCAACATCCTGTGAAATCACATTTCAATGGGATGTAGGCAAACTTGTACAATATGATGGTTTCTCGAAATGATGCCTAGGTGTTGTGATGTTATGAGATGCTATGTCCTCCATAAATGGACAACCCCCAACCTTTTCAGTGCTTGAGGCAGCTTGAACTACCCAAGTGGTACTGTATCTCATATCTTTGGACAAAGAATAGCTTGATCGTCTGTTTTGGATGGGGTAATATTCCAGCATTCTTTATATCCCATGCACTACAATTCCTGAATGATCGTTCTAGTCCATGACCATGTGCCTCGTTCCATGTCTTTCTATGGACTAACAAGTCTGTCGACACGGACTGAAGAAGAAGAAGAAGAAGAATATCTGTCCTTCTCTTAGAAGATTTAGCCTGTTATGACATTATGACAAAAACCCTAACAAAATTTATCAGTGTTCTCTCACATGTGAAGAAAGAGTGTTTATCTTACCCCGTTGTATATCTCTTAATAATGTACATTTCTAAATTTGTTGTCAACAGCTTTGAACAGATGTGCATCAACTATGCAAATGAGAATCTTCAGCAGTTCTTTGTCAGGCATATATTCAAGCTTGAGCAGGTACAGATTTCTTTTTATATTTCTAATTCTTATTATTTTCAGAGAGAAAGATACTCTAGAAGTATAAATGTATAAAGTTCTTATTATTTGGAAGAGAAAAACAAGTAGCGTGTCCAAAACACAAATGCACACAAAGAGCATATCAGGGATATACAGCTACATATATACAGTTAACAACTAAATTATTCATACCCTCAACAAATTTCACAATTTTTCAAAGATGTGAAAAATTGATTTGTGTTTCTTGAGAATGTGACATGTTAAAGCTTACATCTAAAAGCATTCAACACAGGCCCAAATTCAACCAGTCTACCTTTCATTCTTGAGTTACGAAGAATACAAAAAACATCAAATTTAGAAGGCGTATGAATAATTTAGTTGTTAACTGTATATAGGACACATAGAGAGTGAGTGAGAGAAAGAGACAGAGAGAGAGAGAGAGGGGGGACAGACAGACAGGGAGAGAGAGAGAGAGAGAGAGAGGAGAGAAGAAGACAAAAAGGGGGGGGGGGTGGTAATTGGATGCTATAAGATTTATTTATTAATTTCTGATATTTAGATAGGGTGACTCATTATCACCAATAATGGTGGTCTTCCATGAGGCCCTGTTAAACATAATAAACAATTGTTTAAAAAAAGATATAATAATAATAATAATAATAACAAAATCATGAACATAAACTCTTAATAGCAACAAAGAATAAGTAAGAACATCATGAACATGTATGAAGTCAGAAAATACAAAAATGAGAAGCATGTTGGACATGTATGAGCATGGGTATGGATGTTGGCAGAAGATGAACACAGATACAAAGACTACAACAAGAACCAGAAGGTAAAATATAGATGAATGAAGTGAGAGAGAAAGAAAAATGAATACGACATACATGTAGAAGTTGTTATTAAATGTATTAAGAGGTAATCATCAACTCTTCATGACCATATCTGCTTTCTTTCTTCTTTCCTATATTGTTCTCGTAGGAAGAGTACGATAGAGAAGGAATCAAGTGGCAGCACATCAAGTTTGTGGATAACCAGTTAACCCTAGACCTGATTGCTGTCAAACCCATGAATATCATTGCCCTGGTCGATGAGGAGTCTCGCTTCCCTAGGGTAGGTCTCTAAGGCCTTGTTCAATGACAACAATAATTTGATTACCCAGGGCAGCCTCATCAGCTTCACTGCCGTTCTTCCTGAGGGCCTTACAATTATTATTACCCAAGCTATTGCCTGATACCCATTTACACCTGGGTGGAGGGTGGCAAATCTGGATGAATGTCTTCAAAGCAGTGATTCAAACCCTCAACCGAGGATTGAGAGTCAAGTGAATGAAGCACTTTACCACAATACCTCCACAAGACATGATATGACACAATAAATTTCCTTAAAGGGGAGGTCTGCTCTGATATTTAGTTAAAACATATCAGTGAACGTTTGAACAAAATCTGTCAAAAATTGAGAAAGTTATGAATTTTCAAAAATTTATTTAGTCAAGCACAAATTGGCAACTGTGTGTGCTGATCTTTTGAGGGCCTACCCCATTATGCTCTGTAGAGAAAATGTCATGAATTTCCATTGTCTTAGTTGCTGAGGAAGGAATCAATTTGTTTCATACAGGGGTTATGTAAAACATATTTCCAATGATTATACATGGCATTAATCCTCATTACCAAGTCCTTTGGAGAGGACTTAAAGCCATCAGTCCCCTGGTTGCTTACTTTCAAGCATACACATGCTTTCTTAATAGTTAAAAGAAAAAATTGAACCAGGAAACCAGGACATTTATTGCCCTTATTTTTCCAGGGATCTGATGAGACCATGCTGGCGAAGCTTAACAAGCAGCACTCCAAGAATAATCTTTACATCAGTGGGGCCTCTGCCAGGGGTACTCTCTTTGGTATCAAGCACTTTGCAGGAACAGTCTACTATGAAGCAACAGGTATGTGTCCTTCATCCCTTACATGCTATGGGCAGCAAAGTCTGCCCAACAAAGTCTGCCCAAGAAATAAATCCTTAACTTTAAGTTTTGCTTAGTAGTACCTCGTCTTTTATTTTTGAAAGAGAAACAGTTGAATACATTGTGAGGGTTTTCAGTAAAATTAAAAGGAACTAACAGAATTTAACAAGAATTAAAACCTCCAATTTGACTCTTGAAAGTGTACCTGTAATTGTTTGTAAACCTAGTGGCAAAAAGGAGTTAATCAATTCTTATTGATACCTGAACTGTTAGAATCTGCCTTTACACTTCCATACTCCCATCTGGTCTTTCAGGATATTTCTTTTCGCCTATTCCCTTGTTGTGTAGAGTTTATTCTACTCCCTGACAGTGAATGAAAGTACTGATCATAAATGTTTGCCTCGGCTCACTCCCTGTAGGTTTCCTGGACAAGAACCGTGACACCTTCAGCCCTGACTTCATCCAGCTAATCCGCACCAGTCAGAACGCTTACCTCAAGACTCTCTTTACCAATGATCTCTCGTCCACTACTGAGATGCGCAAGAAGTCACCGACACTCGGAGCACAGTTCAAGAAGTCTCTAGATCTTCTGATGACCACTCTGGGAACATGTCAGCCATTCTTTGTCCGCTGCATCAAGCCAAACGAGCATAAACAGCCCAATGTAAGTTGGTCGGCAGATGGTTTTACATTTGCACCGGCAGCAGTTACTTTTTGATTCATGAAAGACATACGGCTAGGATGGATGCTTCGACATTTGCTCTGGTGACAATTACTTGTTGATTTGTTGAAGAAGTAGGGTTAGGGTTAGGTTTGCTATTAGGTTTTAGGTTAGGTTTAGCTTTAGCTTTAGGTTTAGGTTTAGGTTTAAGGTTAAGTTTAGGTGTGGGGTTAGGGTTTGGGTTAGGTTAGGATTATTGTTCGGTTAAGGTTTAATTTTAGGTTTAGATTTAGGTTAAGGGTTAAGTTTAGGTGTGGGGGTAGGTTAGGTTAAGATTAGATTTAGATATCATGGTGTTAAGTAACATGGTATCCAGGTGTGAAGTTGAGAATGCTGTTACTATAGGACATTGTCCATGGAGCAAACGTCACCAGAGCATACAACCAATTGGCAACCAGGGTAATAACGTCTAAAGTGCCATGCGTGTCACAGCGTGACAGTTCAGTATATAAGAAGCCATTGTTATTAGTAGTATTATATATTTCTTCTCTGCTTCAATTTAACAGGACTTTGAGAGAGAACTGGTGGTAAGACAGCTGCGTTACTCTGGCATGATGGAAACTATCAGGTATTCAGACTTTCTTTTGCAACTTAGTAGGAGTTAGGAAAGAACAAAACCTGCTATTCCAGGGATGGATAAGTCTTGAAAATGTACATTTTGAAGGTAGAAGTCACTGGTATGACAGAATGACCTGATGCATTTTCTTACTTCTGAAAAATTCCCAGGACCATAGCAGATTTGTTTTATCAACAATTAATCAGAGGATACAGAGCTTTTATTTACAGGTACATATAAGTGTATGTCTTCATTTTAGTTTTAGAGATGTTTACAATTTTCTTTTTAATAGCAATAAGGAATTATCTAGACTCTGTGGTCTGTTTTCTACTAACTCAGTTAAATCCAACCTTGTGTCTAAAATGATGTTTAACAAGTGGAAAACGTAGGCCTCAGACTCAATTCCTTTTTTAAACCCCAGACAAAAGTCTGAACCCATCGGCAGGTTTAAATGTTAGTGGGATATTGGCCTCTGTTTCCTGATCTGAGTTGTATCTTTGCCAACTGTGATCTTGTTTCGTTCAGGATCCGACGAGCGGGATACCCAATCCGTCACACCTTCTCCGAGTTTGTAGACCGCTACCGGATGTTGGTACCAGGGATCAAACCGTCCCAAAAAGAGGACTGCATCGCTGCTTGTAAGAAGATTGGTAAGGCATTCCTCCAGGGCGAGGACTGGCAGCTTGGAACCAAGAAAGTCTTCCTCAAGGTAAGATCCCTGCATTTGAGTTATTATTATTAGTATTATTATGTAATCTGCAAAGACAAAATCATGAAAACAGTGAGTACTAAACAACAGTATAGAGAGGTGGCCACGAAAAACAGGTGTATTTAGTCCAATGAGAAATCTCATCGCTTCAATGACACATCCCACCGCTGTCACCTCCATATGAGTTCCACAAGATTTCTGTTGTTGTACATGCAAACTGTCTATTCAGACATAAATTAGTAGGCTACAAGGATAAACCAGTTAAATGGATTGGACACCAAACAGCCGGACAACACTAGGCATTACATTGTGTGAGTACAGAGTACACCCACTCTGTGTTCATCTGATACATTTTTATGTGATTTGTAATGATTTGATTAATGTGAGAAGGTATTTTTCAAAATTTCACATTATCCATATTGTCCAAGAAATCCTATATGACTCAAGATCAGAATTTGATTTCAATTTAAGGAACAGGATTTGATAGAATATTTTTGGTTTTTAGGATATGCCCAGAGACTTCACACATTGAAAATATCTTGCTCATTCCCCCCTTCAGGATGCACAAGACTTGCACCTTGAGAGCGAGAGAGACAAGGCACTCACCGCACAGTGTGTCATCATCCAGAAGGTCTTCCGCGGCTGGTACTACAGACGACGTTTCCTGCAGATGCGCTCAGCTGCCATCATCATCAGCAAGGCATGGCGAAAATACGCTCAGAGAATCCGCTACCTCAAGGTACGTTCATATTATTTTTTTAGAGTGTCTGTTTATATCAGAATGCTTTTTCTGAAAGTGTAAAACCTGACTGTATACCATACCTTTATGTGGTAAGGGCACTTCGATGATATTTCACTGCAGTGACATTTGCTTATATTAGGGCTTTAGTAGAGTGATACAGTCCTGGGTTAAAGTGTTAGAAATTGGTCGCAGAGAGACTGTTGCTTAAGCATACAGTTTGCGGTCTGTATAACCGTTAACTGTTGTATCAAAATTCTCTCACAATCATCTGTTAGTTTATTTTCTTTCTCATCCTCATTTGTAGTGCTCAAATCATTTGCACAGAGCTGTGAAGGCCAATTGATTCCTTCAACCCTATCAGAACAGGGTTTTTTAGAGCTAAAATGATCCTTCAAATTTCCAACGCTAAGATTTTCCTTTATTGCTACATGTATCGTTTCTGAAAACAGTATACATGGGTTGCATGATAAAATTGTCCAAAAGTTGGGGGGGGGAAGTGGACAGTTTGATTTTTAAAATAGTGATTTTGAACCACTCAATGTGTTGCCAACTTATGGATTTTAAAGCTTATTTTCTCTTTTTTTTCATTCCTGGCATCAAATGCAAGATGGTCATGCTGCTTTAATTTGTTTTCTTTCTGTACCACCATGTCCTGTATAATCAGTTATATTTGTTGTGTTGATTCTATTGGTTATATTATGTATGTATGTATATATATATATAATATATGTGTTGTTATGTTTTGCAAAGTCGAGAGCAATATTGAATAAAGAAAGAAAAAAAGGTCATGCAACAAAAATGGATACAATGTGTGCAGAAAATTATCCTCTTTCTACTCATACATCTGATATATTATTAGGGCTCTAAATCATAAGCTTTTGAGCCAAACCACAACATGTAGAATGACTGTCTCAAACGGTTAATATAACATCTGATATGATCATGCAATGTTCTCATTCTACTTCTGCCTGTTTAGATGAAGAGAGGATATCTCAGACTTCAGGCTGTCCTACGAGCAAGGATCTTGGCTTACAGATATGAGTTTACGAGGAGGAGAATCAGAGGTTTTCAGGTATGATTGTTTACTTTCCATTTCTTTTAATTTGTTCTGTTTGTGCTCTCTGTTGTTAGAATGCATTTTTTGAAAGGTCCTTTTATTAAAGTGTACTTATCACCAAAAAATAATTTGTTTTGTATACTATTAGTTCCATGTCTTTATACTATAATTCAAAATTTGAACCTTAAATATTACTTCTGTAAAGAGATTTTACAAGTTAAAACACACTCTCAATTAACAATTAGGGCTTGCACAGAACCCGTGTCGGACTTTGGTTCTGTGTGCGCTGTTTTAGGTTATTATTTTTTTGTTCATACTCCTTATCTGTAAGCCCTTAGATAGATAGTTGGGTAAAGTTTATTGAGGTTGAGTTTTTATACATTCTAGCTGTACACACATTACTTTTCTATGTGATTGGTACACTTTAAGTCATCATTTTAATCAGTATATATCATGTTTAATTGTATTAGTCATACTTCTTTCATAGATATATAATTTGTAATTTTTAGGGTCTACATGCATGAGCTCCTCATTACATTTGTCAAATTTGAGGGTTCAGACTTCATTCTGGGTGTCCAAAAGTCCCAGGTGTTGGTAAAGAACTGCATTATGTAGAGCCAAGAAATACTTGTACTGCAAAAAGTAATGACTTTTTATCTCCATTTTGGGCCTAATGTGGCAGACCTTTTTCCATGTAGTATGAATAGGGCATTTGCTTTGTGTTAATCTTAAAAGACAAGTTACATTTTGATGGGATGTGATGTTGGCTTTTGCTTGTTATTTAAACATACAATGTATTTTCTTTAGGGGAAAATTGTTTTTCTTTATACTTTAGTGAAAATGGGGCATATCCATGCCCATTTATTACACCTATAGGTAGTAAAGATATTGATTGTATACTTTTAACAGGCCCATGCCAGGGGCTTCTTGATTCGGCGGACAACCAGGAAATATCGCAGTAGCATCGTCAAGGTCCAGTCAGGATTCCGCATGGTGTTAGCCAGGAGAAAGTATAAGAAACTAGTAACAGAGGTAAGGCCAGTTTTCATCTTGGAAATTAGTTTTGTGTAATAAGAAATCTTTGAGGAACAGTTCATCAGCCAAAACGTGACCCTTCAAGTACATGTATAATTTGTATTTTAGGAGAGATAATAATCTCTCACTTTAAAACATTACAGTTTTATGAGGTGTGTCCATAAATATATGACTTTAATATAGCTAGGGTGTAGTCCCATAAAGCATTATACCTCCTACATTTACTGAGTTTCCATCGATTTAATTTTGTCATTGTCATGGGCATAGTCCAAGAATAAATAGTTGCCTACTAAATGTATGTGGGCTCGTAATTCATCTTCAAAATTCTTTGATTGTCATGTTCTAACATAGCACCGTCGTCGTTTGGAAGCAGAGAGGGTACGCAAGGAGGAGGAGGAGAAGCTGAAACGAAAGCTTGGAGCTAAGAAGGCTAAACAAGAGGCTGAAAGAAGGGCTCAGGTAAATAGTATAACCCAGATTTGAAATAGTATGTTAGTTGTCCAACTGAAAGGGGAGGGGAGGGGGGCTCAGTTAAAGACAGAATTCATGATTGCCACATCTCCAAAGCACCATTAACAGTTACAGCATGTACATCTTAAGATTGACAATCATACCATCATTTCACCTTCACCATCTGTGTTACCTTGGACAAGAATATAAATATGTCAGATCATGTTTCAAATTATCAAAATCTGTTAATTTCCACTTAAGTAACCTCAGTAGAATCAGAAAATTGATAGATAAAGATTCTTCTCATGCAGTCGTTGTTTTTGTTGTTCTTGTTTAGATTATTGTAATTCACTACTCCATGGTATATTGCTTAAAGATCTGAACTCTCTTCAACTCCTCCAAAATAACACAGCATGGCATGTTCATTGCAAACCAAAATGTGTCCATGTCTCCCCTCTCATCACTGATCTTCACTGGCTTCATGTTAATAATCGTATCATACATAAGACCTAAACACATCCATGTATAATACACGCTCATCCAGTAGTAAAACACTTACCGTTCCTCGAACCAGTAAACGATAGGTGATAGGGCTTTTTCCATTATTGTCCCTAAACTCCTTACCTCCTGTACTAAACAGTATGTTAGTTGTCTAGTCTTTGGTAAAGTAGTGAAATCTAGATATTGAATAGTTTGTTAGTTGTCTAGCTGAAAGAAGGGCTCAGGTATTGTATATGATCATTATATTTCATTATTGTGTTATTGTGACTCTCAATCGAAGGGTTGAGGGTCATCCCAGCCTGGCAATACTGTCCTTTGGCAAATCATAAATCCACATTTGCCACTCTCCTCCCAGGTGTACGTAGTACTAGGCAATTAATAATAATTGCAAGGCCCTCAGAAAGAATGGCATTGTAGCTAATGAGGCTTCCCTGGGTAAACAATGTTATTGATATTATCAACTTATCTTTAAATTTTGATGTTAATTTTTTTTTCTTCAGGCTCTTCTCCTGGAGCAGGAGAGGATGGATAATGAGCTCGAGGAGCAGGAGAAGCGTCAGAGGATGGAAAAGGTCCACGCCATCGAGCAGGCAGAACTACGTCGCAATCAACCACGGACAGACGTCGAGGTTGTGGATGAACTCTTCGGAAACATCGAAGGGAATGACGAGACAGGACAGGCACCAAAAGGATTTGAGGTAAGGTACATGTAGCATAGTGAAATTTAGGAAGTAAAGACACATCCAGAGTGCAAAAGACATAATCAATTGGTGATGTCCTTGAAATAAATCTTGACGCATCTGCAAGGCCATTGCAATATTTCTGGCTTAGTCAAGGTAGTAGTCCAGAGAACAAGGTCATCTCTTGGAGACCAAGTTTTTCAGCTGCTGCACCATGTTTTTGGAACCAATTACTAACTCATGTACGTTTCTTTGAAATTTTGATGTTCTTCAAGTGGAATCTGAAGACACTCCTCTTTTTGACAACGTACAGTTCCTGCATGTAATTTGTATTATTCTGTAATGTATGGTATTTCTTTTTTCTTACTTTAGTTAATTTTATAATGTGACTCAGAATAGTTTAACTGAACAGATGGTGAAGTATAACACCCCTACCCTAAACAGTTCACTAAAATACAATTGCGTTTGCGATCACGATAGTGATATAGTGATATAGTGATAGTGAAATATTGTGATAGAGTTTTCTATAATCGCAATTGTTTTACACCAGTTTTGCTACTTTTGTTTTTTTTCCCATGGATTTGGGCTTGTTTTTACTCCGGCCACGGGTGTTCTGTTTCATGTGTGTGCAAACTCTGCGGGTTCAATTAGACTATCCAATTTCCCTGGAGAAAAAAAATTAATTGACCTACCTACCCTATTTCTCTATGGCCTGCTACTCCAATACAATTTTTGGGGGGCTAAGTGCATTGTTTATTATCATTGTTAAAAGTAATAGTAGGAGACGTACTTTCTGGCTCTATGTCCTGATGATACTGTTCTACATATACATGTACTTCTATAGACATGAAGCATGTTACCCAAAAGAGTGTGGCAATCTGTGGAAATTTTGATGACGTAAAGTGTAACACGCTTCACATTTCTGTATATTATAACAGAGAGCTCAGAGAATATGCCGCCATTAAAAAAAAAACATTGCAGATTTTTTTGGGACGGTTTTTGCAAGCCATATCTGAACAAGCCTTTAGGAGTCGTTAGGCAATGAACATAGAGTTAACATTTGAAACTCTCTATGAGTTTTCTTTAGGATCTGGAGCTATCTCACCAAAATGCAGTCATCGCAGGTGAATTCGACGCCATGAAGCCTTATGTGCCGGATAACGATGAAGACATCTCAGAGTATCGGTTTGAGAAATTCGCTGCAACATACTTTGAGGCTGGGCACACGCAGTTTCACATACGCAAACCTATTCATGAGCCGTTGCTGGATCTGAAGAATGAGAATGATCGACAGGTACGGGCTTAATCCTCTTCTAGGAAAAGCTCTAAAAATCTATTTGTATTTCAAGCTAGTCCTTAGGTTGTACTTTGTACTTGATTATCTCTTACACATCATTATAACAATAACAATAGTAACCACAAAAACAACAATAACAATGATAACAATAATAATATTAGGGTTAAGGTTAGGAATAGGGTTAGTGTCGGGATAAAAGCTGGGATAAAATGTGTGTGTGGGGGGGGGGCTCTGTGTAGTTGTTTCAATTAATTGACATTGTCTTGGGTTTAAAGCCTGTCTGTGAAACATGCCAAGTACATGTACATGTTTACTACTGACTAAAATTTCAGTCATGATGATAATAGAACACTTCTTATGTAGCACATAAGCTGTTATTTAGTTTGCTATTTGTATTTTACTTACAAATGTCTCTCTTTCCATTCATCAGGCTGCCCTAGCTGTTTGGATCATGATCTTGAGGTTTATGGGTGATCTTCCAGAGCCAAAGGCATCTGCTTCAATGGCCGACAGGGTAAGACAAATCTCTCTCTCTTTCCTCGTCTTTCTCGCCCACGGGAAGTGTGTTTCTTCAGTGTTAAACCCTATGTGAATAATATCATTCCGTAGTCCATGTGCTGTGATCTATGAAATAGTAGAAATTATTGTTATGCGAACTTTGTGTAACTAAAGTGCTCAAGGCACAGTAGAGAAAAAAGGTAAATGCATGAAAATATACATGTAATAAATTACAAAAGGAAAGGAAATCTACTACATGACAGTTTGGTCAAATGAGTTTAAGGCCATTTTCAGAACAGTTTACTTAGTTTTGTCTATCATTTTTCATACTTCGTTTGTATATAATAAATGATGATATACATCATCTATGCAGGTAGTTGCTTGCAGGCAATGGGCTTTGTTTTTAACTTTGGTCCACTTTTTGAAAAGTATCAAATGGATTATACAGGAAGGTACACTCGCACAATCCTTCATAAATAGATGAAGTTAATACATGTTAGAATTTCTGTATCATATGTAATGAATGATGATATGCACTACCTCTGCATGTGGATATCTTGCACTTTGAAAAGTGCAATCAAATATGTTTCAAGAAAGTTGTACTCGCAATCCTAAAAACTAAGTGATGTTCTTTTTTTATTTGTAGGATGGCAAGTCTGTGATGACCAAGATCTACAACACTTTAGGAAGGTCGAAGGGCAAACAAACAGCTGAACAGATGATGATTGGAGATGACATGATTGTAAGTTTCTTGTTCTTCATCATCTCCTCCTCCTCCTCCTCCTCCTCCTCCTCCTCCTCCTCCTCCTCCTCTCCTCCTCCTCCTCCTCCTCCTCCTCCTCCTCCTCCTCCTCCTCCTCCTCCTCCTCCTCCTCCTCCTCCTCCTCCTCCTCCTCCTCCTCCTCCTCCTCCTCCTCCTCCTCCTCCTCCTCCTCCTCCTCCTCCTCTCCTCCTCCTCCTCCTCCTCCTCCTCCTCCTCCTCCTCCTCCTCCTCCTCCTCCTCCTCCTCCTCCTCCTCCTCCTCCTCCTCCTCCTCCTCCTCCTCCTCCTCCTCCTCCTCCTCCTCCTCCTCCTCCTCCTCCTCCTCCTCCTCCTCCTCCTCCTCCTCTCCTCCTCCTCCTCCTCCTCCTCCTCCTCCTCCTCCTCCTCCTCCTCCTCCTCCTCCTCCTCCTCCTCCTCCTCCTCCTCCTCCTCCTCCTCCTCCTCCTCCTCCTCCTCCTCCTCCTCCTCCCTCCTCCTCCTCCTCCTCCTCCCTCCTCCTCCTCCTCCTCCTCCTCCTCCTCCTCCTCCTCCTCCTCCTCCTCCTCCTCCTCCTCCTCCTCCTCCTCCTCCTCCTCCTCCTCCTCCTCCTCCTCCTCCTCCTCCTCCTTCTTCTTCTTCTTCTTCTTCTTCTTCTTCTTCCTTTTGAAACCCAAATAAAATTTGCCCCCATGATCATGTTGGGTATTGTGTCCCTCGATCTCTTACAAAATCCTGGATCTACCCCCTTTATCATTGGAAGGTATAAATACCTGGAATGCACGTCTGTATTCAGGATTTATCCAGATAGTTTCTTGTGCAAGATATAGTCTGTGTATTAGGTCTAAATCAATTTTGTCATGTACATCCCCCCCCAAACAAAAAAATATGTAAACACAGGTTGAGGTGAGAGGGAAAGAGTTGCAAGTAGATCCTGATACTAAAGCAATAGCTTGTGCCAATATTTCATGAGCTGATTGGGCGAGGCAGTTGTGGCAGTCACAGAATATATTTAAAATATATGTACAATTCATGTTTGGGCTACTACATAGCTCACTTGAGAGAGATCCATATTGCTTGGCAATCTAGTGGTTCAAGTGAGAAAGCCTTTGTGAGAAAACCTGAGAATATTTTCTTTTTCCTGCAATTGTCTTTCGCTATGCAGCCTAATGATGTGCCTAACACTGGTACCACTGGTCGCAACAAGAACACGATGAGACGTAAGCTGGTTTCGATGACACTCAAGAGGAAGTCCAAGATCAGTCAGGAGATGGCCCAGAGGATTCAAGATGGAAACGAGAATGATGTCGGTAACAGTATGCTGATTGATAGACCGACCTCTAACCTGGAGAAACTTCATTTCATCACAGGCCATGGGCTCCTACGTCCAGAGCTCAGGTAAATGATAATATCATGATGATATTGATGATAGTGATACATGTAAATGTAGTTATACTAATAGTAATTTTGATAACAATTATTAATGATGATAGTAATAGTAATATTAATAGTTATTAGTAATATACATATCAACAGTTATAGTAATAGTAATTATAATAGTAATAGTAATAGTAATAGTAGTTATAATAGAAATGATAATAATAGTAGGCTAATAGAAATAGTAATCAAGTAATGGTCATTGTAATGATAAGAGTAATATTAATAGTAATCATAATAGTAATAATAATAATGATAGTAATATTAAAGGTAATGCAAAGTTTTGGGAAATTTTGAAATTGGATGGATAGTAATTCTTTAAATTTTTGATATATTTGGATGCCCCTGTGGATGTATTATAAGCACTAAAAAATTAAGCCCCTGAAACACTTCTGCTTTCGGGCAAATTGAATAATCAAAATTTACCAATGCTCCCGGTAAATTTGAAATTTTTCAAATAGCGCCTAAAGCTGCGACCATGAAAATCTCAGAATATGCAGTTCCGATATATAATTTCCAAATGGAAATAGCAAATCGGTCGATTGTAGTCAAGAAACGTTGTTTTTAAAGCTTAAGTAATATCAGTTTTGAGAGGGCGCTATACAACATAAAGAGTTTATTATGTACAATTTCATCACTTTAGACGCGATTTCAACTGCGACAACGATCATTGAATATTGTAAAATTGCATATGCTTCCAATATGTTCATTTGAACTAACTTCATGACCCCATTCCAAAACTTTGTAATACCTTTAATAGCAATAGTTATATCCATGAATGGTATGATTTACTGCAACAGCAATTGAGTCATATGTGTCTTTAATATTTGATCTTTCTGATCATCTATTACATGCACTTCGTAGCATTCTTGATGAAAAGATAATTTTTTTTAAAGTGTCAGTAAAACGTGACACTATTCATCTGAGGGTTAAATGGTCCATATCTTCTCTCCATTAACCATCTCACTGTTTCTCTTTCACTCTAGGGATGAGATATATTGCATGATCTGTAAACAGCTGACCAACAACCCTTCTCAGACCAGTCTACCTCGTGGTTGGATCCTCCTCTCCCTCTGTGTGGGATGTTTCGCTCCAACTGATAGGGTAGGATACCATCTGTCATTCCTCCTCTCATCTTTACTTTAAAGGCATTGTTTAACAATGTTTCCAGTTTTACACATCTGAGATGCATGGCCCTACGTGTTATCAGTGTCTGTGATATGGTGTAATATTGAAGCCCTAAAAAAATTGCGCTTCAAAATGATCTTAAAGTGCTCCAAAAAAGTAAAAATCTTTGAGTGACCGGTTGTACCATACTCATTTTCCCCAATAGACTGTAGTGTTGTTCAAAACTGTTTGGCGAACAGTTTTTGACATTTCTAATTCCAATCATAAATATCTTGATAATCAGACAGGTGATCGGATTGTAAAAGTCATGGGATTTTTGACTGACCTAAAAGTTTACAATTATGATTGCATGAGCTAAATCCAGGATTTTGTTTAGAATCTGAGGCAAAGATACCCAATCAGTATTCCCAGAAGAAGACTTTATGTCAATGTTAACCTGGAGATAGCAAATTATATTAAGAATACTTGTGATACACTTCAGCCCCCAGTGGACATCTTAGATTTTATCATTATCAAGATCATACAAGGGTGTATGCTTTTTCTCTTTATGTACATTGATTGTCTGCTGGAAACCATAAAGATCTTGACTTAATGTAAATGTATAGAAGTTTGCGCCCTGCTGGCTCTCTAATCAGATGATAGGCATTATTAAAGTTGATACTTATAGGAAATAAAATCAAATAAAAATAGTTTATTTTATAATTGAATGAGTTATTAAAGCAATTTATGCAGCTAACATGCCATGAAAGTGTGCAGTTTTGTGTTTTATGAAAATCAAATTTCACTAAATTGACTCTATCCTGACCTACGAAATCGCCTAAGGGAAAGTGGCTTTGTGAGTGACGTCAGAGCCGGGATATGCTTCACGCAGCTATAGAGACTAACTGCGATCTACACACAAATGTTCATAGAGTCGATGTCAGTTCCACTCTCTCAAAATGATTGAAATATTGCCTGAATGGTCAATATCTGGCATACAGTTGTCCTCTTCCGTCCTGAAACATATCCTAATGTCAATATTCATGTCATTATTGGCATTGAAAAAGTGACAATATCCGTAAAATAACTGTTTACAACTCAACTTTTTCACCGGCTTTAGCTTGCCAGCTGAGCTGTATGTACACGGAGATAGTATGAAAAATCAACCTAGCTGTGTTTCAAAACAAAATTACCTTTAGTAGAATCATGTTCCGAGGTGGAATTTCCTTTGACATAACAATGAATAATGTTTCTTCTCCATTTTCATTTGTCGATAACTATAATTACATAGAATAGTGTATTTCTCGCCGTTTTGTTTTGGTTTGGTTTCGTAAGGGTTTCGTCTATCGCGACTGAAATGCAAGCGTACAGCTGTGTGTGTGCGGTGTGCAGTGCAGTCACGTTTACGTGTGTTTTGATGTGCGCGCAGGTAATGTAAATCCGCCAGCGATACTAAATTCAATCAGCGATCAGCCGTGTAGGTAATGCGGCTGCCAAGAGCCGCACTACTCGCAGATGAATCGTAACAACAGCAGAATCGCCTCGATTTTTCCAGCTAATCTATAGCCATGATACGATCGACTAAATGAAATATTCTTCGATTTGTTTGAATTTTATTTTATTCATAATAATGATTAAATCAATACTAACTGTTTTTTCCATAGTGGAAGAGAAGAAGTCTCCGACTGATATGTCAAAGTGAAAACTACATGGTGGTAAAAATCGCCGGCACCCAAATCCCATTATATATGCAGGCTCGCTGTACAACAAAGCCGGGGACACAGCCATAGTTTCACCTTCTTTTCCCCATTTTTCAACGTTTTTATTTCACAAATAATACATTTCTTAGAATATCAAGATGGAAATATTAATGAGAAGTAACTTACAAACGATGTTGTATTATAATTTATTCTATAGTAAGGGTAAAATAACACATAAGTTGAAGCTGTGTTTTCAGCCTTATAATGTTATACATGCGTTCTACTAGATACCGGAAGTGGCACACTAGCCACGCCTCCCTTTTCCTACGTCACAGCTAAAGGCCGTTTCGGATGACAATAGGGCAAATTTGTCCCAGAGAATAGGGTGATTGTTTTCACCCTAATTTCGCTTTTTCGGAAGTGTTATATTGTTTGAATGTCATCCAAGCTCATTGTATGGCTTATAAGCTTTGTGTAGATATGAATATCTTCATATTTAGGGCTCTTCTATGAATATCACCTTTAACACTTTGATTGCTTTCTTCGCCTCTCTGCACAGGCGCTTGTTGCCGCACGTGCAATTTTGCACAAAACATTAGGCACCAATTGACTGAAGGATTGCTTTATGCTTTGTGCAACACAATGGCATTGTAAAATTACCCATTTTTATTCTTTCCATGACAACTCTTTTAACACTGGAAAAAAGTTAAATATTTTGAAGCCTTCGGTATATCTCTCCCATCCCATCCTATCCCATCCCATCCCATCCTATCCCATCCCATCCCATCCCATCCCATCCCATCCCATCCCATCCCATCCCATCCCATCCCATCCCATCCCATCCCATCCCATCCCATCCCATCCTATCCCATCCCATCCTATCCCATCCCATAAAAACAATGTGGCACAGAGATTTTTTTTTTGGCATGTAAAGAGTTAACCCATCCTCTTCTTGCATTTCTATAGTTTGTGAAGTACCTGCGCTGTTTCATCCTGACTGAAGGACCACCTGGGTATGCAGCCTACTGTGAGGAGAGACTGAGGAGAACCCTAGCCAACGGAACTAGGAGTCAACCACCTAGCTGGCTGGAACTTCAGGTACGCATCAGTTTAAAAAATAATTCTTTGATCATGGGAGGTTGTTTTTTTGAAGAATCTTTTGCAATTAATGTCAGATTTTCTCACCCAGTAATCATATTATTCTATAGCATGATAACATGATCAAATACTTTGATTTATCATAAGGCCCTAACCTTAGACATTAGTTGGTTATGTCTGCACTTGGGCTTGCATTAGCTGGAGCGGGTCTCAGGCCTGGGAACCCTTCAGAGGATAGAAGGAAGGGGGCTGTTTAGTCACAAGGCTAGCAGCCCAGCAATGTAATAACTTCCTTTGCTGCAGAAACCGTTTGAAATAATTCTTCTGGATGATTTTTTTTTCTCTTTAAATTTGTATTTACCTTTATAAAAAGTGTTGTATGTTCTATTGTTTTCATTTTTCAAAAAAAACTAAATACTTAACTGATTGGCAGTGTGCAAGAAAAATCTTCATGTATGTCTGTATTATTTTTTTGTGAATATATTTTATCGTGAAGATATTATATAATATTATTCATAACCAGGCTACCAAGACCAAGAACCCCCTAATGTTACCCATCACGTTCATGGATGGAACAACCCGTACTCTACTGGCTGACTCTGCTACCACTGCCAGGGAACTCTGTCAGCTCCTAGCCCAGAAGATTGGATTGAAAGACCAGTTTGGCTTCTCCCTTTACATCGCTCTCTTTGAGAAGGTAGGATCATGACTTTGCCATTATATTTGTTGGTATTCCATGGTGTGGTACATTCCAGAAGGTTGTCTTCACATTATTGAATCATCTAAAAATATATGATGGACGTGGAGCTGAATTCATTTATGAGTCATTTTTTTAAATCAGGTAGAATTATCTTGAAAACACCCTATTGTTGTCTTAAATCTTGTTCAAAGGTCGTTCTGTTCTATGGTAGTGTTATGTATTGTTCAGCCAATCCTAGAAAAATGTTTCATGTACAGTACATGTACATTTATGACCAGACTCTTTCAAGTTGTATACAATTGACAAAACTGGCAAGTGCATTTTTGTAGATTGATTATGTTTCAGGGTCTCAAATTGTGTTAAGGGAGGGTTAATCATCGTTGTTTAATTCAAACCTCCTTTCGTGAGTTCTGGTGTTTAAGCTTCTGATCACCACCTTTATGAGTAACCAATTTTAATTGGATTTGCTTTCAAGATATATCATTCTTTTTGCGAGTATATTGTGTTAAAGTCTTGATTTAACAACCGCTTGTCTATAAAGAACACATTTTTTGTTTCCCTTGAAAATGGCTTCTCATTGAAACATGTGCTAATTGAACCTGTAGATCAAGACCACCTGTCTATAAAGACCACTCTTGTTTGCCTCTCTTGAGGGGTCTTTATATAACAGTTTCACTGTGTATCACTCATGAGATGTCTCTTTCTATATCACTTACAGGTATCTTCCCTTGGTAGCGGAGGGGACCATGTTATGGATGCTATCTCGCAGTGTGAGCAGTACGCCAAAGAGAAGGGAGCACAGGAGAGGAACGCTCCCTGGAGACTGTTCTTCAGGAAGGAGATCTTTGCCCCCTGGCATGACCCCACGGCTGACCCTGTCGGTACCAATCTGATCTACCAGCAGATCGTGAGGGGCGTCAAATTTGGAGAGTACCGGTGTGATAAGGTATGATGAATGGAAGTGGAGGGTACGGTACTTGTGGTGGTGTTGCTAATGGTGACGTTGATGATAGTGATGGTAAATATGATGATGTTGGTTGTGATTATAATGATGATGAGGATAAAGATGATGATGATGAGGATGATGATGATAATGATGATGATGATGGTGGTGATAATGATGATGATGATGATGATGGTGATGATGATGATGATGACGACCACGACCACGACCATGATGATGATGATGATGATGGTGGTGGTGGTCGTGGTGATGGTGATGATGGTGGTGGTGGTGATGAGGAGGAGGAGGAGGGAGCTGATGATGTTGAGAAAGATGGTGTTTATTATGATGATATTGATAAATATAATGAATGATGATGATGGTGTTGATGATGATGGTCATAATATGGATGAAAAAATTGTGATGATGATTAGTAGGAGAAATGATGATGATGATGATGATAGAGCTTATGTTGTATGCTCAATACTTGATTCTTTTAATTTCTTTATTTACTGCTTGTCTCATTGATCAAAATCTACTTTCTTTAATTCTGTTTGCTTGCTTTCTTCCTATCTAACAGGATGAAGACTTAGCAGCCATTGCCGCTCAGCAATACTATGTGGAATACAAGAGTAATATGTCCTACGAGCGTCTGCTGAAGCTGATCCCATCCTACATACCGGATAATGCCATGACAGGAGCCAAGACAGCTGAGAGATGGGCACAGATGATCAGCAGACAACACACAAGTGTAAGTCACCTTTGACCTTAAAGGACGTTCTGCAGTAATGTGCGTGATAACCTTTGCTGCTCAGGGCCAGCTGATCATATATTTACTATGCAAAATACCAGGAACTCCAGGCATAGTGAATGGTGAATACATAACCAGCTGGCCATGTGCAGCTAAGGTGCTCACAAGCATTACTGCAGAACGTCCTTGATATAGGACAAATTTGAAATATGATATCATGTTGATTTGACTATTTGTCATAACTATAATATAACAAAAATAATAAAGATACAAATATTTATCATCCACAGAGCTACTACGTCAAAGACCAAGAGGACCCAGTCCGAGTCAAGGAGGACGTCGTCAGGTACGCCCAGCTCCGATGGCCGCTGCTCTTCTCACGCTTCTATGAGGCCTACAAGTTTTCTGGTCCAAGCCTGCCCAAGAACGAGGTCATCATCGCCGTCAACTGGACTGGAGTGTACGTGGTTGATGACCTTGAGCAAGTCCTTTTGGAGCTGTCCTTCCCAGAGATCACTCAGGTGTCAAGCAGCAGGTATGAGAAAAATATATTCACTAACCTGTATGTGCATGTAACAACTGCTCACAAGTTTCTACAGCAGCTGGTCTTTCAGTAGGCCTACAGGTTCTTTTTATACAGGTTTCAATGAGAAACATTGTTCAAGTGATACGATAAATGTGGCCCTTACTGACAGGTGGTCTTTTTGTATAGAAGGTTGCTGATGCAGGTTTTACAGTATATAAGGTTCAAATCATGTACATGTATTTATTCCGATATGTACGTCATTTATACTTTTGTCATCATGACTAGCAAATTGCGAGAAAGAAGGTTTGACATTCATTAAGATACGTGTACATGAAGGTGTTCACCATTAGAATGAAATAAAGAAAAATCCTTTTTTGAAGAGGAGGGTATATTGGATGTAAAGAGCAAAGAAGATAAGGAAAGCCCTACAAATCAGTCTTTCATCCTCTTGTTATCCGATGGATAAGTTGCATTGTCAGAGCTTCATTCTGCTGACAGAACAAGTTCTTTGACTGAGTTTTATTCTTGCCATTATTGAAGACGGGTCGATTACATGGTCGGTGCTTTCACATTTGAGTGTACAGGTACTGTGACCTTTAACCTTTCTCTCTTTATTCCAGGACGGGTAAGCTACATGGCCAGAGTTTCACCCTTCTGACGGTAAAAGGCGAGGAGTTCACCTTCACATCGTCCAATGCTGAAGACATCAGGGATCTCATCGTCTACTTCCTGGATGGACTCAAGAAGAGATCCAGATATGTGGTGGCACTTCAGGACTGTCCAAAGCATAGTGAGTCACTGCTTTTCTTGTCATTCCAGTCAGAAAACTTGTAAAATATTCATTCTATACCAAGGGCCCGTCACTAGTGACCCAACCTTTGCCCCGGACTTTGCTCGTTAAACGTATAGAGTTAGGGTTAGCATTGCAGTTGGGTTTTAGGTTAGGCTTAGGTTGGGGTTAGGGTTAGGTATAGTGTTGGGTCCTGGGTTGAAGTTGAATGGAGATGGTTGTCAGTTTCTATGTGTAGAAGGACATAATGCACTGACACCAGACTTGGTGGAAAATACCATTAATGGGTGTACAAGTTTCGCACACAGCAAACCAATAATCCAATCAAGTAATACCCCCTAGTCTCTTAGAGAGTCTTATGGTGAGGGAAATGTAAATTAGTGACTTAATCATATGGATGGATGGGTGGAAAATGGAGAGCATTACATAAAGATATTGCATAATATTATGTTTCTGAATGTTATCATCAGGTCAAGGGTCATCCTATCTGAGTTTCCAGCGTGGAGATCTAATTGTCCTGGAGCAAGAGAACGGTGACCAGGGTATGAACCAAGGATGGTTTTATGGTCAGAATGACCGCACGGGACAGAAGGGAGACTTCCCTGCAGATTGCATCTATGTGCTGCCAACCAAGACCAAACCACCTAATGAGGTTGTGGTAAGTGCATAGGGATTTAACTTCATGGTAATGGTGCTGGTGGTGTTAGCAGTGGAGGTGGTGATGGTAGTGGTGAAGATGATAATCATGGTGGTGGTGATGTTGAGGAGGAGGAGGAGGAGGAGGAGGAGAAGGTTGATGATGGTGATTATGATGAGGATGAGGATGAGGATGATGATGATGATGATGATGATGATGATGATGATGATGATGATGATGTTGATGATGATGATGATGATGATGATGATGATGATGATGATGTTGATGACAATGATGATGTTGATGACAATGATGATGATGATGATGTTGATGACAGTGATGATGGTGATGATGATGAAGTTCAGAGAAACTAAGTCCATGATGAAATGAATAAACTCTTAATAGTAGACCGACCAAACATCAACAAAGATTTCATGGCATTTTGAGGTAATGCATGGCATCCATGCTAAAACTATTGCAAAAATACTAAGGAATAAGATAAGGGTGGATGCCACATACATTTGTTTAATACTAAATATGTAATTATTGGCTTAAAACTTGACAAAATGTTAAAAAATCATGATTTTTAATTTTATGACCAAATATGTATCATCTGATACCTATTAAAGACCTTTCAAATTTTATAATTTTCTTTGATGTGTTCACAAATTATGATTTATTAAAAAAAAAAAATATTAGCTCAATAGAGAAGAATATATATAAAACCATCTTTTTCTGTCATTTTGAAAAATGTTTCATTCCAAACTTTGCCCCCCTCCCCCTGTGATTGTTATGTTTCAGGCTTTGTTCACTATGCACCCTGCGGAGATGACTGACCGAACCATTGGACCTGCTGATATTGCCATGAGTCAGGATATCCCAAACAAACAACATACACTGGAAGAATTCTCCATCGATCATTTCAGGTAACAGCTGATTTTACTTCAATTTCTTTATTGATTCTTGGTAGACCATTTGGTATCTCCCCAATTGGTTTTATTTTTTAAATGTCACATCCAGTTTAATGTGAATGTCACCTCATATATTTTTTAAAGATTGAATTTGAACTTTAAAAACTGTTAAAAGGAAACTTAAAATGAAACTAAAACACATGCCAAAGATGAACTAAAAAACAAAACAGAAAGTAAAAGAAAGAAAACAAAAAATGGTGTAGGCCGGTGACAGAATAAAAATAGACACTGAACTAGTTCAAAGATGATTTCAAGTTTTGTACAGTCAAGGATATATTGATAGGGAAAGAGTAAAAGAGACAGACAGAAAAAAAGGTTGTTAGAAATAGATTGAGAAAAACAAGAAACGGAGAGAACAGTACAGAGAGGCAGACAGACAGACAAATATGGAAATAGAGTGAGAGTGAGGGGAAACAGGAAACCAAACTTTTCTCTCTCAATGCATCTTGATTTCAGACCTCCACCAAAGCGTACCATAGGGAAGGCCATGCGTCGTACCAGGGAGACCATCTGGAACCATGCCAAGGAACCCATGAGACAGCCTCTTCTCAAGAAACTTCTTCCAAACTCAGAACTCTCCATGGAAGCTTGCAGAGTCTTTGAAGATATCCTTTACCAACAAACATAGTCAAACCACCTGTATAGAAAGACCACATTATCTCTTTAGTTCTGGTCAATTAATTCCATCTTATGAAAAATGTATTTGCAATTATAAAACATGCAAATCCATAAACAGTGAAAATATATGTACACATTTGGAATGAGACATAATTAAACAAAGTACAACTGTTAGGAACTATACTTTTTTCTTGTTTCTCATTGAAACATGTATTAAAGGAAGCTAAGCATAAAAATCCAATGTATTTTATTAAAGACTGTTGAAGAGTGTTGAAGAGGTTAAAGACTGCATGCACTCGCAATATCAGGTAGCTTTTTCCTTGACTTCTTTGCACCTATTTTGAGATATATGGGGGACTTCCCAGGCAAGAGGATTACCCGACATGGCAATGACTTGACGGACAAGATCTATGAGCCAGCGCTGAAGGCGGAACCTCTCAAGGATGAGGTTTATTGTCAGGTCATCAAACAACTCACAGATAACAGGAATGGGTGAGTTCTTGTGGGGACATTTGCTTCAGGGAATGTAGAGGATAAGGTGAGGGAGCCAGAAAGAGCCAGAAAAGAGAGAGAGAGAGAGAGAGAGAGGGGGATGGTGAAAGAGCAACAACAAAAAAAAGAAGGTCAGCAAGAAACAATACAACAGAAAAAGGTAAGTTTTGTTTGAAATTTGAAATTTGTTTGGCAATCAGGGAATTGGAGAGGGGGAGACAGATGGGCCTACATGAATAAGACAGATGGTGACGGAGAAAGAGAGAAAGAGGGTGCAATCATGCTTGTGCTTTTACATTTATTGTATAGACATGTGGAGGACCGTGTACTGACCTTTGTACGAATCAGCTGGGGTTAGGCAGCCTCAAGTCTTGTTCACATATGCTTCAGTATACCGCGTAGAGGCTAGATTTACTGATTGCGCTTCACCTTTCTGTATCTTACAGTGTATAATGCACAGATAAGTTAGTACATTAAGACCTTCAGAGCTGACAGATAATCTTTTCTCACACCTCTTTCCAATCATTTACACGTCAAAAAAAAATGCCACGGTTAGGTTTACCATTTCATATGTGAACAAGCCTTTACACGCCCTCCATCTTAAGTCATGATACATTGTAGTTTCAGTCTGGTTTTACTCAGACCATGCATCTATCATCTAATTTACTTTCATTCGAGTTGTTTTCCATTTGTCATTAATCTTTTTCAGACGACTTCATTATATTTTGGGGTGAGTCGGTTGAAGTTGAAGTGCAGTTATATGTCACGCATTGTTGATTCTTGAACTGTTTGGGGATTTGTCTTGAATTTGTTATGAAAATTATCCATTCGTCACTGGTTGCATAAAGCTACATACATGCATAGGCCTAATTACTAGAGATATGCATCCTGGTATGTAAATTCCAACAACAGCATTGGTGAAACCTCCACTACACATGTATTAAACATGTGAGGAGTGTGCATGTGCATACACTATACAGTCTACACATGCTATTTTAAGCAAGGTGCTGAGATTGTTATTGCAGGAGCCATCGGTCTGGAAGGGTTCTTGTGCAGGGGAGTGTATAGCTGTTATCTGGCATTCCTTGCAAATATGTACACTAATATTTACTAGAAATTATGGATAGAATTCATTCATTTATCTTTTGATATAAGGAGAACAACATGAGACTTTATTAAACAGGTTTCTTTCCTATTTCTTCATTTTTTATACCAAAATTGTACACAAGCTTTAACGCCAAGAAGCCCTTTTGACATGCATGTACAGTCAAACCTGCTTTAGTGACTGACCACCTGTCTACAAAGACCACATTTTTTCGTTTCCCTTGAAAATGGTTTCTCATTGAAATATGTACTAAAGGAACCTGTCTACAAAGACCACTTTTTGTGTTTCCCTTGGGCGGTCGCTATAGACAAGTTTGACTGTATATAGATAGGTACATGTTACTAAATATACATGCATGAATATTTAATATCCATGTTTGTAACTGTTTATGGTAAAAGTTAATTTTCTTAAATATTACAGTCTTAGGAAGACTAAATTGTATCAGAATATGACTTGAATACCAAAAGTAAGCGCTACATGTAAGTATTTCTGATCACTCTCTGAAATATTCTAATTGATCAGAAAACCAAAATGGCCACTATTTTTATGCTAGTATTGTAATGGGTTTAGCAGTGGGCTAAATGATACATCACCGGTAGCATCAAAATAAGTCTTTTTTTACCAGAATATCTTACTGACCTTGTGTTTGTAAATGACTTGGGTTAAACATTGCCACCACACCTACAAAGAGAAAGAAAGACCAGGATATGGGACAAAGTGGGACTAAATGGTTTATCCATTATGTGGACAATCTTCGACATGTTATGACATGGACTCCAGCCAAAAAATTCTGTAGAAGCTGAATATCTTCATTCGATATTGCGACATTTTTCTCATAAAAGAAACTCTAAAAGGTTGGATTTGAAGGACCCTCGAAGATTTTCTAGGTGAGATAAATGGTGTTACTTTTTTAGCACAGACAAATCCAAGTTTTGCTGCTTTGTTGGACTTTGGGATTGAATTTGAATTGACACCATGTCGCACATGAAGTAATGAAGCATACCACTTTGTATGCAGTAATGAAGAGTTTTTGGGATGCTGTGTTGGGCAAGATGTTTTTCATCACAAGCTTGCAGCCCTGAAGTTACACATCATAAATTAATATATCAGTTTAATAAGAACAAGCCTATCTCTCACTCTCTGGGGTTGTATTTTGGGGTGACCATGTCATTTATTGTACATTGTACATATCGGTAGTTGCATCTTCAGAGCTTCATAATTATAAATACTTTTGTTGTGTTTAATTATTAAATATTGGCTTTAACATCAGAATAGAAGAAATTTGGTATATTTATCACTGAGTGGAGTAATAATGATAGTAGGGAATTCTTTAATATATAGCACTCATGTCTGACAGACTTGACACTCCACAATTATTACCCCAGCTATAGCATGGCTGCCAAATGCCAATATGGCTCCCTAGCATTTTAAGGAATTAATTATGCCAGGTACCCACTTGCCTCACCCGGGTCAGGTGTAGCAAATGTAGATTAATAACTTTCCAAAGGTTGTTAGTGCTGCGGCAGGGATTCGAGCCCAGTACCTTGTGGTTCTTTGGGTTAAACATTAGAGTGAGAAGAAGTGAGAGACATGTGTCTTTGAAATGTATGGAATAGGCTTCTCTTTGTTACTTGCAGCTTATGAAACATATCCCTGGTGCATTTCATCTGCTCATCATGTACAATATATATGGTTGATGATTGTGAGTTTGTGTTACTGTTGGCACAGACTGTGTCCTGTCATGCACGCTTTTGTGGACACCATACAGTGGTGTGCAAAAAATGTGAGGAGTTATTGTTGTGAGAGTGATCATTATAGTGTCAAGATTTGACATACTGTACCCGGTAGAAACGTCATATTTCATCAACAGTATAGTGATGTCCATTTTTTTAGAATATAGACACTATGATCATGATGGACAAAGAAAGAGGACAAAATATACAATTCCTCATTCTACCCTCAACAATTGCAGTGGTAGACAAAGGAACATCCCTTTACTGCTATTATGTACAATAAGTAGAACAGGTGAATATGCATGTCACACCTGTTCTACACATTTTTACATAATAGCAGTGAAGGGATGTTCCTTTGTCTACCACAGCAATTGTTGAGGGTAGAATGAGGAATAGTATATTTTGTCCTCTTTCTTGGTCCGTCATGTTCATAGTGACAGGTGCTCAGGTAAAGGATGGAGTCATTATTCTCCTCGATGTGAAGAGGTATGTTTGGTGTGTTAAATTCATGATCATTACAGGGCCATATTCAGCCATAGGTCCCTTAAGTTAACATAGGTCCATAAAGCATATATGTACTTGAAAGTGTATACGTGCACCTTTCTTGTCTTCTGCTTGCCAACCTCCTATCAGAAACCAAGAGAGAAGGGTAACAGCTTCATCTGGTGACTTGATCGAGGAACTATTGACATCCCATTCATTTCGCTAGAGAATGGATGAATGAATGGAGAATGAATGGATGGATACATAAAGAAAACTTCATTCACATGGTGCGGGAATATTTCATTGACTCACCTGAGTCCCATCTTTAATATAAAGAGTTGATATTAATCGCAACTTATTTGTGATTGATATCAATCGCAACTATGTACATAAGAGATAGGAGACTGCAAACTTACGATTGATTGGAGGACTCGCGATTGATTTGGATCTTTGTTTGAAGTGATATATTACAGTTTGAGTGGCCCAAACATGTGAGGCAATCTGTGCAGTGCTTTGTAACTGGAAGGAAAAGACGCTGTATGAAATACCCTTTGGATTTTTAAATTATCACCAATTGTTTCCTTGTTCTGTTTCAGACTGAGCAATGAACGTGGCTGGGAGCTGATGTGGCTCCTGACCGGTATCTTCGCCTGCAGTCAGACCATGCTACCAGAGGTCACCAAGTTCCTACGCTCAGCTCGCCACCAGCTGGCCCTCAACTGCCTCAACCGACTGCAGAAGACGATGAGGTTTGGCCAGCGCAAGTACCCTCCTCATCTGGTGGAGGTAGAGGCTATTCAGCACAAGACGACTCAAATCTTCCACAAAGTCTATTTCCCTGATGATACTGATGAGGTGAGTTAATTCAAGTTTGACCCGTTCTGTGTCGTGGGCGGCAAATTCCACAATCGCTCCCCAAGATGTAAATGCAAGTTTGGTCTACATATGTCCATTGGTTTCTTTCTAATCAAGAATTAGATATTGAAAGATGTTTGAAACAAAACAAAACAAAGAAATCAATAATGATCGAAATTGGATTATAGTGAAAGAGTTTGATTAGTATTCCCACCTACTTAGTACATATAGTGTAACACACAACACAATAACAAAGTCCTGGCAGTAGAGACAGATAACTATATTGTGGTACTTCAGTAATAACTCTGTATACATTCTTGACCAGAGACATGTTGATCTTGTTTCTCATTTCTAGGCCTTTGAGGTAGACTCTGGAACCAGGGCCAAGGACTTCTGTCGTAGCATCAGTACGAGATTGAGACTTGTCTCACCAGAAGGGTTCAGTCTCTTTGTCAAGATTGTTGATAAAGGTAAGCAAGGCTTTTTGATAGTCTGGATGCTGCTGCTAAGAAAGAAAATCTTCATAATTAATGAAGGTTTTATCAAATGCTTCATTATTTTGACTGTGCTGCCATAAATTTTGATAATGTGAAATTTTTTAATGAAATTTTTTTAATGACAATGTGCTATCAAATCTGTTGTGTCTCTTTATTTTACAGTGCTAACGGGAGCCTGAAAGAGTGAATTTAAAAATGAAAATATTTTGAATGATACAAACATTTCATGAAATACAGTTTGATCTTTTTCTTGCTTGATTCTGTCTGCTGAGAGAGCCTTAAATGGAAGTTTTATAATGATTTCAACAACAATAATGCTCTTGGAATGCCCGTAATTCATCATTTCATTCATTTGTGTCAGTAACACTTAATTAATGAAAACTCGGTTAATGTTAAGTGTAATACCTCTCCACTCAAAAAAAGTTTGATACCAATTAATAGACTATCCAGAGCAAGAAAATAAGCCCATTTAATCTTTGCCTGGCTATATACAATAAATCTTATTTATTTATCGATATAAGAGCTCTCCATCTCACAAATGTGTTTCCCAAAGATACTCTTGTCACTGGTACTGAATGTGTCAATATCATTTGTTTCCTTTTCCTGCAGTGATCAGCGTACCTGAAGGAGATTTCTTCTTTGATTTTGTCCGCCATCTGACGGACTGGATCCGTAAAGCAAGGCCAAACCGAGATGGTAAGATACATGCATGTAGAATGGTTATCTTCTATCATTTAGTTCTAGTAGTGGGTGCTCCATCCTATGTGAATGCTGCTTCAGGCTCTATTTTTATGAAAGCATAAGGTTGGGGTTAAGGTTGCAATTAGGTTGTAGATTAGGATTAGGGTCAGGGTTATGTTTGGTGTTGAGTCCAGGAATGAAGTTGAGAATTCTGGGAGGTTTTTAGTGTTGGAAATTGACCAAGGAGCAATTGTTTTGCTGGAGCAAGTGTCATTGGACAAATACATTTATAATCCCCATCCTGTTTGAAGGCCTCACAACAATCATGTTATGGTCCTTTAAAAAAAAGATCACCTTTCTTTCTTTCAATTACAACAAAATCTTGAATTCCTGTTTTTTCGAGGTGTTAAAAAATCTGTTTAGATAAGAACATTTTATGAATAGTATTTTAATATTGAAATTTTAGAATAATTTAAAACATCTTTTGAAAATATTGTGAAATAGTATGAATTCTGTATATATTTGTGATTATGTGAGCTTGCCTTTATTATCTCTTTTACGTTGTTCCTTAACCTAGGTGGTGTGCCTCTGACATACCAAGTGTTTTTCATGAAGAAACTCTGGACCAACACTGTCCCTGGAAAGGACCGCAATGCTGACATCATCTTCCACTACCACCAGGAGTTGCCAAAGTTGCTGCGTGGCTACCACAAGTGCGGCAAGGAGGAGGCAGCACAACTGGCGGCGCTCCAGTACCGGGTCCGCTTCGACAATGACAAGACGGAGTTCCAAAGCATCCCGCGTCTCCTGAAGGAATTGGTTCCGGCAGACCTACAGAGGGTGCAATCCCCAGAGGAATGGAAGCGGGTGAGTATGTAGATAGTAATGATAAGAAGAAAAAAAAGATGAGGAAGTAGAATGTACTCTTTTCTATACAGTTCTATTGATTTCATTGTCCCATGTCAAACATACGTCATGTTCAATTTCAATGCTATTCTAATTCATGGATGAAACTATAAGTAGAGCTAGAGAGGACATTATTGATTAAATATGGCAGTATTATAATTATAGGTCTAGATTTTTGAACATCCACTTTTTAATGCAATTTTATTTTGACTTTCATTGTTTTTAGGTATACAATATAAAACCTTTTCAAATGTTCAAGGTCGCATTGATTCTTGATAGAGTATCCTCAATAATGTGTGGAAATCTGACCACCAAAATTACGCATTTTCATGAACTTCTTATTTAAATATCTCTGACTTTCAGTTTATCAAAATCTATAGCATTATGCTGTTATGCTGTCATGATAGCGTTATTTTGGACTCTTTCCATTTTATGCAAATACAACGAGTCTGATACGCTTTACCTTCCTTGGTCTTCATAATGAATGGATTGGAAGTATGCACCCGTATGCAAATGATTATTCATTTCATCCTTGAATCTGTTTTAGACCATCATTGGAGCTTACAACAAGCATGCCGGAAAGTCACAGGACGATGCCAAGATAGCCTTCCTCAAGATCATCTACAGATGGCAGACGTTTGGATCAGCTTTCTTTGAAGTCAGGGTAAGGATGATGATGATGATGATGATGATGATGAATAGATGATGATGATGACGTCGATGACGACAACGACGTTATGATGATGATGATGATGCTGATGATGATGACGATGATGATGATGGTGTTGATGATAATAATGATGATGAGATGATGATGATGATGATTTTGTTATGGTCACAAAAATGTATTTGTCTCTGACTAGTCATTAAAAAAACTTTCATTCAAGTATTAAGAAAAAATATGATATTTTACTCACAAAAGTCATACATACATGTATATAGAATAGAGAACTGGATCTTGCTAGCAGTGCTAGCAATTGCAGTGATTCATTTAATCCTATGTTCATTACAATTTTTGTTTTTTGGTCTTTGGTAGAACTAATTTTCTCTTTACAATCTTTAACTCTGAATATGTGGGACTGCATACTTTGCAGAATTCTTCCTTTATTTTCTTCCTTCTTGTATATTTACTTGCAATATGTGGGACTACAGTGTGGATTCTGTCTTTCTTTCCTTCAGTCTTGTATCGTTTACTTGCAATATGTGGGACTGCAGTGTGGAATCATTCTTTCTTTTCCTTAGTTTTGTTTGTTAGAGTCTACCATGTATCCTAGTCAGTGTCCTCAAACTAGCAATTCTGAGGTGGCGGTGAGTTGAATCTTTTCTCTGCATGTGCATGACGTCTTTATCATATAGATGCTTGAATATCTGTTAAACCAGCCATTATGAGATGTGAAATTCGCTAAAGCTGCACAACTATAGGTGTGAAAATCATGAAATTGAAAAAAATAATTGGGCATGGCTATTTGTGCATTAAAGATAATAAACAAGTGGACTTTCCTTTTAATGTTCAAATAGATTAAGAATTTGATTATGTTCTTTCATATGTCAATAGACTTGAAGGTGCATGTATATTAGTCTAAAAAAACCTGCACAAAACATTGACATTCCATTTGACTTTGTATCTGGATGTGGGAGATCATATTTCTCTTAAGAGAGATGATATAGATGATCAGAGCAAGATAAGGACTGATATGTGATGTGATGATTAAAAGCATGGCTTCGAAATAAGCTACATCGAAATGCATGTATGAGTGTGCTGTAGACCATGGGCTTAACATGGAAAAAAGGGCATTTTCGATTTTCGTGGTCCACCTCTTCGCCCCACCTGAAATTTTGTGTATTAAGGTTCTAGGGTAACTTTTGATGCTGAATTCAGATATGAATGATGCCATGCGTAAAACTTGCATGTTTTCATGATAATGAGGCTTAATTATGCAAATTTATACAAAATTGCAATTTTACATACCAGGGGTATAACAATTGATATCACCCTCCCTTTTATTTATTGAAAATTATGTAATGTCCCATTACTATAGATGTTTAACTGCGTCAATCTTTTATTTTTTAAATGAATTAAATAGATGCTATCATTGGGGTTGTTTTATGCAAATTTATGCAAATAAATGTGATTTTAGAGTATCAGAATATATTTATATATATTTTTTTTTAATTAAGAAAATATGTTATTAAGAGTATAAAGCATTTTTTTTCTTTTTTAACAAAAAAATGGGTGAACTATAGGTAAGTAGCCATTAGTGAAAATAATCATTGATCTTGTTCATAAGTCAGTTGTTGAAGCACATCTCCTAAAATATAAACAGGACTAGATTATATGCAAATGCATGCTAAAAGGGCACTACTTTGTAGAATAGTGATAAACAACTTCACTTTGGCATTTGTTACAAGGTAATTAGTGATAAGCAGATCAATTTAAAGCATTTGTCATTATTTTTCTTCAGCAGTTACTTATTTTGAAAAAAAAATATTATGCAAATTTATTTAAATATATGGGATGATATAGAAAAAAGTCGGAGCTATGTTTTTTATGGGCCACGTTTTCGCCCCACCCAAAAAAATCCTGTGGGTAATTTTTGATGCAGAATTCAAAGATGAATGTTGCAAAGCATTAAACCTCCATGTTATCAAGTTATCAAGTTATCTATGCATAAATCTTCTGTATATAATGCATACTATAATGCACAATCACCAGTTTCCTATTGATTAAAAAAGGCATCAATATATTCAAATCCCTAATATTGCTATTTAAATGAAGATGCTAATACAAATCAACTGAAAGGCGAGATTCTTGGATAACTTCTGATGTTGATCTAAATATGTTTCTTGCTACTCATACCACTATATCTCTTTAATTAGGTGTAATTATGCAACTTTATGTATGAATTTTACCTAGCATGGAACTGCAAATTTGTCACTAAATCAAAGCTTAAATATTAGAGTAATTTATGGAAAATACATTGTTTATATTATTCTACCAGTCAAAAAATTAGTATTTAAGGTAATGTGGACTGTATAATCTGAATGTGAATATGCAAAGCCATTTATGAAACGCCTAATTTCTTTGAGTGTTGGGGGGGGGGGCTAAACACTTATTTTCAAATGACCTGAGATACAATGATTGCATAACCCTAATGTGACAACGACTCCCTGAAATTGTATACTTTGTTATATTGTTTGTTGATGCTGTATTATGCAGAGTGCTGAATCCACTTGAAACCTTACATATAATTGCCACCTTTCCCATGTTTACTTCATTTTCTTTTGCTGTGTGTTTCACTAACTATTCATATGACGTCTTCAGGACTATCTATGCACATGCACAGCCACATGATCAAGATGCAGGATGTTAAGGAAGGAGAGGGAGAAGAGAGGAAGGAGGGGAGGGGAGGGGAGGGAGGGGAGGGGAGGGAGGAAGGAATATACAGGTTTTGTTTGTATATTTATTTTGCAGTTGCTATCAGTTATGTGTTGTTGGTTTTTTTTAATAAAAATGCAGTTAATGAGATTAAAATTGGTGGGCTGCACCAATTTGTTGCAAAATAATCATTTATATTCACAACAACAGCTATTATACCATGTACCTGGTCTTTTTTTTAAATGGTAATCATATCCACAGTAGCAGCTGTAACTTTTACATGCTGTGTTTCGTTTCCTTCTTACAGCAAACATCAGCCAATCATCTTCCAGATATCCTGCTAATTGCTATTAACAAACATGGAGTCAATCTTATTGATCCAAGAAACAAGGTAAGAAATTACACCATGATAATTATCTGAATACTCATTATTGTAAATGAAGAGATGAGAAGCAATGGAGGTATATCTATTTTGTCACTTTTTGAAAAATTGTGTTACATTTTAGACCATGTTCAAATATCTTATACATTCTGTTAAGGACAGTCATATAAGCATCATAATGAATAGTTCGTATCTTCACAAGTATGTAATCATCGTAACTGCTGCATCTTATTTCAAAGCATAGTGTTGCAAAAGCAGATCTATCCAAACCCTTTTGTGATATCTAATATATATATATTTGTCGTAAGAATGTAAGTATTAATTATTAAGATAATACATTTGTAATTTTCTGCAAATTTGAGGAGGAAAAGCAGACTCATCACTCATTTTGAGAACTTGTGGTCTGCTGTGGGTTAAGCATAAAATAAACTAATCATTATACAGGATGTATTTTAAATGGGCATTTTAAAGAATTGCGATTTTGTTAAATCCCGATTAATTAGCCTCTTAGGGAGTCTGTTTGTCTGATTTTGTCATCTGGTCTTTTGTTTTACATCCTGATTAGCCCATGGCTAATGGCTAATCATGAACCACTAATGAAATTTTCTCTTAATGGCAATGGTTCATTTACATATACAACATTCAACTGTACCCATTCTGAATGATGCTGGATATGTGGATATGTGATCGCAATTGGGCCTAAAGCCATGTACATTTTGATGGACATGGTTGGTCATAAAGTTTCACTCATGCTAAGATACTCAAAATGCAACTCACGCTGTTGCATCAAACTTCAAAGGCGACAATTTAGGTTATTTCGAGAAATCATTTTCAAACTTTATTCAGTTCTTGTAACACAATCAGTAATCTTGACTGTGGTCTTATGCATGCACAGACAAATATTAAACATGTATTTACTTAACTGTTTATTCAAATCTGTATTTATTTTTTTGTTTTTTAGGAGCCATTGGCAACTTATCCATTCACCAAGATCTCCAACTGGAGCTCTGGTAACACCTACTTCCACATGACCATTGGCAACCTGGTCGGTGGTACCAAGCTTCTCTGTGAAACCTCTTTGGTGAGTCAATATAACTTTGAGCGGTCCCACAGGGCTACATGTTGGGTACAGTACTGTTTCTGTGCACACTCAATTATGGCTGCACCAGACACAAGACCTTTGCAAGCTTATGTTGGGTTCATGTCTGTTATGAATATGCATCAATGGCAGTGTTTGGAAAGTAAACTTGTGAGGTCATTTTTATTTTGTCCTAACATATGCAGCCTTATTTAAGTTCTTTAGTTCTGTTGACTCTTGTAGTATCATTGCTTAGTGATACAATGGAATATAAATGTCTACACTAATCCTTTTCAGGTTCTTTTTACACTTTCACAAAACAAAAGTATCTTTACCAATATGCTTATCTATTTGTAATGAAACTTGTTTCCTTTCTGGAGCTGTGGACGAGATTCTAATTTTCATTTGTCTTCTTCATGGCATTACAGGGCTACAAGATGGATGACCTTCTGACCTCTTACATCAGCCAGATGCTGACCAACATGAACAAACAACATGTAAGGTGAGCAGACGGTCAGGAATGGTCAACGATTGGTCAAGATTGGGCAAGGATTGGTCGGTGTTGGTCAAGATCTATCAACTAGCTAGGTCAATGTTTTCACAGGAATATTCTTAATAATTGACAGTAAGGTAGCAATGGAATGTGGCTGAAATTTACCGGGCAAGTCCAAGGTATTTGGTCAGCTGGTGTCCTATACTTTACATAATAAATCGAAATCAAACATGTCTTTTCACTTCTTACTTGGTTTGGTCTGAGCTATCATACGGCTATTAACGTAATGCGCTGATCAGATGTAATGAAATGGGAAAAATAGCCTGGCCTATTCCCTTAGTTTATGTTGCTCAGCATTATAGCTGAAGAGAGGCAGACATACCATAAAAAGCCATTCCATCTCATATTTTTTAGATGTAAGACTACCATTATTGTTCTATGGTGATTGTACATAATTGATAGTGCAAATTGAAATGGTACTTTATGAAAGCATATCTGCTTCACTCAATTTACTTCTTCTTTTTACAAACTTCTGCTTTTGTTTATAGAATGCTTCTTAATTAATTTAATCTATTTTGAGGGACTGATATAATTTTAGTCAAAGTATTTCATTGTTTCTATGATTTGTAGTTAGTATAATGCCCATAGATCATGTGATATTATATAGAAAATTACCCAAAGTATACATTTCTTTTTCATTTGCACATTTTTGCAAAGAATTTTCTGTTTGTAATTGTGCACAATTTTGATCATGATTAGTTTTTATATGATGTATTCATGTGGAGAAAGCTATATAAATATGGAGAAAGTTATATCAATATTGAGAAAGTATTATGATTAGAACACATAGGAGATATAATACAAACTGTAATATTGAGGATAATCCAATAAAACATAAAGGATTTTACTACTGAAAAGACAGAAAGGCAACCATATTTTCAAAGCTATTTTGACAGAGTATCTGCAGTAACTAATTGCATGTAATTTACCATTGCAACAGCAGTTAACGATGGAATGATACAAATGAAATGATATGATTGCTCATTGTATGTTTTAAATGACAGCTATTAAAATATTTTATATTTATGAAAACAGTACTCCCTTACAGCACACTGAAACTGACACTGAATAATCTCAATACTGTAATAATGGAAAACAATTTAATAGCCTTGTACTTATATTTGCACGTTGTATCGTACTTATTTGTTGAAAAATTCTTCTTAAAAAATATACATGTAAACAGTGATAAACTGATAATATTGTAAAAGTACTGCATTACATCATTTATATATTACCAATGCCTTCATAATTCCAAAGCAAATCAGTTTGTCAAATCATGCAATAACATATTCAAGATTCAAATATTCAAAAATATTGTACTCAGAATATTGCAAGAATGACCTTAAAAGTTGATACCTTGCGTTAACTCGTGTGTCTTTCATCAAAAAAACGCTGCCTTGATTTTAAGATAAAATATCTTCCAGCTTTGTATGTGTCAAATTTGTGAGAATGAAATTATATACCTTAATCTTTGTATAGAAATGGACCAATATAACTACATGTTTATATATATATATATATCTGATAATGATTTATTGATTGGTGAAATTTTTCTACAATTTTCAGAATTACAGTTTGAATTTCAAGATAAAAAGTACATGTACATACAAAGAAAGAGTTGTGTTGTTAGCTGCATGTCGGAAGGGCTTTGACTTTGAGTTAAAAGACCTTAGTTAATGCCCCTCTGGCATTCAGCAGATGATAGTATAGGTGGTATTATATCATATATTTGGAGCAAAAAGGACATCCTCTCTTACACTCCCACACAGACTGAATTCTTTTCTGGCTCATAACAGACAATATGAGAGTTGATATAGGATTTTCATTTATCTTATAGCACTTATCATTAACCAACACAAAGTTGCCTGGATGGTAGATTTGTTGGACTGTAAAAGCATGTTTTTTTTTCAAGTGTTATTGTTTTTTATGTGTGTCAAAGTGCCATGGTCCTTTGTGAATGTGATGTAGTTACATCCCTTGCTGAATATGCTTCATGTCTTCATAGAAACACAGAGCATTGTCATGGCAGGTCAAAGGTAAAAGGTTTTGAGAAACACTAGACTGAACATGATATGATTTAATTCATCAAGCTATTATAAGCATACTCTCAAACCCGAATTTTTAGCGTTCAAGGAATGTTCACAAGTTTTGTGAGTGATTAAGATTTGGGAATGTTCCCTGCCGTGATATATTGACACAACAACTGAGATTTTGTGATTTGTAGCGATAATCTCTATTGTTTACAATTGGCAAAAGTTTAATGTTGCGAAAGTGACTTGTTTATAAGTTTTTTTTCTCTTAGGTTTAGGTTGGGAAAACATTCACAATCATCTTGGCCAAGATATGTGTATGGTATTCATTTTGTTTTTAATTAATATTGGGGAAATGATCAAGAAGAGATGAATTGAGGACGTAACATTGAAGAACATATCTTTGGCCCTTATGGAAAGAACGCGGTATAAGTAATAATAATAATAATAATGATAATACCATCATCAGTGAGAAATGAAACGCATTCCTTCTGCTGAGATCCAGAAGCGCATCAAGTCCAAATCATACCTAGACACAGACAGAGTTAGTAGCTTTCTTGCTCTTAGCATACATTTATACATTGTACATGTATATGCTTGCAGGTATACCAAGATGAGAATGTTGAAGCCCCAGACTGTTGGTGAAAATTCAACATTAATTGGTATATTCTTTGCTATTTACAGTCTTATGGCTCGTCCAGATATGAAGCGATAAATCACCGCGAGTATTTGATGTGTAAAAGAATGGCTACTACGCGCAACAAAGGTTCTGTGCGTACTCTCTTTATAGCTCTGTGTTATAAGATGCAGTAATGTGACATGTATTACACTTTACATTGTATCTGAACATTGTGTAGTGGTAAAAAAAATCCACGTAGACTTCATAGATTATTCAAATTGGATTTGTGGTCTATGTACATTTCACTGCTCACTTCTTTACAAATTATTTTATCAGCTGCGATTGTATATGTTGAAAGATTTGTATATTCAGTTTTGCAATACTAATAGCAATTTGTTTATATTGGTTTGATTGTTTTACCTGACTGCTAAGAAAGCATGTGTATGCTTGTAAGTAAGCAACCAGAGGATCGATGGCTTTTACTTTTAGTCCTCTCTGTTTGGAGAGTATCGGAACTTATATCCCCAATTCTTTTGAACCATTAATAGGAGACAGGTTTATAAGATGAAAGTTAGAATTTATCGGAAGTTATGACAAGAGTTATAGAAATACAGAAATTCCAAGAATTTCTACAATAAGATCATTTTCTAGATTATCCATGCCTTTAGGGTACAAGTCTTCAACTTTTCACTCGTGAAAAAATAATAGATATGAATTTCCCAAAATTGTGGATGTATTATAATTTTATTGCTGAATATTTCAAAATATGTACACAGATATTGTCATGAAAAACCAGTACTTAATATTGTATTTATATGAGGTTGCAGTTCTCTCTATATAATAGATAGTTAGATTCGATACATGGTTGTACATATTATAATTGAAGAATTAGCTAATAGATGAAATTTTCAATTCCTGAAGTTTATGTGAGTATTGAAACATCAAATTTAAAGATTCTGATTTAAATTCTGATGTACATTAGCATTTTTTGTTGTTGTTTTGTGTTTAGTATAATTATGTCTTTAGCATAATTATGTCTTTAGCATGTGTATTGAATTGAATTGAAGGGAAATCAAAGTTTGTCCATATAATAACATCCTTTGTGAGATATGAAATAGTTCTAATGCACATGTTGATGTATTCAATGATCAACTAAATGTCTTTCAAACTTTTAAGTGCTCTAAAATCACAAAATCTTAACAAACAGATAATATTCTTGATAGTAATCATTTAAAAAGAGGTAAAATAGCTTCCTAACACACAGGTTCATGTATATAAGAACTTAATATACATTTCAGTTTTTAGAAATCATGATTTTTTTTTTGCAAAGACATAAAAATATCTTTAATTCATTTGTAGTATAAGAAAAAAAACTGGAATTTTGGTAAAGTAATAATTACTACAGGTGTCTGTAAGGCCTGTTATTTTACTGATGTAGGGCCAAAGTATGTTTGATGTTCTCTTTATTATGATTATCATTCTATTCCTATTCTTTATGTTATCGTTATTAATATCATAAATTATTGTAGTGGTGGAGTTTATAGCTTACTGGCTGATTGGATAGTCTGATCTAGATGTACTAATATACTTTAACGGTATATATCTGTATTATGTCAAATCTATTAAACTACTTAATATAATTTAATGTAATAGCTGGTCAATTGAACTCAAACGTGGCGCCTAATGTGTGTAAATGGCATATGCCAAAGGAATATGAATACCGAGTTGTATGATATTATTTGTTGTTGTTATGTAGACTATTTATATGTATCCAAGGATTCAGGTTATAGTGTTTAAGGCATTGCCCATTGTAATAGGTTTCAACACAATCACAAAGACTCTCAAGAAATCAACTTCCAGGTATTTTCATTACCCAATTGTATTGCCCATTGAATGATTGAAATCATGTTTGAATTACATAATATGTCTTTTTTTTCCCACATTTCAATAGGTGACGCACAAGGCTATTGAAAAATTGGCTAACATTGATTTCTTTAAAGTCTTTGTGATCATTGTTCTTGCATTGATGATAATATTGAAGCATCCAATTGAAGAGAAGAGTTGAAAATATTCACACATTTACAATTCAGAGCCCAATAATGAGATTTGCGATTGTACTACTTAAAAAGCGTCAGTTCCGAATAAACTGTACTTACATTGAAATGATGCATTGCTGTTTTTTTTAATGTGATTTGCATTGAAAATAAAATGTCTCTGGCTATTCGGAGTGACAAGTGTGAGGGAAAAATCGATTTTTAAAAGTATCATTGTAATCGAATCTGTTTGTTGAATTATAAGGCTTCATTCTCATATACATTTTGATAGAAAGATCAAGATTGGAAAAGAAGGTTGAATGAAGACTGAATCTTGTAAATAAAAAAGAGAGGGAGAGAAAAGGGGCAGGGGTAGATGAGAGAAGGAGGAGGAGAGGGGAGAGTGGACAATGTAAGGAGAGAGAGAGAGGGGGCGGGAGACGGGGGACATATGAGTAAGATAGAATAAAGTGAGATAAAAAAAAGGAGAAAAATTAGTCGAGATAAGTAAACTGGAATTCAAGAAAGAGATACAATAGAAGGAAAGGGTGTACACAGGAAAAGAAAGTGACAGGTGTAGCTGAGATTCGAGGGGTTTTTGATGGGCAACGAGGGGTGGACTTTTAACATGGAAAACTTGAAGCAGGTTACTCTTTTACCAACATTAATTTTTGTTGTTTATGCCTCATGATTTTCACTCACGTATTTCTGCTCCTTTTGTCTTACACATTTTCCCTGTCTCTGTCTGTCCCCCTCTCTCTCTCTCTCTCTCTCTGTCTGTCTCTCTTTCTCTGTCTGTTTCTGTCTCTCTCTGTCTGTCTGTCTCTCTCTCTCTGTCTGTCTCTCTCTCTATCTATCTCCCTCTCTGTCTCTGTCTCTCTCTCACCTCCTCTCTCTCCCTCTCTGTCTCTTTCTCTCTCCCCCTCTCTTCTCTTTTTCTCTCATTTCTTATTATACTCATTGGCACATTGTCTCGTATCATCTTTCATTAACCTACCAATTCTATTCTATCCATTCATTCAACCTATTCAATAACTTAGTAATGTAAAATAAATGCATTGTTTTGAAATGTAGATGTAGTCATAGCTCTAAAAATAATCAAATTGGCATGTCTGTTCCTAATCAAAAAGAAAACATTACTACAATTTAGTACAATATTGAATTCAGATATACGAAACAGACATTTATTGTGGTTATGCACCTGGGTTATGCATACAATCTTTATTCTACAATGTCTCTCAAATTGATAATTTATCAATTTTCAGGCACAATCATTTTTCTACGAGAGAAAACGACTTAACAAATTGATGAATTCGAACTTTAAAGATATCCCCCACTCTAACGATAACCCCCAATTCTGATTGTATGGGAGAATTTTGACACGGTTTAGTGATTTAGTGATCATGCATATTATGAGAGCGAAATATCATCTCATATTCTTTTGTTCTTCCTTAAATTCCTTAGAAATTTCAATTTTATTGACATGATTAAAGTGACAGTACATTTGATTTTCCCTGTATTCCATTTTAGATTACTGTCATTCAAGCAAATGAAGTCAATTTGTAGAAAGGCACGGTCCCTTTTTAATTTGAACACGATAGCAACTACTTTCGAGGGGAAAATCAACCAATTAACAGCCTTGTGCGCCTCCTATTGACATGTGCGAAAATGACTATTACCTATTATGTAATCCGAACACGATTTCTATAAGATGTACAATAGGTTATTTAAATTGCCCTTAAGCTGATTTTTCGAAAAAAGTAGCGATAGTGTTTTTAATACGCCGTCCCCATTTTCGACCAGCGAACATGATAAGACGGGCATATAGTTCGATGGAACTTCGAGCTTATAGTCGTTGTAAATGTTTCAGTCTGTTTCGAGTTATTGGAAATTATTCTGGACACTTCAATATGACGAATTATCCATGAAAGTTTTAAGATAAACGATCAACGTTTATTGAGACATTTGGTGGAATCAATGTTCACCTTCAATAATGATTCTTTTCAATTACAAATACCTCAGAATGTATACCAACTCTGAAATAATAAATGGGACATCGAGAGTATTGATTTCAAGGAAATTCCATACCAAAATCGTCATCCATAATTATTGAAAATTATTCTGGACACGTCAATATAATATGCCGAATTATCAATTAAAATTTTAAGATAAACGATCAACATTAATTGAAACCTTTGATGGAATCAATGTTCACCTTCAATAATGATTCTTTTCAATTACAAATAATAATGAATAAAGAAATAATAAATGGTACAACAAGAGAATTGATTTCAAGGGAACTCCATACCAAAATCGTCATCCATAATTAACATTTTGCTTCCAACATCAACTTTTGGACTGAATTTTCACCATTCAAACTCAAGTTCGAACATGGTATGAATCCTACATCGAAACCAAGGTCGGGTCAACACGAACGACGTAGATTACTAACAGCGTTGTTTGAAAATCCGTTGAGGGCAGTGTCGAGAAACTCCCGAAGGCTTTGTATGACGGAACAAGTCCTTGTCGATGACGCGTTGGAGTCAAAGGTCACCTGAGACTGATCGGTGTTATATTGACACTGTAACCGTGGTAGCGACAAGAAAGAAATAGAAGTGGCAGTATGTTAGATAATAATCTGACGAAAAGATGTATAAACTTGTATGAATTCTTTGCAAAGTGGCAAAACATTTTGCAAACAGGTTAGTGGTCGCGTCCATGAGTCACTTTCAAAAAGGGCACCGATGATATCTGTTGAAATTGGCATTGGTATGGTCACACTCTTCTGATCATAGCATCACCAGGATTACTGCAGTTCATATACATTGTCATTGCTTAAGCATAATAAAATACTAGAAAAAAAGTACACTGTGCAGGCAGTAAAAAGGATTACCCCCAAAAGGAGCTACTTGTTACTCGAAAGTACAATAGCGTTTAATTAAAAGCAGTTCATCACATCTCCGTGGAGGAAAGTGCTTCAAAATGAGACTCTTTCTGACAATCGAGTGTATCACATTGCCATTTCCAAAAGTGCACTAATAAAATTAGATAGCATTTTGATTTTATAGAGCGTTTGATAGATCTACGATGTCTCTTAGCGCGTTACAGATGTGTTATTACCCCGGTTATAGGAATCAGGTTTGCTCACACATAATGTATGCTTATTCTCCACTCCCTGGGGAGCATTCCAACTAGGCGCTATTTTAAAAACGCTCCCATTGCTGAACACATCACAAGGACATTCACGTTCTACCGGGCACCCATTTAATACCCTGGGTGAAGAGAAACCATTACTTACCCAACAGGTATTACTGGTCTGCATCAGGAATGACTTCAGTCGGTCCAGAATCCTTTTCAAAGATACCAGTTTTTGATTGATACCACTATCATTTTCTTCTGTAATCAGATGTGCAATGCTCCTCTCGAAGAAAACTGTAGTGTTGATATATCTCTCGAATACAGTAAATGAGGTTATCTGTAATAAATGGAAAGATAGAAAGATAGGCCTAGATAAATTAATAAATAAACAAATAAATAAAACATTAAAACAGTTGAGATTCTTGAAAGTCAACGGTGTTTATACTTTAATCATAATCATTTTAATCTAAAACACATATATAATTATGTACACACACACACACACGCACGCACACACGCACATGCACACAACTTCCCACCCATCCACATACACACACACACGCACACGCACACACTTTTTTCCATAGTTATTTTTATTGATTCCAAAATAATACAAATCATTCTTAGAAATACAGTTGTTTTTCAACTTGACATAATACAATACATTTTCAATACATAGATTCTACGACTAATGTAAAAAAAAAAATGAAATCAGTTGTAACATAAAACAAATAACCCTATCCAACCAAACACACTACTACCCCCACCACACCATGCGACACACGACACGCACACACAAACATGCCCACAACCCGACCACACTTCCACACACATACCACACACTGTTCCTAGCCTCCTCAGAATACCCAAAATTGAAGCGACAGAATAATAATAATTTATAAAAATGAACAAATAATTAAAACGAGGCTACAATAATCCAGTGTTCAAAGTTCATGAAAACTTTACTTGTTCCCACTTCTGTAAATGTAAGGCTAATTTACTTCCCCTCCCTGCAATATTCTTTTCTTCTTCCCTAAATTCCAACAGTCCTTTTTGGAAATCACCCAAAGACAATATTACGGACTTTCCCCTGCATCTATATATCCAATATTTAATTGCAGCAATAGTTGTATAAAATTTCTTTATTCGTGGGGAATCACCGGACAACTCTAAATGAATATCCACCCAATCGACAGACCTTAATTCCCTTAGCTCAAACTTAGCTATTATATTCTGCCATAACGTTTGAACATACAGTGCGTCCCTAAAAAAACTATACACTTTTGAAATGGCTGCCGAATAAAAAAATATATGATTCTGGGGGAAGAGTTTAATATGTATGGAAAGCTCATAAACTCAACTTTCATATGACACCAAAAAGTCCGAAAATAATTCATGCTTGGGTGAGCACTGCTCACTTTTGTAAAGGGTATGAAAATTAGGTTGCGCAGGAATTAGCCTTCCAATTTGTGAGAGGTAAATCCTTTGGAGCTTACAAAATTGAGGGTGATATGATACATTTATGATTTGCTGAGTGAATTTCATGGTTTATTAAACCAAACTTGTATGCATGAGTGAACAGGAATTGCATTTTTATTGTAGCATTGTAACTTTCCTGGCAGACTCAGTGGTGTGTTCATGGGAGTCAGGATGGGGTGATGGTACATGTTGTAATTTCCATGTTACAAACTGTTATTTTTTACATCTGTGACTTTGAATAAAAATCTTCACCCCACATTTCAGTTATTGTAAGATTAGTTGAACATCTCATTGATTTACTTAATAACCAGATGGGGATTATGTAAATTGATTATTCAAATACGGTTTGTTGAAAAAAGGAATGTCACAGATGTTGGCTACTTATTCTTCAGGTTACCCATTTATCAGATGAAACAGTTGTAAAATTGAAAACTGAAAAGAAAGACTGACATGTTCATTTTACAAATTTGTGAATTTGTGTTAAACTGTACCGTACGGTATTTCTTGCGCGAAACTCAAGTGCTAAAATGACTGATTGGTTGGTTGATAGATTGAGTGATTGACTGAGTTATTGATTAATTATGATTGATTTATTGAATGATTAAATTGATTGAAATACTGAATGGTGAATGAATGCTTGATTGATTAATTGATTGACCGATTGACTGATACATTGTTGATTAAGTGATTGATAGCTGAATGTTGATTGTCTAATGAATTGTCAAGATATGCACAAGCACACCCAGGCAGAGAGAGAGAGAGGGGGGAGGGGCATACATGTCTCTTTGACCCTTATCCCATCTACCCAACAAAGTCCTACCCTACATTTCACCTCCCCTGCACCATGTACCATCACCCCGTCCTGACTCCCATGAACACACAACTGAGTCTACCATGGAAAGTTACATTGCTATACGGTAATAACAAATGCAATTCCTGTTCACTCATGCATAAAATGTTAATCCCATAAACCACAAATTTCACTCAGCAAACCCAAACTCATCACAATTGATCATAAATTGGTCATATCATCCTCAATTCCGTAAGCTCCAAAGGATTTACCTCTCACAAATTGGAAGGCTAATTCCTGCGCAACCTAATTTTCATATCCTTTACAAAAGTGAGCAGTGCTCACCCAAGCATGAATTATTTTCGGACTTTTTGGTGTCATATGAAAGTTGAGTTTATGAGCTTTCCATACATATAAAAAATTTCCCCCAGAATCATATATTTTTTTATTCGGCAGCCATTTCAAAAGTGTATAGTTTTTATTGGGACGCACTGTATACACACTCCCAGAACAAGTGTAATATGTTTCAATCTTTTGCTTACAAAATGAGCACAAGTTTTCCTCAACAAAGCAGAATCGTAATAAATGTTCTCTAGTATATATTGCTCCATGAAGCATTTTATATTGAATTTTTCTTAGTCTGTTAACAAGAGTAACTATCCTAAGCCTACTAAATATCTCCCTATATACCTCATTTGAAAAATCTGAGAATCCCCGTCCATCGTGAATTTTCAAAACAAATACATTTTGTAACTTCTCTATAAAATATCCATAAAGCTTCCTCGATAATAAATCTCTGAGGAGCTTCACAGGTTACGTTAAACTGCATTAAAATCTTATACTCTTTTACATCCATTAAACTCCAGTGATCCTATTTTGCCGCTTCTCAAAATAGCTTCCCCAATATTCCATACATCAACAATTTTGTTTCTTTTTAACCCTAAATGTTGAAAATGAGATATTGACCGCATGCCATTTTCAGCAAAAATATCTTGAACTGAAATTGCATTTAAATTGCATTTAAACAAATCCTCATCAAACAGCTTCTTTTTTTTTTTTAAATAAGAAATGTTTAGTGTTAAAAATAATTGTATTATTCTTTTTCTTCAAAATTCCTACAACCGTCTTACTCTTCCCATGCTTTTATCATTTCCAAATAGAACTTCGGTACTTTGAAACTTAATAACTTGGAATCATAGTTACACAAGAAAATAAATCTACCTCCTACAATCTTGAAGCAGAAATCAAAGTATAGCTTCCATCTCATTGATTTTTCTCCATACAATAGTCTTTTCACCCACGTTTGGTTTTTACAAACGAGTCAAAATTAGTCATGCGTAACTCCCTTCATTATAACCTTGATACAATATTAATCTCTGAATTCGATCTTTCCCATTCCAAATAAATGCAAATTTTGTTTTTCTGTATTTCTGATATGACCCACTTTGGAACCACTAGTGAAGCAAAAACGTAATTTAATCTACATAATGCATATGTTTTTAATAAATTAATTTTTCCAAACGCCGTGAGGTCCCTTGGTTTCCACCATCCGAGAAGTCTTTTAATCTTGCTTAAAATCTCCTTATAATTCAACTCCTCCATGGCATAACCTTCATTTAAAGCATCTACCAAAACATTTCCGATATTTAACCAAAACGTAATATAAAATTCAACTGTAAGGCCATCATTCCCAGGAGACCAACACACACGCAAACACACACGCGCACCCACAAACACACACACACACACACACACGCACACACACACATTTGCTTCTCCGATGTTTCTACTTTCTTTTAGAGCAGGCTTTCCGTATTTATATTTTTCTTTGGTACCATTTCTAGATCGTCAAGCAGATTGATTGACTTACATCGCTCCAGCTGACGTTATGAACATGGGTGCTAAGCTCAGATGGTACGGGTGATATTCCACACTGGGTTAAAGGGATTAGTGGTGACGTCAGCGATGAACATAAGTCCTGGTTATATAATTCAAAGATAATGTATTATTTTACAGTTGTATCAACAGTGGCGTAGACACGGGGAGCATGGTGACCCAAAGTCAAAAGGCAAAAAGGGGAGAAAACACACTCCGTTTCAATGATCTTAGTATTTGTTGCATAATCATAGTGGATTTTAATTATGTAAAGCGCCTAGAGATGGGTAGAGACGTAATTATGTTGCGCTATATAAGCCGCATATTATTATTCTATCATTACAGAGAAAAGCTCGTAAAAAATAAAGCAAGGGGGGGGGAGGAAGCGTGAAAAGCAGACGATAGGATCACCTCTTACAATTTCAATGTCATCTATCTGAAAATGTCCTTGTCCCATAATAATATTGTCAGACATTATTTTGATAATAATTATATTCTGGGTTTATATAGAGCTTTTCGTAGACGGTTTCTTTAAGCGCTTTTCGGATATGTTACAAACCTAGTCATCCTATACCGGGTACCCATTTAACACCTGGGTGGATAGTGGTAAATGTGCATTAAGGTCGTGCCAAAGACGTTACTGCCGGGCTGGGATTCGAACCTTTAACCCTTCGATTGAGGGTCTCTCAATATTTATCTTTGCTTTGTATCCAAAATATTATATTAACCGCTGTGTTTCAACTAGTAGTATTATCCAAACAGAAACATCTCAATATTCAAAATTTTGCGTTTTTCTCCCTTTTCTGTTCGAGCACGATTGCAACTGACGCTCTCAAGAAATAAGGGACAACTTCAATACCTTATTGTCCTGCCTATGAAAATCATATTTAGATTACGTAATGCATTTATGTCATTAACACGTTTGCACATTTCAATATAGGTGACGTACTTGTAGGGCTACTAAGATTTGCCTGAGATTGATTTTTTAAAAAGTTTTTGAGATCGTGTTTTGAAAACCACCAAAACAATTGCAAACTATACTTACATTTGAAAGGAGGTTGAGTGTGGAGTTACGGGCTTGGTCTACTTTATTTGAGATCTCATGAGATACGACACTAAAACACGGCACTGACGTCACAGCTGACATCACGGGGTAAACCATCCAATCTAAGCTACATATTAGTAAACCTGCATGGACCAAGAAAGATATTTGACTTTGAGATGATAATTTCAGATCAAATAATCGGTGTTCAAATCAAATGGAAAATGACTTAATTACCATGGTCAAGTTAACAAAATGAATGATTTCTATATTCTTGAAGACGGTTTTTTTCTATAACTATAATTTTAAAAAGTGTAAATATACAGAGTAAATCATAGATATACAAAGATTTGCTGGATAGCCCATTTCCGTCGATAATGCTACTGTTCTTCAATGGGGTCCTATGAACATAATGAATAAACAAAATATATAGCAATTACAATAAAAATCAAAATCAAAATCATCATCAATTTCGGGAACAAAATTCAAGAAAAAATCAAAACGTTATCAAATATGTTGAAAATTAATGAATTAATTTTGAGTTTCTTCCCGTAAGTCCGACAACAATAGATGTATAAGGCGATGATCTGGCAGGTATTTCACCCCGTAAGAATACTGACATTACCAATATTCTAGCAATCCTAACCGGATATACTAGGGCTAATAGTTGTTTCATATACACAAAGATAAAACTACATTAACCCTATAAATTTGTCAATCACTGGATGTTATCACTTAAAGTGTAGTTTTTATCCGCTCGCTTCGTGCATTGTCCCCTGGTGAAATCTCCTCGTAACAAAATCACAGACTTTCGAAAAAATCAAACTTTGGCTATTGAAATAGAACCGTTATTGTTATTATTAGTAATGGTATTATTAAGTATTTGGGGTCAGATGCACCTGTGCCTGGGAGGCGAAGATTGGACTGAATCACTGTAATCCTCTGGTCTCTCCTCCCGACATCACTGATTGTTCATTACCCAATGAAAAGTACTAACAATAAAAGGACGTATTATATGATACGAACAGGAATTCCACGGGATAGGGTATTGAAATCGCCCTTGAGTTGATTTTTCGAAAGTCTTTGCGATCGTGTTCTGTGCGCCCGTGTATTCATAATCATGCATTGATCAGTTGATGTTGGATTTGGAATGGCGGCAAATACATTAATCACAGCAGTGGGCACATATTGCACTATTCATGTATCATTTGATTAGTGGTTTCAGTTATTTAGATTATTAAACAGACTAGTTTTTATGAACTTAACCAGAATTCACATTGACTTGTTTTTTCTTTCTTGTAGAGGTTCTACTAGCTGGAATGCTCCCCAAGGAGTGGATAATGTGCACTATGACGTGCAGAATAGCAGTTGAATCCAGTGACCGGCGTAATAAAATAATGCTGTAAGCGTTTGGACAGTTAATGGTGAAGCGCTATGTAAGAAGCCGCTATTATTGTTACAATAATAATACTAAATCCTATTATTAATATTTTCATTATTATTTGTATCAGTATTATTATTATTAATACTATTATTATTATCATCATCTTCATTATATCACTTAAAGATAACGATATGTGCTAACCAAACGAATCAAAATTTTAAGTTGGGAAAATAAGATAAAATTAAACTCACCCACTATACTCCACACTTTAATCCTTTTACAGGAAAAAGCCGCACTTTTCCACTTGATGAGATGTAGATTTCTGAACTCCATGTTTGAAAAGAACTATTAAAGCTGTCTTTACTGATAGCTGTTCTTGCAAACTGTAAACACCTTACTCACTTCTGCAACAATATAAAGACCCCATAATTGGTATGACTTATATATAGTTACAACTAATATAATTATTGATAACACCCACCCCTAACATATTTTACGCGGTTTAATATTTTTGTCTTAATCCCTTTATTGAATTTCTTAATATAATATTATTCCTTCTAAAAAAATCAACATCCGGAAACCTGGAAATAGATATGCTCATGGAACAAACATCACAAATTTTAATGATTTATGAGAATTAAATATAGCACGGTGAACAATATCAAAAGTCAGATCACGACACTAATTTCGACAGAGATTAAAAACCGTCTGATGTAGTGATATAGTGGCGCGTGACTGATTTTCTTGGATGCATTAATATTATTGGAAGAAATCGTGACCCAACTACATCGTGGCAGTCCTGTGTGTGAACCTGTAACATTTCACCAATTCCAAGAACGATATTACGAAAGGGACTTATTATTAGTGGCTAAGTGCTGTATTGGCTCTTTGGTTTCCCCTATAGTTGGAAATACTCAACATTCTTTTTTAAGTAATCAGCTAATTAGAAGAATTATGGTATTATTGGGCTATAGATGACTTTAAAGGAACAGTTGAGTAGTTAAAAGTTTGACACCCACAACACGTTTTGTAAAACATACTTATCTAAATCTTTTTAAAAAATACTAATTTTTCATTTAACTTTAAACTTTTTTTTCTTCAAAATTGTATGAATGGCTTTGTTCGGTAAAGCGGGTTAACCTCGCTATTCTTAAGGACCGCTATTCATAACGTGAAACTTCCATACCTGAAGTACCGCTATTCATAAAACGGAAAGGGGGTCACTATTCATAAAGGCATAAGGACCGTTATTCATAAGGACCGCTATTCATAATTCACATTGAGGGTCATTACTCGTGAGGACCGCTATTCATAATACGAAATCGGGGTCGCTATTCATAAACATGAAGGAGGGGCGCTATTCATAATATAAGGAGATAGGGGACACCCCATGCTGTGGTGGTGAAGCCATGGGAGGGGGGACGACACATGGCCCCGAATATTTTTCGAAAATATTTATTGAAAATATACATTTCTGAACAAATAAAGAAAAAAGGCGTGCCCGAATAATATACACGACCCATCACCCCCCCCCCACCAATCAGTCCGACCACGCTGCGCCATTCGGCCCTCCCTCCCCGCAGTATACATATTACCGACATTTTTCGTCAAAGTAGTTCATAGATGGCGTAGTCCATGTGTGTCGGGGGCGGGGCAAATATATTAGCTAGGTTATGGGGATTTCTCTATATAATTATCAAAGATAAAAGGTAAAATATACTTTTAAAAATGACATAATACAGGGGATGCCGTCGTTCGCATAACGCCTAATTGTCACAAAATCGTATCTTATTTGGCTTCAAAATCTTGAAAATCTAACTTCCTTACCTCATATGGAAAATATATCGTGCAATATTGTATATTTACGAAAAGCTTGAATATGGTATATAACTGAAGTCCCTACAACCCCCTCTCCATCGCTTCTTTCCATTGCTGAGGGTTAGAGACATGATGGATCAGCCCCTTAATGGCAACACTGCTACAACCCCCCCCCCCCACACACACACACACAAGCTACGCCATCTTTGAACTACTTTGACGAAAAATGTCGTTAATATGTACTTGTACCAAGGGAATACTGCGTGGAGGGTGGGCTGAATTGCGCAGCGTGGTCGGACTGATTTTTTTTTTTAGGGGTGGGGTGGGGCCCGAGGTGATGGGTCGCGTACATTAGTGGGGCACGCCTTTTTTCTTTATTCGTTCAGAAATGTATGTTTTCAATAAATGTTTTCGACAATTATTCGGAGCCATGTGTCGTCCCCCCTCCATATCTACGCCACAGCCGTGAGGGTGTCCCCATCCAATAATTCCCTTTCTTATTATCATTTTGTTCGCTTATTTCATTTTTATGAATAGCGACCCTCTTTCCGTATTATAAATAGCGACCCTCTTCTCATATTATGAATAGCGATCCTCTCGTCGTATTATGAATAGCGACCCCAGGCTCTTCTCGTATTATGAATATTGATTGGTGGGTATGAAATATCAGAGTTTGGATAAAACACCTATACTTCTTGAAAGCTTAGAAGATATATTAGCAATGTGATACTTCCAGTCAAGTGACTCATGAATAAGAATGCCTAAGAAAAGTAATGACTCAGTTCTCTCAATAACAGTATTTTCAATTCTTATCGGGTCAGTGTTTGATGATTATTTTTTTCCTTTTAGAATGGAATAAGACATACTTTGATTTCTAAAAATTAAATAATAGCTTGTTACATTTGAACCAGTCGTTTAACACTTGTAATTAGGTGATCTGCAGCGTAGCGTAGCGGGGAACCAATTGATTTCGTCAGAATCTATCTTTTGTAGGTGATCTGCCGCGTAGCGTAGCAGAGCACCTATCGATTTCGTTAGAATCTATATATTTTGTTTTCCTTTCTTTCTTTATGTATTTTGTTCGCTTCATATCTCATGAAAGACATGGTTAATGACAATGTTAATGACATGTGTGCCATATGCATGATTATTTTTTCCCTTTTCTCTTTCTTTTCTTTTGTTAATTTATTTATTTATTTATTTTTTGAAGCCGAAAATGTGTGAAATTTAGATTAAATCCGATCATACCAGTTCAGCTCCACTATAAAAAAAAATACGGTGACCGTTAATTTAATAATTTAATAATAATAACAATTCACGGGTCGGCTGGCTGTGCGTATTATAACCAACAACAAAAAGGCAACAAAAAAACCAACATTGATTATATTTATGGATACTTCAGCCGTCTCTGAACCGACTTTCATTCTCACAAAATAATTATATTTTGTGTAGCTCCCTCTATACCAAAACTCAACTATCCCTTTAAGTCCGGCTGCGGCCAGAGCTTTGTCTAAATGATTTTTTTTTCCATAGCGATTTGTCTCATATAGCAGCTGGAGACGAGCTGAATGGATGACGGAGAAGGAGCCCGAGAAGGAGTAGCACATTATATAAGTGTACAGATATGATGATAATTATTTTGTTAACATTAATATTACTATTATTTCTACTTTGGAATCAATTACTGTAAAGGCTTCTACTGCTGTATCTTTGTCCACTGCAGTGGCGGATCCAGAGGGGGGGGGCCCGGGCCTCCCTAGCAAAAAAACAGGTAAAAACACCCTTTAAAAAAAAGAAGATGGGCCCTCCTGGCGCCCAAGAGGGGTGGCGGTGGAAAAAAAAATTAACCCTTCCCGTAAGGACAATTTTTTTTTTCGGGTACCAAAAAACAAAAATTGTGCTCATTACCCCTGGCGCCCAAGGGGGGGAAAAATAACCCTTCCCGTAAGGAAATTTTTTTTTCGGGTGCCAAAAAAAAAAAATTGTGCTCACTACCCCCCACTGAGCGAAAAATCGGCCGGCACGATTTTCAAATTTTCGCACGAAGTGGGCCCCTTTTTAGGCCCCCTCCCTTACCGCCGGCTGGATCCGTCCCTGGTCCACTGTGTAATTCTTTTTAATGCCCTGTATCTACCAATAATTTGTTTTTGTCCTGGGGTATTATGTCTCCTTTGCTGTAATTCTAAACATATCTCAAGAATAATACCGTCTTTCTTTGCTATAAAAATCGGACTGGAAAAGTTCATTGAACACCGGTTATTTTCAGCGATTTATACTAACGGTTAACAACCCTTTAACACCGAACTGTTTTTTTTTTAAATTCAGATCCAATACCTTTCCTATTTTTCCTTTTTTTCCATTTCTGTTTTACAAGACATTTTATTTTTCCTCCATTACACATGTGAATATATATTAGAACATTCCAGAACACAGTCTTCTTTTACAACAGAGTCTATATTTAAAAAGGCCGAGGAGAGACAAAACTCTGTCACAATGGTAGATTAGGACTTTTGAATTGCATGAGCCAATAGTAATAGATCGAATACAACATGCGAAAAGGTGATAGTTAGCTTTTGAATAATAATTTTTTTACTCCTCGGCCCTTTTCCTTATTTCATGGGAATGTTGATACATACTATTCGAAGTCGACACCTGGAAAAAAAAATGTACAAGTTGGTTTAATAATACAGTGCAACTAGTAGTATGGCGGAATATGCTTGCAAAAGTTCGGAAAATTATAGTTTATTAATCCATTAAAAATATAACAATAAAGGTCATAAGATGTGAATCATATATATTGATCAGTTTTTTAATGTTCAATTAATATTACAGAGATTTGCGTAAAACGTCACCCTTTTTTAGAAATCTATTTTTGTCATTATATTTGTGTTATGCACCTTTATTTGAAAATAGTAAATACATGAATCTTGAACCGTAAATCTAAAGTTTTGATTTTTTTTTATCAGGTTAACTGAAACGGATGTCATTCAAGGTACTCTGACGTTTATGCGATAGTAGTTTATCAGACATATACATGTATCATGAGAGCCGGTTCGGTATCATACGATATGACGCGGAGGAAAATGACGTTATTCTGATGGAGCCTCGTGACTGGAATATTGAAGTATTGGCTGCGCCGAAGGGGAAGGCCCGCAGTAAGACGTGGCTCATCAGTGGCCGGGAACCAATGACGTGGCGTCTCAATCGACGTGCACGTGATAACGGAAGCTGCAGAGCTTCGTGGCGTCACGTACGTACGCACATCAGCCAGAGGAGGTGCGATAGCTCAGTGGGAAGAGCAGTGGTCTCGTAATCCGGCGACCCGGGTTTGAAACCAAGTCGATGCGCTAGTGCCCTTTGGTAAGGCATTAATCCTAATTACCAGGTCCCACAGAGAGGACCTTAATCCGTCGGTCCTCTGGTTGCTTACTAACAAGCATTCATGCTTTCTTAGCAGTCAGGTAAAATAACCACTACTACTACAGGACGGATTATTGTGGAAGCAGAAACCGGTCAAAAGCATAACTATCTGTCGTTTCTCAATTTGAATTACGTCTTGTCCTAATTCGAATTAGGACACGACATAATATTAATATCACTTAGAATTAGAATTGTGTCAAGTTGGAATTAAAGCCGTGTCTTAATTCGAAGAAGGACGCGACGGGTTAGTATGTTTTTTTACCGGTACCTGATTCCTATACAGTTAGTGTCTGCTATGTGTCTGCCACAACGATTGTTTAGTCACCTTCACGTAAGGGTTCTAAATCATGGTTAAAAACACACAAACAATCAAAGTACCATAGCGCTTGCAAAGTCAAAGATCTGAAGATAAGTACAACTTATTAAAAACACGCGAACAGTCAAAGTACCATAGCGCTTACAAAGTCAAAGATCTAAAGATAAGTACAACTTAAGTGCAGAATCGTAAAATAAGTATATCACATTATCACTGAGGGAAGAAACATAATTTAAGGGACCTTTTGAAAGTGGCAAAAAAAACCCCGCATAGGGCAAAATCATGAGCAAGTTGAATTAAGTTGTATTTGACCTAGTCAACGGTCTTCTGTTAGCTGAAGGGATCTTTAACAATTAGTGGATCCTTTAAATTAATCTCGTTTGATATTTAAAAGGCAGCGGGGAGGCTCTTTGAGTTTGTACATATTGAAAATAATACTTCCCACGCTTAATTCTCAAATATTCTTTATATTGATTAGTTTTCCATGAAACACTGCTCCTGGTCACACTTCAGTCTTAAATATCGTGAACTTTACATCCCCATCTAGTCATTAGCGCCCCCATAGCCAGAAACCTTTGATATCCCACGTAAGTGAATGCAACCAAAATTCATTGATATATTTCAAGCAGTTAAAAGCGAATTAATTTTTGTTGTAATTATTTCTTTCAAAAGGGAAGATGACATTCATCATTTAATTATATAAGTTTCTTTAGAAACAACAAGAGCTTCGGCAGCCTCCTCCCACTCCGGAAACACGCTGGGTAAGAGATGAAAGAAAACAAAAAGGGGGAAACTAATCACTTAATAAGAACCGAATTGCCATTAAGTGCATATTAAATCCTTCAAAATTATTTGGCAAAGGAAATTAATAGTTTTTGGAAAATCTAAAACAAGTGTTCTGACGAAACTTTGATATTAATTACACCCTGTGTAATAGGGTTCACAAAATCATGGTACCACCGTGAACGATACAGATGATAGAATAATATTTATCACAATTTAATTTGTTTGTTGTTATCAATATGAACGGAGTAATCATATAGAAATTTCCCAAAGTACACCTTCACATTAAAAAAGAGTGATTTTTTCAGCTATAACAGAAAAGCAGTCAACTATTTTTTATTAGAAGTATCAGTTACTTTTTTTTTAAACTATCAATTTTATCTGCTTTCATTGTTTATAAATGAATGTACGGATTATGGTTTTTTTAAACAGTAACAAAAACAAAAAAGACCACTTCTATATAGGATCCATTTCGTTCCCATCTATTAATTATTTATTTATCATTAACACATTTACATATGTCATCAAAACATTCGAGCATAGAAAAGCCTGTAAGCATATCCATGACGTATCTTCCTATCCTTGTTTTTGTTACCAAGATGATTTTTAAACCACCTTTTGCATAATTTACTTTAATTTCCTACTTTTCATCCATTGCTTGTTGTTCTTCATAACTGTTTTTTCTGTATGTATGTTATTTTTGTAATTCTTGTATTATTTTGTGTGTGTGATTCCTTTGAATATAAGTTTGTATTCATGTGTCGTTATGTTTGAACAGTTCTGTTCACTGCCTTGCTGAGAAGCAGCTTCTATATTAACCGAGAGTGGGTTTTACCGTGATTGAACACGTGCAATCCTAGACAATACAGAATGTAGATCATTAGGTAGAAAATAATCCCTGAGCGGCCATTCTAAACAGGAAATTAATAAAATATAACGTATAGTCAAGAAAGAAAAGAGGTAAATTAAGAGAGAAGAGAAAGAGCCGGGGAGGAAGAGGAAGAGGAAGAGAGCTCTGGACGATAAGAGCATGCAAGAGATGGTATTCTTTGACAGCGTTTGAGAGAGACAGTAACATAAATAGAGAGTTGGGAAGTGTTCGAAAGAGATGATTGTGATTGTGATGGTTATTTTACCTGACTGCTAAGAAAGCATATGAAGAAGGATAAGGAAAGAAAGAGCGAGTAAGAGGAAGAGGAGTAGATATAGAGAGGGGGAAATGTGTATGACAGAGCGTGAAAATGGCCAGGGGGAGACAAACAGATCGAAAGAGTGAGTGAAAGGGAGAGAGAGAGAGAGAGAGAGAGAGAGAGAGAGAGAGAGAGAAAACGAGAGAAAGAGAGAGAACGAGACCGACAGACAGAGAGAGAGAGAGAGCAATTGAAGTTTCAAGCAGAAATAATGAAATAGAAATGAATGAACGAATGAATAGCCTCATATCTGAGATTTTTGTAAATCTGTTTTGAAATTGTTTGTTGTTGTTTCCCATGAAGCCAAAGCCAGAGATATGATGTAACATAGCTTGATGCAATTTCATGATCGCTGATAAGTCGGACAAGTCTCAAGCAATAACCTGATGTATTCAAGCCTTTTTGAAAAGAATAGATCAGATTTGGGCAAAGGTTGATATTCTCCCAATAATCATACACCCTCTTAATTGCGATGTAAAATGGGAGAAAACAATAATGAGCTAGCCGATATGAAGTGAAAATATTAATCACTTTATTTATGACAGGTACTCAACGTTCGTATCGAACACCGTCCAAATTGAATGAAAAAGTCATCTATCGACTAAAATTAGCCCTGGTACATTTATTACTTAACACGTGTCTTGTTCCGAACAGACATTGCCCGAAATAGATAAATTGACACGTTTTAAGTTCATAGCAGGTTGGTGAAAATGTCAATTGCTTTATGGACGGAGTCGTCGTGACGTCATGCTACGCAATGACGTCAAAATCCGGCTGATAATGTAGACACGCTTATGATGTTCCGAACAAACATGTTTTGAAAATGTTTGCAAAATTTTAATTAAGACAGATCAAGACAGGGGATGGGATTTTTGTGTGTGAATTCGTTTCCTGATTGTTATGATGTCGGTGTGGGTGGGGTGGGGGGGGATATATTTATCCTGCAACCAGGGAGCTATGACTACACTGCAACAACCATGTGACCGTACCCACTAAAATGAGGAAAAAGAGCATGCTCCTTGGGTACAATTTCATTTCGATCTGTTAATCTTTCTTGCGCCTAAAATCTATCTGATCATCCTCCTTCTTCTCCTCATCATCAATATCATCATCATCATCATCATCATCATCAATTTAATCTTTATCATCAATGTCATCATCAATATCATCTTCATCAAGATACCCACTATTTGATCTTCATTTTTTTTATTTTTTTTTTATTGTTGGGCGGGGGAGGTCAATAAACTTATGCACATATTGATTAGACAAGCCCCCACCCTGATATGTAAGCAGGGAGAATAGATCACCCTATGATATATATACAAATGGATTGTTGCAACTAGACTAATAACTAGAACATAAAATGAGAAGAGGGGGAGATAAGCTTGGAATACTAGATACAAAAGGAAACCAGGGTAATATTCAGCGGCATATTGCAGATATATTTATTGACAAAACAGAGCACTGAATTTACAGGATAATTCAATGATCAATGGTCATGTATAAATAATTCTATTCAAAGAGGACAGTAAATTTAAAAGCTAAAGTGATAAATTCTCTTTTATTCCTGCACAACTGCAAGACATAATACTAGTCTGAAAAAAAAAATCCACTTTCAAGGAATATTTTCAGAATATTCACTATATGATGCCATTTCAGAATACATGTATGTTGGTATATTATAAAGCTGCGACAGCCAGTGGCTATAATACAAGCATGAGATAACAACTATTCTTACATATATATATACCCTTCTATACCATCACAAAATAATTCTAGCTATTATCACTTACCAAATTATAAATGTACTTTCATTAAAGATGACACGATGGGGTACAAGATCATACTGCTGAACTTGGTCTATCTTTTGTTATTTTTTTTTATATGGAGTTGAACATGGGCTTCTTTTTTCTTTCTCTTTTAATCTCGTATGTGCAGTAAGCCTCTTCATTTCACAACAATAATTATGACAATCATTTATCGACGGCATATACTATACATTTAAACAATACAATACAATTTCACAGAAATTACAAGGTCTGATAAAATAGTACAATAATCAGTGTTTATGTACAGAATCATAAATATACATTACTCTAAACCTTACGAGAAGCATGATGCGTACCAACAAAAATATGGAGTAACTTTAACCCATTAGCAACTAGAGATTTTGTAAAAATGGCCTATACTCACTGGAAAATGTTGCAATATTGCTCTCATTTTGACATTGTTCTGAACAATATGAAACATGCGCTATTTTTCTATGCGGAATCCTACTGTAGACATCGTAAGGATTACACACGTATAACAATATCACGGTAGACCCTAGAATGGATACTACAGCGTGTTAAAAACGGACGAAAACATACGGGCAGTTTCGGGCGGTTTAGTGAGTAAAAGGAGGGGCCGTTACGGGCGGTTTAGTTGCTAAAGGGTTAAGGGACACATAGTTTTCACTTTCCATTTGTTCAGTTTACAAATGATTTCACTATATATTGTAGTAAAGTTCAATGTTAAAGGCAGGATCACTATAGTTATTCCTCTAAAAAACTTCCCTGTACATAAGAATGAAAGAATCCAATGAAACCAACGTTAATCAGAGAAAACTGTCATACATAAAATATCTGCACAACTATGAGTGGTAAGTATTTTAAATCATGTTAATGGCACACAAACTCTGAAGCAATCTACCGGGTAGTGTCTTTTTTTAATTACAAAAAAAAATTTAGAAGAAATTCTAACTTTAATCTGCTAATAGGCAGATATGGATTCCTTCCTCTTCCAGTTTTCTATTCTCAATCAAGGTGCTATCCAAAAATAAACACTAAAAATGTTTGTTTACACCGATTTGATCGATTTGTTTGATGAGACCATCATATGGTCTTGACATGCTGAATACATTTACTGCACGAATACATGAAATTTAGAACATTTTAACCATTTCTATTCATTAGATTTACATGATTGAAACTACTCTAAGAAGGGTAGTTGCCAGTGCTCTGGATTTTCAGAGGATATTGCTGGAATATTTCATATTCAGTTACGATTTCATACTTCCAATATTTTGTTTGGAAGTCAAAGATAAAACTGAAGCAAGTCACCTTCTATGTTCAACCATAATAATAAATAAATAATTCCAATGAGCAGGCCGGGGCCCGTTTCATAAAACTTGTTACCTATAACAAATTTGCTCTCAGCCAATCAGATGCCATGATTTTAGTAGCTTATAACAGTAGCTTGTAACTTGTTATTGATATCAAGTTTTATAAAACAGGGCCCAGTAATGCCCTTCTGACTCTCAAGTGCACAGGAATCTTATTTGTTTGTTTGTTTTACCTGACTGATAAGAAAGCATGTGTATGCTTGTAAGTAATCAACCAGGGGACCGACAGCTTTAAGTCCTGTCCGAGGGACTTGGTAATGAGGATCAATGCCTTAATACCACAGGGCACGAGCGCATCGACTTGGCTTCAAACCCCGGACCTCCCGGTTACGAGACCATCGCTCTACCACTGAGTCATTGCACCTCCTGTACATATAGGACTTTCATCACAATCAATACATTTTGGTGGGACTAACAAGCCTGTTCTTTTGAAAGTGGGAATACAAAATGGTCTGTATTCCACTAATTCAGTTAAACCTGATGTTAGGTCTACACCAGCTTTTGACAATGGAAAGCTAATTCGGGCCTTGATCTTGCTTCCTTTGTCAAATTTACTTAGACTGAGCTTAAACTGGTTTTAAAATTAAGTCCTCAAAAACCACAAGGAAATTGTAATTGGGGGTAGCTTGGCGAGAGTCCAACTTAGATTACATGGCTATTCTCTCTTGAAATCAGGACTAAAATATGAGTCTTGTCTTCTACAGGACTTACAACATCTAGATTTTGAGTTGACTTGGTGGAGTCCAGCTTAGATTACTATCTTATTTTCCTCTCAACATTAGTCCTAATAGAAAACTGGTCTAGGTCCTTCACAGGACTTAAAATAGATCTTGGTGGGGGGTGGGTAACAGTGGGGTAGCTGGCCATTGGTACTTGGCCTGGGTCCTGCACAGGACTTAGAACAGATCTAGATTTTGGGGTGCCTTGGAGATTGTCCGTTTTACAAAAACCCCTCCACTTCCTGCTGACACTGGACGTTTCTTCTTCTTTTTTGTCTTCTTAGGTTTGGCCTCTTCCTCACTCTGTATAAAAAAAAATAATAGAAAAAAAGAAGAAGATATCAATTAAGAATAGTTAGATAATCAACCAATTTAAACAACTATATAAGTAATTTCTTTAAAAAAAAAATCTAATAACTTATAATGTCTATGTTTATGCATTGTTTCCTCCTTCTTTCTCTATTTTCCTTATCTTCCTTTTTTGTAATCTTGGTTTTATGTAAATTATGTACCAAAGTTGTTGTTATTTTGTATATTTTTTGTGTGGATAATTTTTAACAAGCCATTTATGTGCTATTCATGATCCTCCCACTTCAGATATCTCATTATATATGTCTGTATTTTGAAGATTATATAATATTGTTTTTATATTGACATGGAAATAAATAAATGAAATGAAAAGAAAATGTACATACTGGAAGCTCCTTGGCTATTGGTAAAATGCTCTCAAATGTTTAGATATATGCTTTGTGGCTTTGGACCAAATCCTGATGCCATATGTTTGGGTAGTCCCATATAGACCCATATTTGTATCCAGTGCTCTTCATTGCTTGTAATTTTTGCCGACATTTAGTGACTTTTTAATGATTTTTACAACATCATAACACACAATTAATGTTATTAGCTACATAATCAATGATTCAGAATAGCGTATCAACAGTTTTTATTTCACAATCGATCATGCATGACCAGTGCTGCACGTTACATAAATCACATGTTCATTCCAGAAAGAAAAAAATATTTGTCATGGGAAAGTGACTTACATATGCTACATTTGAAGCTCTTTCCAGCATGGCATTGAGATGCTGTATCTCCGCTCTGCATTCATCCAGCTGAGATTCCAATTTCTCTCTCCTCAGTCTCTCGTACTCAAGCTGTGATTCCAATTCCTTCAACATCCTTCACAAAGGAAACAAACGTATGGAACAGAATTTCATAATTAACTCTTTCATTTCTTTCTTTTCAACAGTGTCTGGAAGGAAAAGAGCAACACTTGAAATCACTACAACCTGGTCTCTCCCCCTGGTATAACTGATTAGAATGCGCAGGCATTAACTCTTTACCAGATTCTACCGGTGGTGACTCTCCTACTTATGAGCCCTCAATAAGATAATAATCACTATCAATGTCATAATCACAATAACTATCACTACTATCTCTTCTTTCACCATACTTGTATTTCTATCATTATACCAACAAAAAAAAGATTAATGGCATTTTCACAAAGAATGTTATACAGTCAAACCTGCTTAAGCAACCACTTGTAGAGACAGACAACCTGTTTATAAAGACCATATTTTGTTGTTTCTCTTGAATATGGTTTCTCATTGAAACCTGTACTACAGGAATCTGTACATAAATAATAATAATAATAATCTTGTATAGTCCACTCCAAATTTTATTAAACCGAAAATGGAACTTCTTTGTGCCCAATTGATGGTGAGCCCGACAGCCACTGAGCAGCGCCAGATCGACATTGCTCTATCTCCTTATTGTTGAACACCAAACAAGGTAGCAGCGACTCCCATCTTTTAACGTCTTTTGGTATGACGCGGCCGGGGCTCTACTGACTGAGCCAACACACCGGTATAAAGACCACTTTTCATGTTTCCCTTGAGCAGTCCTTATACATGTATAAAGGTTTCACTATAATTAATAAGTACAATTAAATCCATTTCCTTTTCTTTTTCATCTCAATCTAACAAGGATTTAATACAAGTCTGAATTCTCAATGCCAGACCTACCTATCACTTTCTCTCTCCCTCCGTTGTTGTTCCCGGTCTTCATCTAGTCTTCCTCCAAGCTGGTGGAAATTGGTCTTAGCGATGCCAAGGAGTCTTTCTAGCTCTTCAACCCGCTTTATAGCTCGGCCTACCAAAGAAATGGAACAGAGGCAGTGTATTAAAAGTCAATGCTGGTATATATCAATTACCAGTTACCAAGAACCTGTGTTTTTATATATTTTTTTCAATTCTACTAATAACGACTGATAACTTGGAGATTCAGGCTAAAGTAATAGTTGTCAGTGTTGTGTCTGTCTCGTAAGTGTGACTTAGATATTAAACAAAAGATGGCCTCCCTTACCCCAGACTTGCAGATAGAGGGAAAGACTCTCCTTCTGGGCCATGATCAGTAGATTAGCAGTTCTATGACAAAGTTTGTATTGTGCCCTCCTCCTCCTCCCCTCCCCCTCCTTCCCCTCTTCCCCCTCTAATTCTCCTCACTCCACTCCCCCGCCCCACATAGATCCGCCATTGCTCACTTAGCTCTTCCTTCTTCTTTCTGTCTTGGAGATAGAGGAATACTCTCTCCTTCCAAGCCATGATCTGTTGATCTCTGAAGAAGTTTGTCATGAGCCCCCTCCCCCCACTTTATCTCCTCCTCCGCTTGCCTCCATCTATCCCTTCCCTTGTTTCTACGCCATTCCAAAAAGGACCTCCTAGATAGAGGAATACTCTCTCCTTCCAAGCCATGATCTGTCGACTTCTGAAGAAGTTTTTCATGTGCCCCCTTTGCCTATGTAGCAATGCCACTGCACCCCCCTCTGCCCCTACGTCCCCTGTAGCTACGCCACTTCCTTACCTCTAGCTTCTTCTTTCTGTCTTGGTGATAGAGGAATACTCTCTCCTTCCAGGCCATGATCTGTGGATCTCTGAAGAAGTTTGTCCTGTCTTTCTTCAGGGTCAGAATACCCACCCATCACCTCCACATCAGAGTCTAAACAATAAGAGAAAGTGAAAAAGACATCAATGATAAAAAAGACATCAATGATAAAAATAATAACGTACTTTCTTTTTCACAAGAGCTCTATATTATTCATAGAAAAGGTGAGATTTCATTGAAGCCATTTATATATGTTTTATTGTTGTACATGCTCAAAAACTCTTTTAGAGGTTTCAATGGTAAAATAACTTGACTTGCTTTGTATATTTTTCTGCTTAGTGACGTACAATAACTCGACTCAAATATTCAGATGAAATCAATTTATGCTGGCATGAAAATAATGATTATGCAAGATTGAATTTAACTTTTAATCAAAATTAGGAGTTTGAGCAAAATATAATTATACCAATGGCTTCATCTTCATCAACATTAATTTCTGACACAGGATACTAAATGAAAATTGCAATGATGTTGAATGGTAATGATAATGATAGTGATGATAATACATTGAATTGGAATTGAAATGTATCTATTAACTAATGCCCATCATTAACCACAGGGATTTGTCATAATTCTGGTAAATGAGAGGTACAAAAAAATCTCCACTTAATAGATATACATGTACAAACAACCTTCATAATTTTGTAGAAATGGAAAAAATCGGCACAAAATTTGTATGAATAAAAAGCATCTCTCCAAAATATTCGCATGATAGAACAGTTTTATATGCATCTTGATTCAACAGCTGTTTGAAAAAACAAACAATTAAACATGGAAGAATACATGATCTATTTACAGTGTGTATATCCTCTGAAAGCTCAATGTGCTACAGTGTTGCGTGATAGTTTTTCTTGTCTTGTCTTACCTGAATCGTCTCCCTTGAGGAGCTTAACACAAGCTAGCTGAGCAAAGCGGTGAGCTACGTCCATGGGAGTTTCTCCAGCGCCATTCTGAACATGAACTAATCAGAAACAGAAGAAAACAAGTAGAACAAATTATGCACAGCCAGATACAGTGTGTCATATCAGAGTCAAGATAAGCCAATAAACACTATTCTTAATATCTTTTTTTCCTCATATTTTACAGTTACCTATATGATTTGATTTGATTGAGCATTTACTTCTGAATAAGGGTAGACTCATCAGTATTAATACTGGGGGGTGTTTCACAAAGACTAAGATCGACTTTAAGTTGGACTTAAGTATAACAGGCCGTTCGTGCCATTGTTTGCTCTCACCATTATGATCTGTAGATAATATTTTTTCCTTCAATAATGAATTATCAAAAATGTAAGTTTTGTAGATTTTTTACCATGATTTGTACGTCCCGTGAGAGACCAATGCCAGTAAATGATGAGAGAAAACAACGGCACGAACGGCCTGTTATACTTAAGTCCAACTTAAAGTTGATCTTAGTCTTTGTGAAACACCCCCCAGTTCTTCCTGAATCCTGCCAGGCCCTGCAATTATTATTGACCCAGGTTTGCCAGGTACCCATTTAATACACCTGGGTTGAGAGGGACAAGTGTGAATGAAATGCCTAAAGATCAAACCCATGACCTCTCATATGAGAGTAAAGAGCCTTCACATGTAACACAGTCCTCCAAGATGATCAACACATATGGCAACTGATTGAAATACGTGCCATCAAATCTATGTTCATCTTGAAAACCAAAAGGAAACTACTTAGAAATTTGGCATTTCAGATTGTGGAAGCAACAAAAATACATGATTCAGAATAATTGGAAAATTGTGTTATTCTGCACTTATACATAACAACAGGTTTACAAGACTTTCACAACGTTCATGTTTTTACATAAAATTACGATTGGAATGAAAAATGGGTTGCATTCCATCACAGCTCCAGACTGCCTTAATTCGTCAAAGGTAGGATAAATCCAGATAGTGAAAGAAACTATTACTTACTGTTTGCACCCATCTCTACTAGCCATTGGAGACATTCCAATTTGCCATTACCAGCAGCTAGAAGAAAAGCAGACAAAAGAATGGAATTAAGATAGACGGTTTTAATTAATTACATAAAAACATATATAATCACAAGTACAATGCTCAAGGTGATTTCAGCAGGGTTCGGTCGTGCATTTAATCGTTTTCTTTAGATGCAGAGATACATGTAGAACTACAAAGCCGAAACCCTCAAAGTTTCCTTGAAAATGTTGTCATAGTCAATTAGACTTATGTCGTAAGTTGGGGAACTTAAAAAAAGAAAAACTGATTTGTTCCAAGTTTTCATAGTAACTTGCCTCATGTTACATTGTAAGTCTTAAAAAATAAATAATGTTTACAGAATCCATATTGTTCAAAGGGAAGTTTCTAGATTGATAATACAAGAAAAACAACCCTTTTAACAATGACCTCTAGGCACATCATATCATATGGGCCTATTGTAGATTTTTTTTTTTTAATTAAAAAAAATAAGAAAAATTAAGAGCTTATGTAGTCCCAGATATACCTCTGTGTGCTGGGGTTGAGCCCTTATCATCTTTCTCATTGATGTTGACCACTCCCTGTTCAATGAGTAGTCTCAGATGACCCAGATCTCCAGAGGCAGCGGACATGTGAGCAGGGAAGGCCAGATCTGAATACCAGGAGCAGAAAGAACATCAAGCATTACATTAGCAGAGAGTTGTGCAAAACATTGTGGAATGACAAGGGCAATGCCTCTTTTACATACTGTAATTAATTGAGATGTAAAACTTATATCTTGCTTTCTATAAATGTGTCAGGAATATTTCTTATTCAATACTAATAAGTCAGCTGAACTTCAATTATCATATCAAAGCATCTATTCAGTTTTGGAATGCGATTTCTAATGTGGTACTTTCCTGGTCAATATCAACCGGGCAAAGTTCTGTTTGTGCGTAAAATGCAAGGACGTAACAGTTGCCCATGAAGTTAACGATGGATACGTGCAGTGAGATCTTAGATGAGTAAATTCCCCAGGCTCTACAAATGATAACATTTTAACAGGCATATTTTGTTTTAAACAATTTTTGTTTAAATTGACATGGGGATGAGGTATATAAAACAATTATTGACTGCATATGTTTTGCGTCACAGGTAAAACTACCGGTATGGCTTCTTGGTGATCTCGAGACTGCACTATGCCCCTCCAATTTGTCGCAGGTCACAGTACAGTTTCGAGATCACTTTGGGAAATAGTTTTAATCGTGCCCCTCAAAGCATTCAATATTTGCATATTTTAATCCTGATCAATGAAAGGAAATTAGAACTTACTTTCTTGGTCCTCTGGATGATCTCTCTCCCATTCTGAATACAAACAGGAAAATAAAAAAAAACAAAATCAAATTGAAGATAAATTCATAACAAGGGAAACGCTCTTGGCGGTCTCGCCTGCATTACGCAATTCCATATGATGAAAAATTAGGGTTGGGACACTGTTTATAGGCAGGGTGGCCCATTAGCAGGCCCCCCCCCCAAATGAAATCCTCTGAATCTAATCAGTGAATATGAAGTGAAGTGAATATTGAATAAGAATCATCAGAAGAATTATTTACTATTGTTTGTACCAAGATTGATAACTTAACTTGCTGAAATATGAACAAATAACAAAAATTGATTTATTAATTCTCATATTAAGTTGTGAAAACATAATCCAAGTCTACTGACCGAAAATGACCTTAGACCTTGACTCTGTGCCCTTGAATTTGTGTCATATGATTTGTGATACTTGATAACCCTTGGGTACAAGTTTCATGGAATTTGAACAAATACTTTTGAAATTATGCTAAAAATTCAAAATCTTGATGTTGATGCCACAACAAAGTCTAAGTTTGCAGACCTGAAATGACATTTGACCTTGACTTTGTCACCTAAAAGACTAATAACATGATTGGTGATACTTGATAACCCTTACATTCAAGTTTCATGGAATAGGAATGTATACTTTCAAAATTACGATGAAAATTCAAAATCTTAGCCTGATGCCACAACATAGTCTAAGTTTTATGACTGGAAATGACCTTTGACCTTGACTTAGTGACCTGAAATTCTACTCACATGATTGGGGATACTTGATAACTCTTTAGTCTAAGTTTCATTGAATAATAACTTCTACTATCAAAATTATATTAAAAATTCAAAAACTTAACCTTGGTTAAGTTTTTGATGTTGACGCCGTCGCGGCCACCGGAAAAGCGGCGCCTATGTCTCGCTTTTTGCTACGCAGGCGAGACAAAAACACTACTATACATCTTACCTGTAAGATATCAAGGCAATATATTCATTCACTATTTTTAACCAAATGATGATTAATTAAAAGAGTATTACCTGCTCTACAAATTAAGGCAGACATGAGAAGGTTTCAACAAAAAAGATCATGTCAATTACAAAAAAGATTTCCAAACTATATGCCAAACTTAGCATACGTCCCTCATATTCTAATTTATATCGCATGAAATAACAATATAACTATTCTATCCATAATGTATAATGGCAGACGAATTCCAACAACAAACATAAAGCAAAAGTTGGTCTTTTTCTAATGCTATGTGTATACATACATAAGAAAACTATACTTATAATTCGAGACAAGACATGGTAACTAAAGTTGTTTCACAAATGTGAGAACGTATCTCCTGAAAGGACAGAAATGTGCTAACTCATATCATTTAAAATAAAATAAATGCCTTTGGGCATTAAGCAGACAGAAGGTCAGATAAAAATAACAAGGATCACTATCAATTACTTACCGACTGCATTGATGTAGTCCACACAGTGCTGTTTGTAGTACTGAGATGCGAGGGTTTTGGGCGTGTCACCGTTATCGTTGCGTGCACCCAGCGTGTCGCTGATGGTTGCACCGCTACTAACGAGGAACTTCAGACACGGGAGATGACCCTCTTGGGCTGCTAGGTGAGCTGCATACAAATGATTACAATAATAATTGGACTTGTGTATTTACAAAAGTTAAAAAGTACCTCTAAGGCACAAAAGAACTATCATATCATCAATCTAGTTTTTAGCCAATCTGCCATGTAAGGCTCTTCAATAATTGAAGGAATTTTTTTCCTGCCAGGTATTCATTTACTACACCAGGTTAAGAGACCACTCACAAGAAAATAGTGTGCTCCAAAAGCTTTGGGGTTCCATGCCAGTATACCATATATTCAAAATATGAGCTTCAGATATCACATCTATAAAGAGAATTACAGGTTTAATTACTCATGAGATGAAAATAGAAGGGACTTGTGAATAGACTACCGGTAACTCAACACATTTGCACTTGCACACATGTGCACTGAACCAAACTTCTACTTGGGTTTTTTTTGTGTGTGGGATTTAAAAAAAAATCATTTATTTCATATCATGCTCTGTAACTTTTCACCCATTTAATGCTTGGGAAGGTATTAAGGGGTTGGATCAAACACATGATAGCTGTATAAGAGACATTTTGAGGTCACCAGTCCCATGAGCTACTGCAAACTTTCCATAATCTACCAGGAATGTTGCCGTTGCCATCAGTTTCATCTGTTCTTGCACCCCACTTGAGAAGCAGTTGAAGACATCCCAGACGCCCATGGAATGCTGCTATGTGAGTCGCTGTCCAGGTGGTTATATTCTTCCCTTCATTGTCCTGCCAAAATAAAATTGGTATTACTGGTAATACCTCAGTCACACCGCAAAACCAACTCCAAAATGATTCCAAACTGACGCTAAACCAAAAGATTCTTTGCCATTCGAAGTAATGTAAATCATTGTTTGGCCTTTTGTCGGTCTGGTGTTGGTCTTCTCGGTGTGATTGAGGTATCAGCTTTTACAAATTTCCATAAAGCACACAGTATTTGGTAGGATCATTGAAACAAAATGTACAAGGATATCCCCTTCCTAGATTAGACAGAGTTGCATATTCTAGCATTGCAAAACAAATATATATCTCATGCAAATGCACATCATTTCGTAATACTTGAAATGAGGTGCTACAAAGGAGGTAGTATGGGCAAGTTTATATCCTTTGCAGATCACAGATTGTTTTGTCCTCTCAAGTACTGAAATAATCACTGACATAACAAACAATATCTATAATACAGCTTCCTATTAATTGCTGTTAATGTCATTGCCCCCGGACTAAATTACCCTTTTCTTTGCAAGGGCTTTTTCTGGATTTCCTATATTAAGATGATTTTTTTTGGGTTTTTTGTTTTGTTTTGAGTGCTCTTTGAGAGATTGCAATAGCTATTTCATTTTTCAAGAGCTAAATCACTCATCACTCCCATATATCCCCCCCCCCACCACCCAACCAATACTATAACTATCCAACTCACCGTTCCTGCTCTGAGTATTGAGCTCAGAGTATATGAGTTGCCGTGGGCTGCTGCAAGATGGGCCGGCGAGTTTCCTCGGAGGTCGCGAGCATTCATGCTGACCCCTTGGGCGGTCAGCGCCTGTATGCATTGGTCTTGACCTCTGATAGCCGCAACATGAGCAGGTGTCCATCCCTGGGGTGTGGTGGTCGTAGGGTCAGCCCCATGCCACAGCAACCAGTGAAGACACTGGATAGGAGAAAAGATTTGGGTTTCTTTCTATATTTCTATTCTGAATTGAGATCAGGATCTTGGTCTCTCTGTCTCTTTATGATTTCTTCTCTCTAGTATGTCTCTCCCCTATATTAATGCTTTAATTAAACATTCCATCAACTATTGACAAAATCTACTTCATCTTCTCTGCTGGAAGTACATGCTACAGCAGTCACTGTGCAGTCATTCATACAAATAGGAAGAATAGGAAGAATCCCTTTGTGTCCCAATGAATAGGGAGTTTCTGATTTTTTATGAATAATGAAGGTGACAACTGACATCACATTTTAGGCATGTGCAGATGCTTGTCTTCAAAAGTCTTTAAGACATGAACCAGGTGATATCTTGGTCTGTTCACTAGTGGTAAAAGGAGATCATTAACTGTAATTTAACAGACCTGCAGGTTTCGATCAAGTCACCTTAATGGCGATTCAAAATGTCTCACCCCATGCACACAGAGGAAGTGATTAGCGGTGTGTATTTGTCTTCATGCTCAAGTAACTTGTAGTCGATGTCATTTCAAGTGAGAAACAAAAGCATTCTAATTCAATGGAAAGACGATACAACGTATGCTATTACTACTTACCTCGAGTGCTCCACAATGACACGCCCAGTGAAGCGCAGTGAACTTGTCCTTCCTGTCGACCTCATTGATACTCGCTCCCCTCTTCACCATGTTCTCAAGCTCCAAGACATCGCCATTCTTCACAGCTTCATGCACGCTGGCCATCTGCTTACCAACTGTGAAGGAAACAGAAATGGTTATCAAGGGTAGCGCATCAAGCACGTGCACACACGTCTTGTTCATTCTTTCTGTGTTAACTGCAATATTGAATACGCCTATGAATTTCTTAAGCTAAATTAGTGTAGAAAATTACTAGAGTAGAGGAGGCAGTTTTCAGCCGGCGGCAGTTTTCGGCCGGTCCGTTGGATGCACGGTAAAATCCCTTTAAAATATATTGCATTATAGCATATCACATATCACACACATACAATAACATGCCAGAGTCACTGGTGAACCACATTTGCAAAGGAAAATGTATCCTTAAATATCACATTTTAGCGATGTAATCGGCGGTCCCGCTACCCGAATCTGAAAAATTGAATATCTTACGCGTGTCTGTAAGGAATATGGGTCCCATAAAATGAGCTGTATTTCAAGTATTTTTCAGATTTAGAGTCAGATTTTTGATCATCGCAAGCTCAAAAGTTTCTCACCGCATGTATGTTATCCTATCAGTCGGATACTATAGCGCCGTATCTCTGTATAGTTTAGATTCCAATTTCTGATCACCGCACCCGCAGGTGTAGTTTTCGGCCATGCGGGGGATTACGTGCTCTGGCCGCACGCGCTATCAATCAGCGGGCAAACACACGGCGCGCGCTCCCTATTGACTTTGTACATGCGGCCGAAAACTGCCTTGCTAGGTCGAAAACTACCGCCGAAAAAGTGAACAAGGAAATGAATATTGCCATGGAAATTCATGATTTTTTTTCTGAGATTCTTTTTTGTTTAAATAATAATAGTATTGGCTTCATGATTTGAACAAAAAAATGATAATAAATAGGAAGTAAAGAGTCCAAAAATAGGATTTTGCCTTAAGTTTAATAATAAGTGGCCGAAAACTCACTCCTCTATTCTAGATCTCTATGCTATAAGTTTAATGCTAGAGTCTAATTGTTATAATAAGGTACGGGAATTGAAGATGATTGAAAATGTTTTTTTAGGGTTTGTTTGCATCACTCTTGATGCTAGGTGATAGTTCTACTTTTACTATTTCTACGTCGGTACTTGACAGGATCCATGGCATTGGCGTCGCGTCAGTCAGGATAAATATCGTCAAGGACAAGGTTGAAATGTCTGGTAAGCTGTAGTGCAGTCAATTGGTGTATATTATGTACAGAGTGCAAGTAAAAACAGATCTCGGCCATCAATGTCATATTTCATGTTATCACTTGGCCCTTTAGGCTAAGCCTAGGCTAAGGCTCATGCGATCATGCTCAGTCTGCCAACCTGCGGCCATGGACGTGGTGTCCCCAACAAACGTCCAGCCCGGCAGGGCAGGGGGACGCAAAGCCAGGCGCAGCACCACCGTATCACGTATATATGCACTGGCAAAGCCGCGAGCCGAGAGGCTAGAGGCAGAGAAGCCAAGACGATCATCATTTCTGCTGGTTTTAGTCATATTTTTCAATAAAACGTATCCACAGTACTTTCAAAAGATCCTCACACTCACATCATTATTTTGTTACAGTAAATTATAACGAAATATTTACATACCTGGCATATTTGTTTGTATAAATCAATCAATTAATTATAGGTCGAAAAATGCACACAGTAACCATATAACAACATTCACCAAGTTACGAACGTAGAGGGCGTAATGAATTGGAAGTTTTATAGATTGTGCATGCATATAATTGTTATATAGATATATTTTGAAAAATATATCTTTATGAGACTGTGTCACGTTTAAGGGGTAATTTAAATAATTGTTCCAAAAATACTCCTGGGGAGTGTTTCACAAAGACTATAAGCTCGACTTTAAGTTGGACTTAAATATGCCAGGCCGTTCATGCCACTGTTTGCTCTCAGCCTCTCACCATTACGATAATATTTTTACCTTCAATAATGAATTATCAAAAAGTATAAATTCTGTAGATTTGTGACCATGATTTCTACGTCCCTTGAGAGACCAACGCCAGTAATTTGTGGGAGCAAACAAAATTATCTTTTATAATTTATTACATTTTAGTTTTGGGGAGTTTATTACGACTATGGGCTGATCATAAGATTTAACCGTCACCCTCTACACACATTCACAACTTAAATATACAGGGTAAATAAATATACAGGGTAAATAAATATGCGTCTTTCGGATGGTGACGTTAAAGGTCGGTCCCCAGACGTAAATAATCATATCTGATTGATACACGTCTTATAAAAACCCAATACACACACTATATGATCACTCTACCCACGGGAGTTAATGCCCAAGTCTATCATGATATCACATGCCTGTGACCAGTCTGTGGCGTAATGAGCAAAAACGTTTGGGGGAGGGGGGAGGGGGAGAAAAAATTCCGCATCACCACCACTTTTACATGTTACATGCAGGCCCCGCGGAACGTTTTTCAAAGAGGGGGGGGGGGGCTAAAGTATTTACGATCAGGATACAGCGTAGCAAGCGAAGCGAGTTGAGCGTAAATTGGCGTGGGGTCCAGGGGCAAAGCCCCGGCAGGGATCAAGGGGCGTAGCCCCCTGAAGCTCAGGGGTTTTAGGCATTAAATTACGGTCAGATGAGCATCCAGGAGCCCGCCTTAATTGGTGCCCTCAGTGGGGTCCAGGGGGCATTTAATTACGGTCAGATGAGCATATATTCTGATACCTTATCCGTTACACTCAGGTCATTAATTGGCGTGGGGTCCAGGGGGCGGAGCCCCCAGAAGCTCAGGGTTTAGGCATTTAATTACGGTCAGATGAGCATATTTTGATACCTCATTTGTGACACTGGTAGGTCACTATTCCTTCTTTCTTTCTATTTTTCTTTAACAAAGTCATACTTTTTCAAAAGAGTGAGACGGAGGGGCTCGAGCCTCCAGAGCCCCGCCGTTCCGCGGGCCCTGACATGTAGGCTTCTAAGTATGCATAATTTCTGCCTGACTGTAGACTTGGGACTTTGTCATTTTCGAACAAACGCATAAAAAAGTATAATTTACAAAAAAGTGAGAAAATGTTTTAGCAACATTTGTAAATCACTGGTTTAACTGCCCCAAGCCCCCATCAGTACGCCAGTGCCTGTGACCTTTCTCTCTCTTCCCCTTTTCCTTTTCTCCCCTCATCTCCCCCTCCCTGTCTCTCTTCTCATTTTCCCCCCTCTCTTTTCCCCTCTCTCTTTTCCCCTCTCTCTTTCCCCTCTCTCTCCCTCTCTCTCTCTCTCTTTTCCCCTCTCTCTTTTCCCCTCTCTCTTTTCCCCTCTCTCTTTTCTCTTCACTCTCGCTCTTTCACTTTCCAAAGACTAAATTTCTTCTAACAATGTAAAAATTGGATAGGTGTTCATCTTTAAGTAGCCTAAATTTTTAAAATTTAATGTGAAATACCTCTTTTGTTTTATGTGCGTTCTAATTGAATTGTCTGTTTTGACTAACTTCAGATGACAGTTTCTACCTTTTGTCAAAATACGGCTGTATGCTTGATAATAATTATATTAATTGATTTCTCCGCATTTACGCTACGTTTTAATAGATTTAATGAAATAATTTCAAGAATTCGAGATACATGAAAGCGAGAGTAAGTCGGTTTGTCTCGCGTCTCTCCTTTTTAGCTCATTTGATCTAATAGGGCAGTATATGTATGCTTGATAGTATCTCACATTTATATATATTTGCTGTGTTTACATATGTTGTAACAAAAGTGGAATAAATGTAATGAAAGAAATGCAAGAATTCAACAAACTGGTAGCGAGAATAGATCGGTATGTCTTTCCCATCTATCTTGATCTTTGAAGCGTTTAGTATCAGCGAACCTCAAAACATTCTCCAGGGGATTAATTGTACATTGACCCGGGTAGAAGGAGAAATATACTCGTTTTGGAGAGAGAGAGAGAGAGAGAGAGAGAAATATGTGAAATATATATTTAGAATAAACAATCATTGAAATAAACACGTACCACTGTATGATGCTACATGTATAGCTGAATTCGCATCTTACAATGTACTCTCCTCAAATTTGTAAACGCACCTTCTGACATTTTGAAGAATTGTAATATACACTGTACCTTGGACACTGATCAGCATTGTTTGATGACGTCAAATATTGTTTATAACTGTTATATTATTGTTATAATGATCGTCTTCACTGGAAAACGGGGGCACAACCAGACCTTAAGACCTGTTAAGAAGCAGATCATTAAATATGTTAAAGAATTATGAGGACAAGTGTAGCATTATGACCACCCCTAGCGATCGCGTCAGGTCACTAGAAGGTGATTAAGGTGAACTAGAGAGAGAGAGAGAGAGAGAGAGAGATACATATTTCCTTAAAACAGAAAGAGAGGGAGAAAGAAAACAGTATATTACGTACATAATTTATATATATATATATATTTATAATATATATATATAGAGAGAGAGAGAGAGAGACAGACAGACAGACAGACAGACGGACATAAGGAGATACATATTTCCTTAAACAGAAAGAGAGAGAGGGAGAAAGAAAACAGAATATGTATTTATAGAGAAAGAGAGAGAGAGAGAGAGACAGGCAGACGGACTGAAGGAGATACATATTTCCATAAAACAGAAAGAGAGAGAGAGAGGGAGAAAAGAAAACAGTATATGTACATAATTTAGAGAGAGACAGAGAGGGAAAGGGAGGGGAGGAAGGGGGAGGGGGAGAGGGGGAGAGGCCCATAGAGACGAAATCAGAAAGAGACAGAGATCAAGAGACAGACTGAGACAAGTGAGAGACCAATAAATACGAAATGACAATTATGGTGCTCATTACATTCTCAGAAGCGGGGGCACAATCGAAATGATAATCAAAAGAATAAAAGACTAGTGGAAGGATGTGTGGCATATGCCCAGCCCACCAATCACGCTATATCATTATACGTCGTTAGAAGGTGATTATGTTGAATGGGGGACGTGACGGCGACTCCTCCGTTGAGCTGGCTAATCACTTCCCTTTGGCATACGGTATATTATTTAAAGGAGAATGGTGTTTTTATTTCACTTCAAAGAATGAATTGTATGCATTTGAAATTAATATTCTTAGGATTCGTAGAGATAACAACATTTGTATTAAGGAATATATAATGGACCTCTTTAGCCTAACCTTCTTCATGAAAGAATCGTAGAAAATGCTGTAATGAGAAAACAAACATCAGTACAAGAGAGACAGAAATAGAGAAGGCTACAAATGAGATATAAATTGACATTTTTTATTATCAACATTGCATAATAACTGAGGTAATGAAGGGAGAGAGAGATAGAGGTGGAAAGAGAGATAAATGAATATACAAAGAGGTGATAAAGAGAGAGAGAGAGAGAGAGAGACAGAGAGAGAGGAGGGAGGGAGGGAGGTGGTGATAGAGAAACATAGAGAGAGAGAGAGAGAGAGGAGGAGGAATTGGGGGGAGCCGGGGCAGAGGCAGATAATTGGACAGAGAGCGTATCCGGACACCTACCCCCTGGACATCCACCCCCGGATAACCACCCATAGGATAACCACCCTCTAGAACAACTACCGCCTAGGACAACTACCCCCTAGGATAGTTGTCCTAGAGGATGGTTTTCGTAGGGGGTTGTTGTCTGGGGGTAGTTGTCCTAGGGGGTAGTTGTCTGGGGGTAGTTGTCCGGGGGTAGTTGTCCCGGGGGGTAGTCGTCCTAGAGGGTCGTTGCCCTAGGGGGTAGTTGTCCTAGGGGGTAGTTGTCCTATGGGGTAGTTGTCCTAGCGGGTGGTTATCCTAGGGGTGGTTATCCGGGGGTGGTTGTCCTAGAGGATGGTTTTCGTAGGGGGTAGTTGTCTGGTAGTAGTTGTCCTAGGGGTAGTTGTCCGGGGCAGTTGTCCTAGGGTAGTTGACGGGGGTAGTTGTCCTAGGGGTAGTTGTCATAGCGGGTGGTTATCCTATGGGTGGCTATCCGGGGTGGTTGTCCAGGGGGTAGGTGTCCTAGAACTGACAGAGAGAGATGGGTGAAGGAACGCATCGTTTATGAGAAAAGTGAATAATGATAGATAATCACAGCATATGCACAAAATTAATAATTTTATTTGAAATTACAAAATCGTCAGAATCTTGACCTAGTAAAGAAAGCTCTCCTTTCGACATTATTATAATCATTGAAAACCAGATCTTAACTTTAAACAAGCCCTATTCATTAGTCCTCTTGATCTTTGACAGACAACGAGAAACAATTTAATGTGACAGCTAGGAATTAGAAGTGAAGACATCATTTGCCATGGCTTAACTACCCGTTATAACCGCCTTTTAGACCCCATTCATACCAGGGGAACCGAGTCGTAATTTTCCCAAAGGTTCATTTTTTCCGAAGGTTCACAGTAAGCTTCTGAAACACAAATTTCCCATACCAGGGGTCAATAATTCCGACAATAAAATAGGATCTATAACTCAAATCATTTGTTTATTACTCCGAATGTTCGTTATTCAGAAAAAAGAAAGAGGGTACAATATTCTAAAGGATCGTAATTCCGAAAACAATACAAGTTTCTATTTCATTTTCGAAAGTATGAACCTTCGGAATGACGAACTTTCGGAAAAAACGAACCTTCGGAATTATGAACCTTCGGAAAAACGTAACCGTGGGACCGACAACTGACCGACAGCAGACCGAACCAAAATGTACTTTATCATGAACAGACAAAAAACGGTCGGTCTGGAATCGGGGTGGAGTCGGTTTGGAAAGTGGCATATCCAGACCTTGGCCTCAGTAGGGGCAAATAATCCATCTTACCGTGTAGTTTAAGAAAACCACTCCTTGAGGGCGTTGGTTTTTCTAGGCCGGGGGGGGGGGGTGTCTCGTCATGATCGTTCAAGTCTGACGTATTACGGGAAAACACGATCATCGCAACTACTTTCGAACAATCAAAGCAATTTCAAACCTTCCTATAGAAATCGTGTTCGAATTTCGTTAATACGTCACTGTAGTTCTCGCGCATTTCGAAGTGTGATTGACAGGGCTGTCGAGTTTTGGAAAGTAGTTGTTTTGGAGGGAAAAGAGTATTTTTAGAATCTCCATATTTCATGTGGTTTTATAGTTGTGAACTGACTTGATTCTTTTACTTGCTAAGCACTAGTTTATAAAAAGTGGCTGCATTTTCTTAGATTTTTGGAAATATTAAATCAGGAGTGGCAATTAACCGCCTCTCATTCCTTTACCTAAGTGGATGACCGACGTATAGCGGTGGCAATACAGAAGCTAAGAATCGAGGCCCGTGATTGTCTATGATTAGCAAAGGGAATGCCAGCACTGGTGCCACGGAGGTCCAGCCCATTGGAGATTTGATCGTCTCGTGCTGCGAAGCGAACAATCATTCTCCGATTTCTAACACTGTCTAAATGATTCAATTCGTAATGATCATCCCTTGATCCGTGATTTGAATGGGAGAAATGTTACAGATTTGAGGATAGATAAAGAGTGACTAGGCCGGTAGGTGACAGGTATAGTGTAGGAGTAACGTGATAATTGGGATACGTGAATAAATGTGAAGAGACTATAATGAGTTGGTAAAGAGAGACGGAGAAGACAGCCGGAAAGTGTAGACTGGGGGTCAAAAGAAGAAAAGAAGGAGCGGAGGAGGAGGAGAAGAAGAAAGTCAGAAGAAGAAGAGAAGAAGAAAAAGATAAGAAGAAGAAGAAGAAAAGGGGGAAAGAGGAGGAATATATATAAATATATATATAGACGAATGAGAGGAGAAAAAGAAAAATAAGGAGAAAGAGGAGAAGAAGAATTGAATTGAATTGAATCGAATTTATTTTCTTCTGCAAAACATACAAAATTAATCAAGAAGAAGATGAAGAAGAGAGGCGGGATGTGAGGGTAATATCTTATTTGCATTATTCGTTAGTATACTACTAATGGAAGAGAGAAATACAGACAGACAGAGAGAGAAAAGAAAATTGTTTGCATATCCTATAAGATCAATTATAGAACATACTGTACGAATCGGACAGGGATTCGAATCTACAACTTCTTAATTGAAACCACAGGTTGCCAGAATAAACGAAAGTTGTCACCATTTTCATACTCATGATGGCAAAGAAAAGGAGAATAGTTAAGAATATCGAAGACATTATGTTCTTTACATAATCATACTAACATCGTTATTCATTATTTTAAATTTGAATTTGAATTTATTAACAACATAACACAATGTTACAAATGTATTCAAGTGGGTAACAAAGTAACAACAATTAAACAGTTAATGTCGTATACATATCCATACATAAGTTACAAAGAAAAAGAAAATATCCATATAAATTATATAGTTGAACCATATGTACAAAATTAATCATATATCATGTCATATCAAACCTGTGAATTAGTCATAACTTAATAATACGTAGATTTTTATTATATAACAACAAAATTGCGTGAATCAGTGGGGGGGGGGGGTAAGATCGAGGCACGGTGACAAGCAAAACAAAAAACAAACAAAAAGAAAAAGAAAAAAAGAAGAAGAAAATTTGATGTGCTTGCATATCATTTAGTAAAATATCAAGAGGCCTAAAAAGAGAGAAAATAAAGCCAGGTTATTACAATCCAAAGTGAAAGAATATGCATGGCCATGAACAGTTTGATAGCAAACTTGTGGATAACTGAACTGAATCAGGCTTAGGCCTACATTTTCTGAAGAAAAAGAAGAAAAAAAAATCAAAATTTGACATTAGTAAATGAGAAAAGCAAATTAACAATCTACATGAAATCAATTTCATTTAGTTATTTCCTTCAATGTCACGGAATCGAACGGTATAATAGTGAGCTGAACTTTATCATAAAACTATTCCGACAATGAAAAATAAAAGTGCCTTTTGGGGGAGACACGCACAGGCTATAAAAGCACTTACAAATTGAGGAGAATTACTGTAATTACACAAAAAATGAATGCATAGGAATTGGCTCCAGCGTAATGATTGACTTATTCCAGATGTACAATGTCCCATTCAATCATAATTTGTACAGTTATATTTTCTCTTTTCAAGGGATAATATTCGCGCGCCTTGTTTTTTTTAATGCGACCTTCTATTTCGTCTGCCTGCCATTGTGCGTATATCCTGTGGGTCTATGGATATTATGACATGTTTTACGATGATGACTGAATCAAAACAAATCCAATTGAACTACATAGAAAGAAAGATACAGAGGAAATGATAATAAGGAGAGAGAGAGAGAGAGAGAGAGAGGGAGAGAGGATGAAAAAAGGGGAGCGGAAAAGGGCCGTGAAGAGCCAGTATTCTGGAGTCCAGTGTCGGTCTAGTGCTCTCGTCCTGGCGTCGCTGCGCCGCGCTACGAGCTCGTGCTTTTGAAAACTCTTCCAAACCACGCAGTTGTTAAACAAAGCAACTCAAATCCCCTCAAATCCTCCTCATCCGTACGACAGATTCAAAGGATCTTCTCAGAACGACAAAACAAAAGACATCCTAAATAGGTGTCTTCGGTCCCACAGCATTCCAACAATGGTATGTTTTCGTTATAGAAGCGCCAATAATACCCAAAACAAGAGGTTTGCACGAGAAAGAGATAGAGTGATCAAGAGAGGCAAAATAGAGAGAGGGAGGGTGGATCGCTTCGTGATTCGTGCAAACTTTAGGAGATAGAGAACAGACGAGCAACTAATACAGTCGGAGAAAAGGAACAAATAAAAATAGAAGCCAGCGGTCCTTTTTGTGATGGATTTTGTTAACTCGTGCTTTTCAATGATATGTCGTTAGATCTGAATCGTCTGTGCTGAATTCTTTTGTAGTTTATTTGCTCAAAGTAAATCCAGCTTGTAAAGCGGTTTGAATCTGTTATAATAAACCAAAGTTACGTGATCCAGTCACGGCGATTGGAAGTCAAACATCAGTTCTATTCTCCAAAATTGTATGTTTCTTCTATCTGAATTCTGTCTTCAAATTCGTAAGATCAGCAAATTCAGTACTTGCCGAGTTTTAAGTCCTGGATGCTTATAAAAACGGATACTTTGGAATTTTCAAAAAAGGGTAAGTCTCCAAAAGCCATGATTGTATCGTTCAATAACTGTCTTCTTACGGTAGGGAATTCTGCTGGGAGCCGGAAGGGCGTTAACCCCATCATTTCACATAGGGTTAACGCATTTTGACTCTCAGTAGGTAGGAAGGAACAGCCATATAAAATAATTAATATCAATTCTCCTACAACTGTTATTTTATGACTTTATGACTTACGATTTTATGACAGCAGCGGATTGTCCTGAGAGTAAAAACGACGTTAACACATACATGTATCTATAATTTGACATAGACTGGACGTCGTTCTAGCTCTCAATAGATCATACAGTCGTAGAAGAGGGAGGAGTGAAGTCGTTCATAGATAATATGTCATTCGTAATCAGTTAATGCCGATGAATTACAATTTTCATATTTTGTGTTATATCATTTCATGCTTAAACTCACAGGCATAATGAAAAGACTTTACGAGTCATAATGATGTAGTCAACGATTTTGTACGCTTTTGAATTGATTTTAACAGTAGCAGTTTTTATTTAAGCTCATGATCTTTATCAGTTTAATATTTCCTGTCGATAAATTTATCAATCGCCGCAGTTTTTTTCTTAGAAAAGAATATCTGGTAAAGGGTAAAGATTAAACTCATGAACATGTAACATTATGAAGAGATGCGTTTTATGTATATAAATAACAAAAGGATGATTAAAGCACCTATATACTTAGGCTAACTCGAAAAACATCGAAGAATTTGATACCTAATTGTACATCATTCATCTAAATGCATATGTTTATCACAAAGATGATTTTCTTCTTTGTTTAAAGTTAAAGTAGAATTCTAATAGTAGTATCAATCGTTCATTCGAGAACTTTTTTATTTCATGAAAATGAGATCTCAATTTTCTCAAAACATATATTATTGTATGTTAATAATATTGCATCTAAAATCGTTGTTGATTGGGGAAAATGGAATAGTATTATGTCAACGACTTCATGATTAAGAAAATCTAGTAACCGGACTGTCTCTTTTCATTAGACGATGTTATGCAATCTAAAATGATTTGGGCGCAGCTGACATATTCACCACTATAAACTACTGCCATGACTGTTGACATTTAAGTTTTGTTAATGAAATATATATTTATATCTTTAGTAAACACTAAAAGAGCAAAGAGGCACAAAAAAGTGCAATGAACGTTTTTCTTGCTCAATTCTGATAAGCAAAATACATACAATTCTTTATTAATTAAGCTTTTAAACACTTTGTTGTAACACATAATAAACTACTTTTACAGTAGTGCTATTAAACGGGGGATAGGAAAACAAGGAAGTTGATTAATACTATAGCGCAATAGAGCTACAGGTATACGTGTATAAAATAGGGAACATAGAAGTTTCAGACGACACATCTGGCGTATTTTTTCAAGAAGTATTGTAGGACAGGACAAAAAACTTAAATGACATGGTTGATTGGTTCGATCTCGCTTCGAGTGACAGAACCTTGAGCATTAATCCTAAGTAACCTCCTGTTTTTCAGCTGTCAACTTATGCAACTCTCTCTGTAGGAATCCTCCTATACGGTAGTGCACCTATTTTGTCAATATGAAAATGATTGATTGCGGGAAAACAATTAATCAAATTGTGCAGTGTAAATATACACATCCAACAGCACAAAGTGATCGACATTATTCTTCGATCTAATCATTTGTCATTTTAAGAATGATAGTTGAATTCGTCGTTTACGTAAATAATTCAATTTATCTGGAGTTGTCTCGCTTGGAATGTGTATCAAATGTGTACTTGTAGAAAATAAAAAGAATTCAATACTTTTAGCCCAGTTTACGATACTAAGCGAATTCGAGGTAGTAAATAGTTTCTTCTTCTTTTTCTTATTCGTCTTCTTCCCCTTCTTTTTTTTATCTTCCTCCTCCTTCTCCTCCTATTCATTCCTCTGTTCTTCTTCTTCACCTCTTCCTTCTCGGCTCCTCCGGATTCTTTTTCTTTTTCCTCTTCTCCCTCTTCTATTCCCCTTCCTCTTTTTGTTCTCGTTCTTGTTGTTGTTGTTGTTGTTCTTCTTCTCCTTATCCTTCTTCTTGTTCTTATTTATTCTACTACTACTATACTACTATTACTACTACTACTTCTACTACTACTACTACTACTACTACTACTACTACTACTACTATTACTACTACTACAACTGCTGCTGCTACTACTGCTACTACTACAAATACTTCTCCTTCTCCTCCTCTTCCTCCTCATCCCCGTCATTCTGCTTCTTGTTCTGCTTCTAATTCTTCTTATTATTCTTATTCTTCTCCTAATTCTGTCCATTCGTCTTAATCATAATCTACAGTGTACATGATCAAGATATTACTACATACTCAGACAAAAATATAGAAACACATTCTAATGATGACCAATGATGATGCGAGGCCTTGCCCTTATACTATTGGTAAACGGCACATCTAATCGACTTTTTTTTTTTTCTTTTCTTGAAGGGCTTAATATAGCTTTACCTGTTTTCCATAACACTAGGGATATCATATATTAATCTGCTTTTATGCATACATAGTTTAATTGGTTAATTCTTTTATATCCATATTCATATGAATGCAATGTTCTTCCTTTCCCCCTTTTTTCATTTTTCCTTTTAAGATCGTCTTCTTGAAAAATAAAATATCCATGAGCTTTCGCTCGGGACCACTTTTCATCTTGCAGATGGTTCCAACAGGTTCATATAATCTATTTTACAAAGGCAAAATGCTACTGAACTTTATTAGGCTTAACAGTGTTGTATAAAATTGATAGAGAGGTTTGAGAAAATTATCAGGATGTAGCTCCTCCACTGGGGGCTTCTGAGACAAGCTCATTATTTTTTGTTATTATTAAGTTTTGTTTTATCGAGCTAAGTCCCTGAAATCTGACACACTCATTGCTATTCTCAAAGCTTACACTGATTCTATATTTTTGGGGTAGGGGCTCTTTGCAAGGGAGGGGCATATGACGGCCCCGCCCTTTGCCGGATACGCCCCTGGATGATTTGAATGTATTGGAATATACTCGCAATATCTTCACTACGAAGAGATGATAGGAAGAGACAGATTGACGCGGTTTACAAAGCCGCATTCTGCTGTCAAAAAGCCACTGAAAGAAACCCATTTCCTAAACGAGCATTCAAACTCTGACTTTTGTGGATGCGCTACATCGATCGTCCCATTGATGCAGCATCAATACAGTTACAGACATACAAACAAAAAATATGAATAGATATTGTGAATATGGAACAATTGACGCTCTTTATTCCTCTGCTTGATTAGCAAAATACTCCTTTGCCAGATGCTCAGATACAGACAGGCGACATAGTAAGTCTGCCCCTTTGGAAAAAAAAAAGAATTTATTGGTTTAATAGAAATATTAGTACAATAACAAAAAAACAGGTGGATTGAGTAAACTTTGGCTTTTGTATTGCCCCTTAAAGTCCGGGTACAGTTTCAGAAAACCTTAAAAGAATTAGTTTTTAAAGATTTCTACTGATGAATAAAATTATGTTCTCCTTTGGTAGTTTAAAAGAGTAAATATTGTTATAAAAACGAATGCTCCTTTTTATTATTTGGATATAAAATGAAAGGAGAGACTGTGAAAGAAAACACTGAACGTGATATTAATGTACTTATGTTTGACTAAATAATATTTTAATTAATTGAAAACAGGTTTTAAATAAATCGTCCTTCACATATCATAATCGCCCCCCTTTCTCTCTGTCTCTGTCTCTCTGTCCCTCTCTTTCTCTCTCTCTCTCTCTTTTTCATTCTAAATCTCTCCATCTCCTTATTTCATCTCTCCATCTTCACCTTTCTCTCTCTCTCTCTCTCTTTCTCTCTCCTTCCTCCGTTTACTTTGTTTTCACGTATTTTCGATTCACTCGCGTTTTCCTAGCGGGCAAAACCATATTTTCATTTTTAAGAAAGTGCACGGGCATTTTTTTGGCAACCTATCCAAAAACGAACGGCAAGCCAACGACCTATGGGTTTTCGAGATAACATCCGAACTCTTGAAATCCAAACATGTATTTCGCTCTAAGAAAAATAATTATCAGCATGATCAGTCATCTTGGAATTCTTGTCTGCGCTGCCAGGGGGTTTCCATGGTGTTTCAAGGGGTTTGCAGGGGTCTATCACTCCCGAATGCTCCTCATTGCTCCCCCGTCAAATGAGATGATTGATTGTGGGTTTCTTAGTTACAGAGCTTGTCCCTAATCGCAACGATAATTTGTTAACATTGACAATAACTCTATTTCTGAGCTGCAATAATGATAAATAAAAGTAGGTGGACTTGCGGGCAGCCATACAAATTTCTTGTTCGGTGGCTATTTAATCTGATTGACAGATACTGGATTAAAAACTTTTTTCCTGAGCAGCATGGCACGAGGTTCTCAATCTTAGAGGGCTAAGCAGCAAAATGTAATTTTATGTTATTATCAATCAATACTCTGATCGAATGAATTAATAGGTGAGATGCCATACAAATGAGTACTCTTGACCCAACTTCACCGCAATAATGCAAGGCTCATTCTTTCATTTGCTTACTATTCATGCTAGTATGTTTGAACTACATTAACATGATTAAGGCCTACAATCAATCAAAAAGACAGACCTTTCGTTTAAGACATTTCTTAAGCAAATTAATTTCCTTCTCTAATAAAGTCTAGGAAAGATTTGAGTTTTGCTTTCTTTTGATTGAAAGCTCGATAAGCCAATGTAGACTCGTTGCTTATAAGATGTGGACTAAAGCTGTTTTAATTTTTAGTAATGATCTCGATTAACCTACAAACGCCCCTAGGGCGAATAAACGATTTTGTAAAATGGAGGCACAATTCCGAAAATTTTCTGCAAAACCAAAACAAAGTTATCACATTTATCATTGTTTAATGAGTACCTACTTATCAAAATAATCTACGCAAATAGATAAAGTTTTAAAAAAGGTGTATTTTTATGCCGCCACATAGAAGTATTAAATATATCGCATGTTACCTTTAAGTAGTGTGTTGTAACCACTTCCATGGCCGTATCATTGACACCGGAGCTGTGCGGTAAAATGGAACATGATCTACGCTCGAGGACCCGTCTCGGTATCTAGATTTCGGGATATGCTATGCATTTCAAGTGAAATTCTTTTTAAATTTCCCCTTTCAATTCTATGACACAAGCTCCCGAGTTCGTAACTTTCAACCCAAGTCCAAACACTATTATACAGAAGCATAACTCTTAATTTAAACACGATTATAACCCTGACCGTAGCTTTGACATTTTTGACAAAAATGCAAGTTATCCGTGATCTCAATGTTTATTTTGCATTGATAAAAATTAATGTCATTCATTTAGTTAACGAAGTTGCTTTGCATAAATTCATCAGTCATATGTAATGTACGTAACCAATTACTTACTGTGTACAATTAATGACAGTCTTCAATGCCGTTAAATTTCTAAACGCCCACAATAGAAAATATAGAATTTGGCCGGGTTGCAATTGGGTTTTAGGTTAGGTTTAGTGTTAAGTTTGATAGGTTATGTATATATGTATATCAATTATGTTTATAGGTATATAATGGTCGAGGGTTGAATATACACATTTTGATTATTGTAGGATATAGACTGCGGAGCAATTGTCGTCGGATCTTTGAGTCGTAGAACCCTCCCCATTCTACCTCGCACCCCTCAGCCCCTCCCCTGCTCCCCTAGAGGTACAGACGGCTGGGAATGGTCCTCAAAGGGGGTTCAGTATAACGTGTCAATTGATGCAGGCACCATGGTATGGGTAACACTCAATTAACACAGCGGTTGTCCGCGGGGGGTGTGACCGCTTTACCTTACCCTCATCGTCCATTGCCATACCAGTGATCGATGATCAGGGCAGGGGCGGATTCAGTATTGTTTGAAATAAAATATTTCAAAAAGGTGGGGCACACACACAAAAGAGATGGAAAGAAAATAATAAATGAATAAATAGATAAATGAATAAATACAATGATATATTTCATTTGGTCATTTTGTGTAATTTAAGAGTGCAAAATTGGGGCAAAAGGGAACACGGGCCGGTTGTGTCCCCTTAAATTCGCTCGTGACCAGGGGCGCTGATAATACAGATTTATAGGAGAGGACGTGTTCGAATCACAAAGGTGTTGCTAAGTTTTTCAGCTTCATAGCGCCCTTCAATCTAATTGATATTAAAGACATAACCCCATCTAGCTGTTACTACTTCAAAATAGAAAAGAACATATATTCAAAGATATAGAATTATCTTCAAGAAGTCATCGGTAACAACGAGAAATAACTGAAAATAAGTGTATTTCACATTGGTTTTATGTGCTAGATGTTCTGTTATAATAAGATGATAATGACTATAAAGTAATCAAAGGATTTTGTATTAATGAAAGGAAATTTTAAAAACAAAAAATCACACAAACAATTAGTATGGACGTCTTGATGTCATGGGTTTAGTTTTCACATTTGAATTGAGTCTATAGGCATGCTTGGTTCGTTTGCCAACGACTAACTACTAAAAGGAAGTGGGAACTAGTACCGTAAAACCACGGCTTCGGGGCGTCCGTGGTCGAGTTTCAAATACCAAGCAACAGACACTCACTCAAGAAAAGTCAACTGTAAACTTACCTCAAGATCTTTCTCGGCGATGAAACGAACACATTAAAGGCACCATTTACACTTAGAATCGACTTGATATAAACACAACAAAGGTGCTATGGCGGGCAATGCAGCAGGATATGAAGAATACTGACACCGACTAAAATGTATCTCCGATAAATGGAAATTTGTATGATTACCCAAAACCATTTCTACATCCTATTAGCTTTATGAAAGAGACTTTTGAAGAAAAAAGTTTAATTTATTCATATTTAGTTTTTCAGAAATATTTATACAGCATATCCAAGATCTGTAATGTAATTGTTTTCCAACGTGGTCGTGGTATCAAAATCATAAAAATGTGAACATATGAAATGGTAAAAAGTAATTACAGTCAACACAACAAGGTGAGTCAACCTTACTAATTAGTTTTATCTGATCTTTCGGAACAGTTGTCTGCCGCACAGGGTAAATTTCAACAGAGACGTTCACTTTAAAAGATAACTCCGAACACTACCGAGTGTCTATTTATTTGTCCGAATTTGATATTAATATACATGTATAAAAGTGTTGTAATAATTATCTGTGTAACTTATGTTGTTGTCAAGTGTCTAGAAAAACCTAAGTCGCCCGAGAAAGTCACGCTATTTTGGTGGCAGCAGTGGGATTTGAAACTACACTATCGAAATGACTGGTGTCAAATATATTTAAGTTTCTGTAATAAAAGATGATCTCTTTTACTTTCACCACGATCGCAAATACTTTCGAGAAACCACTCATGAGCAATTGCAATAGGCCTTCCCTACTGTACATTCCATAGAAATCTTGTTTGAATTAGGTAATACGTCATTATGTTCCAACATTTCAAAAGATTATGAACAAGGCTTACTGAAATTTCCCTGCGTTGATTTCTATAAATTCTTTGAGACTGTGTTTTAATGGAAGTAGATTATAAGATTAAGAATGATATATTCAACATTCAAAATGTTCTATCTCTATCGTATCATCACTTTCACATTATTATTAACGGTTAAGGGCACGAATTGCTTCTCTGAATGCGCCATTCCTTTTGCAATTTTGAGGAAGTTTTCTTTTCAAAGTAAAATTGCATCTCATGAATTGAATAATGAACAAAAGACAAATTCACTATAGAGGAATGAACGAGTGTGTGCGCTGTGCGTTTGTGCACGTGTGTTCCATTTCTGTCTGTTAGTCTCACTCTCTCTCTTTCTTTCTCTTCCCTCATATCAAAATTTGTTTACTTTATATTTACGAAAGGACTGACTAGCGTCAACTTTACCCGGCATCAAATGTAGGCGCCCTTCTTCAGCCACTCTCCCATTGATCAGGCGATATATCGTCTGCAAGATAACAAAAGTTCTCTCTCTCTCTGTCTTTCTCTCGCTTGCTCTCTTTCGCGCTCTTTCCATCATCACAAGGCTAATCTGAGCTGATCGAGCGAGCAAGTCAGAGTAGTTTTTGAAGAATCGCGTGTGAGAGCATTGACAAATCTATCTGAATGGAACGCTCCACAACTTTGAGAAATGACAATATACTTGTGTCAAGTTTCAATTACAGTTTGGAGAATTAAATAATTTCTGATGACTCTCTCTCGACCGGCATTAAATATTTTGATATTCATCTCGCATTTCGTTGGATTTTTTCGCCCAGGAAGAATTGAGGGTTGGACATCAAGAAAGAATCAGAGAGACGCTCTTTCACTTAGCATCCTACTTGCAAAAGGCGACTTGGGAAAAGAGTCTGCTCTAGAGATTTAAATCTACTTTGATTTTTGATGCGTTTAGTCTAAAAGCAACATTGACTACTTGATATTTTGGCATTTAGTCTTTAATTTGCTTTGGTTGATATCTGATTTTGCAGACTTCGTGTATTCGTTACCATGGCAGATCGGATCATGAATATTGGAGTTTTCTGGATCTTAGCAACTGTCACACTATCCGTAGCTGGGCCAACAGAAACAGGTAAGAGAAACACACATTTTCTGCGAAATACTACTATCATAACTCCAACTAATATTTGTTTGCATTCCATTTCACGTTTTTCGTACCCTTTATGATTTGTTTTGTTATTGCACCTCTTCTCTGTATGTTTCCTTAGCAGACTTTCGTGGAATGTCATTTCATTTAATTCAAATATGAAAAATACATGGTTTATACTATATTTACGGATGTTTCTCACCGGAATTCTGTTACCAAGTACGACCTATCTAAATTTACCATGACATCTCCGTGATTTGAATCCGCTTTGCATACATTGATTGGTGTGTCTGGGAAAAAAGAGCATCGTTTCTTTAGGAAGTATGCATAACAATTGTATTTAAAAAATCCCGCTCGATTTAGATATGGTTGTTATTTAAGAATAATGTTTCTGTAATTATTAACGGAAAGATTTTCACGTTCAGATGATTTTGTGTATTCATTATAATAAATTTACTTTTAGATATTGACAACGTTTTCTTTTTCAATGCATATCTATTTATTGAAAAGGGGAGGGAATAGGGTTTGGCACATATTTTCACCTATACGCGCTTACGACTGTATTTCAAATGGGATAATGATATCAGTCAAGCGCTTATAATAATTAGAGACGGTATTCCATTATTAAGCGCTATGTAAATCCAGATTTGTTAGTACATGTATAATTGAAGAAATTTGGCTATATAATAAGTTCATGTGTATGATTCTCATCACTGGAACACTAATCACATCGCACCAGAGTCGTGCGATTGCTTAATTTAAAAGCATTGCAAGCCTGCAAGAAAAGTTCAGATTAAACAAGACCTAATAAAAAATATTAGAAGGATAAGATTGAAGCACGTTTGTATACTTTATTTTCGATTAACCTTGATATTTGACCTCGGACTCTTGAATTACGTGACAATGGTTCCTTCTTTTAAAGCAGTTATTTTTTAATTGAAAAAAAGGAAAGTGAATTCATTTGCACAGGTCTGATTCAAACTAATAAACTTCTAAAAAAGCAAGTAAAAATGTTTCAAGCGAAAAATATAGTTAAGTGATTCAAGAGAAAGAATAACCTTTTCGTATTTTCTTGGGTTTTCTTTAGTGAGTTTAATTTCATACATATTGAACTTGTTAATGGAGAAACATCCTCTTTACCAGGTAACAAGTACGCTAATAATAATATGAATTTATTTGGTCATAATGAAAATCTGTACTTTCGATGACACAATATATTTGTCTATCCTATACAATGAGGTATTCAAATTTCACTTAACTTGTTTTCATTGCTGAATGCAAGCATTGATAAAATAACGATTAAGCCCACAAAACTGGAAATCCGGCTCCAATTACCACGATTACAGATATTTTTCCACTACAATTTCTATACATGGCGCCACATGTCTCTATCTTGGTTTATTCTTTCGAATCAATTAACCAACTGATCATTCCACAAATCCACCGTTTAAAACCCTGTAATTGGTTCTTAAACTGTCCCGAGTGGAATAGAGAAACTGGTTAGTATAGGAAACATATACTGTACTAGAATAGGTGGCTTGAAACGAAAACGATGAGGGAAAACATCTTTGTTCCGACTCTTGAAGACAATTGGATACCCGTCCCCCCCTTGGGAGTCGTGAAAGAAGGGAGGGGAGGGTGGGATGAAGGAACTATTTCATGCTTGGGAAAGGAAGGAGATTCACCCAAAAGCTCTCGCTGAAAATCTCTTAATTCGCGATTACGATGTACCCAAGTGGTGGCTCCATAAAAACGTGTGTAGATGGTGAAGAATGGGATCGGTTAAGCGGAACGCAATGGCTGCGAGGATGAAAGATGGGGCGCCAGAAAAGTATTTTGGACAAAACAAATTTGATTCGTTTGTTGGTTGGTTTCCGCTGCTGGTTGGAGAATACACACGCAGGATGCTCCAACATTGTGATTTGTGTACCTAGGACATTAGGTAAAAAGTCAACTTTCTACTGTTTGTATGGCGCCGAAAATATGAACATAGAAGTAAAAGATTCATTGCCTCATTTCACTTTTGTGTTATGATTGTGTATGACAATATGCTCCCAAAATGAATGCCTAATGACCGATTTTGCTGTTCAAAATGCGGGATTCATTTGGACGAATATCAGACAAAGCGCGTTTGTAAAATTTGTGACAAATGGGATAAATTGCGAAGCATCTCATGTTTTAAAAACAATTTATAGAATCTTAAAGTTTATTGGGAAATGGAATAAACTTAAATTACTTTAACCATCTTATGACGACTAGCTTATGACGACTAGATGACTGGGGCTGTCATATTATCAAGCAAACTGCTTACAATGACAGTCCTTCTTCCGCAAATATTTTTTTAAATATTTTATAATGTTTGAGGAAATTTAGTATCTATGACAGTTTATCATTTCGTTTTTGAAAATAACATTTTTTTATATACATATATTTGCTTATTTATGATTCATTGTCGGAAAAATACTTATTGTACTTCATATTATTATTATCGAAAAACTGTGTATTTACATGAATGCAGAAGAAAATAAAATCAAAATCAAAAATCAAAATGAAATATAACGTGTACAGCCAAACTTACATCGCCATGAATGCCACCTGTCTAGCGGTCATCAGCAGCGTACTGTCTCCCTCAATGAAGAAATATGTGTGTAAAACACTCCTACAAAGATCACCTTTCTGTTTTCTTTGAGTGACCTTTACAGACCGGTTTGATTGTATATGGAATTTAGAAATGCGCCATGACAGGCTGAAAACATATCATTTATATCAAGAAATAAATGTAATCTGCATAAAACTTTTTTTCCACCAGGAATCTATTTAAGAATGTTTCCTTCTGTTTATGCATACTTTTTTTTATTTCACAACTTTTTCCGCATCAGTTTTGTTTTGCCACCATTCCACATGGTTGAATACCCGTTGTTTACCGTTAAAACATCGAAGAGAAAAGAAAAAGAAAAAAGTGAATTGTCGTCTTAGGATCAAATACCTGCCATTCCTTGGTTTAAACCTCAGGGTTACGCGCGACTGGGAACCCTTTTCAACGGGATGCGGGCAAAATCACTTAAGTATAAACAAGCGATTAAAGGATTTACGAATTACAAAGAGATTTGGGGGATATTTGAGGCGATGCTTCTGTCAAATATAGTGCACTGCGAGCATTCACCCGCCTCTATGAGTATTGTTTGACTTGAAGTTAAAGAGATATCAGTTTCCTATTAAAGATAAGGGGGAGTAGGAGACGTTTATATTGAGGTTGGGTGGTATACAATTTAATCGACAGAGATTGTCAGTTTAGTGGTATCCAGTGGGCAATTTCGCTGGAAAATCATAAAGAAGATAAACGCTTAGGGATCTTAATTGATTGTAATCTAGAATGAAATGGGTCTGATAGTTTCATATTAAATGAGTCTAGTTAGCGATTTAACAGCGAAGATAAACACTTAAGAATTGCAATTGATTGTAGGTCTACAGTTAAAAAATCGGGGCCTCAAACTCGGCTCAAAGAGTATACGAGCAGGGCTAGCTCGTGGTATTAGAAAGAGACATTTCAATTGAAAGACGGGGCTGATTTTATGACTTCCTTTCCTGTCAATTTTAAGGTCGTTTATGTGTCTACTCTTTTTTTTCAAAAGAAGACATTCAATGGTAAATTTATTTTTTAGAGTAGCAACTAATGGACATAATCATGTCGCTCAAAAGTTAGAAGTCTCCCTAAAAGAACTAAGCCGTGATTAGAGACATAAATATCAATTGTTAAATAGATAATACAGAGGAATGTTTTCTTATCTGAATATTTATATAAATAAATAAATATACATATATATATATATATGTATGTGTATGTATGTATGTATGTATTTATATATATATATACATTATGTATATATATATATTCATTTGTTAATTTATTTTCTGTTTATTCATTCATTTATTTATTCACTTATTCATATATTTATCTATCTATTTACTTATAATGATTACAATAATGATAATAGATAATAATAATAATAATGATAGTCGGTTCTTGTATAGCGCTCATGTCTGCCAGATTTGACACTCCTGGCGCTCCACAATTATTACGCCGGCTTTAGGCATGGCTGCCATTATGGCGCTCTAGCATTTCAAGGAATTAATAACTGCCATGTACCCATTTACTCCACTTACACCACCTGGGTGGAGTGTCGCAAATTGTAGATTAATGTCTTGCCAAAAGGCATTAGTGCCGCGGCGGGACTTGAACCGCGAACCATGCATGTGGTCCACAGTCCGATGACGTATCCACTAGACCACGACACATCCACGTTGGTATTGGTATATGAAAGTCGATCTACAACAGAGCGTGAACTCAACAGAGCGTGAACTCAGGTTAAAAGAAAATAACAAACTCAAACTCAACAAAATTCAAACGCATTTAAAATTATCTTTCCAATGTAGTGTACTTTTGGGCAAAAAAGCACAACAAATAAAAACATCGAACCGGTTCAAGCCCACAAGTTTTATCAGACAAGATTCGACGAAAGATAAGAGCAAAATTAATTTGACTCTTTATCATATGTCAAATTATTAAAAAATAATTTAAACAAAAAATCTACTGGGATATCAGCCTGACTACTACGGAAAAAACAAAGCAAAAAATGAGGAAATAAAATGAAAGAAACAAAAGAAAGGAAAAGAAAAGTTATTCTTTAGATTCACAGTGGAAAGAGTGGTCATGTGAGTGGTTTGTGTTATCAAAAGTGCAAAAAAGAAGAATACATGTCTCATGTCGTGTGAATAATTTTGATTAATTTCTTCTATTTTTAAAATACAAAATAGATGCCGTAACCTTTTCTCCCAGTCAAAACATTCACGGATTTCTCACTACCACCCAACCGATCAACTATGATCATGACGAGTTTTTATCACTATAATTCATTCGACATTCCTTCTCCTTTTTCTGGTTTCCAAAACAGGAACTTTTATCGTATTTTTACCCTTTTAGTCCATAAGGAGACACATCTCTCAGTAGGACCATCAATTTCCTCGAGCCCAAACTATTTCCAATCCATTATCGCCATTGCTTTATCTGCTACCACGCGAGTCCGTCTACACGCTTGTCGCCCCAAACCATATATCATATTTTGACACTCAAAATATCTGTTTAAACGGGGCATTCCCGTACTTGGTGGAGCCAAAAACGGCCACCAATCTCCTTCGCGAAGTTGTTTTGACACTTTAAAGGGTGATAAGACTGGTCTGACTCTCCTTGGGGTCTTGCCATCGAGACGATGTTCGTCATCGTTTCATCTGTCTGAGTGGTGTCAAACAACTATAGACACACGACATGATTATAAATTAGAATGAGAGAGAGAGAGAGAGAAAGTGAGGGAGGGAAGGAGAAACAGAAATAGAGAGAGAGAGAGAGAGAGAGAGAGACAGAGAGACGGACGCGACTTTTATTGAAGAACGGGAGACATCGTCAATCATTGAAGAAAAGAGAGATCATTTCTAGCGCCTCTCTTCAGTCTCGCCTATACGACGTGCCGAGCCTTTCGGCAAGTGTTGTCCCCGCTTTGTCCGAGAAAAATAGAGATTTTGGTGCCTCATTATCTCGTTAAACACTCGAGTTAAATCTGTGTATGCAATCACAAGAGCGATTTACACTCCTCGGTCAATGGAAAGCATCAGTTACAAACATGCCATTCACGAGAAAGTCAGTGTACACAACATGGCGCTTAACAAAAGCGCGCCAACACTTTCTGTTCGTAAGTGGCGTGTCGTCTGTTGTTTAAGACGCCGTGGAGCACAATTGTGACAATGGCGCTAATTCTGGACGGGGAGAAAGGAGTCGCCATTTCTTGTCATCCCAACAAGTGGGGCTATTATTCGACTATACTTACAATCAAAAGAAGGCATGGATCATCATCATGGGACTTAGCATCCCCGAACAATGAAAGAGAGGGAGAAAGAGTTCTTGACTGGCAGTTTTCTCAGGGTGGTCTTCGCAATTTTAGTGGGAAGGGGTTGTAAGGGAGCTAGACAACGAGGTGTCCCGGGGTGTTGGCTGTGTCGTTTGGTGCCCAGAAGTGGATGGTGAAGTGTCAGGGAGCGACGCGATGGGATGGGGAGACGCCACGGGGATGTGCGCTCAAAAGAAAGATACTTGGTGTAAACAAAAGTTCGTCAAGCTAGAGGGTATTAAAGATGTTTGCATTTTGGCTTTCACATACCAACATTTCGCTCCTGAATAATGATGATTGAAAAAAAAACACTATTTAAATCTAACTGTAATGAAGTGTCTGTTCTTCAGAATACCATCTTACTGTCCTTAATATTTGTTTTGTACTTTTCTACATTTCACAGATGGCCAACGACCCTAATTGTTAATTAACATAAGGATAACAGTTCAGTTGGCTAATATTAAAAAAATAAGCAAAAACAAGGGTTCGATATGTGAAGAATTATTCACAAAAATAATCCGATGAAAGAGACCGACAATAAAAGAGTTCCCTCTGAAGAAAAGGTGTTTTCATATTTATCAAGTACTAAAACGAACGCAGTTTGTGAAAACATGTTCTGAAATAAGTACCACTGAATCAAATAGATAAATAAAAGGTATATGACAAGAAGCATTACTTATTTCCTTCATCTTTCATACTTTCATAAACCATAACTAACGCGAAAATTTACATGATTTATGAAGGTTCCTCATACAGTAGATATCTACTTACCTACCTAACTAACCAACTAACTAAGTAACTAATTAACTTACTTTCTAAATAACTTACTAGAATAAATAAATGAAATTTAGATAGGCATCTGATAAAATGAGCAAATAATGTTATATTCCTTAAAAATGTAACACGTATTTGTCAACTCGGAGGTCGTACCTACAAACTTGTTGAGTCATGGAACACCTTCCTCATACCAACGGGTCTAGTTTGCTATACAACCTGTACCTTCGTAAATAAACAAAAATGCAGATAAATGAATGAATAGATAAATAAATAAAATATAGAGATAAGTAAATGAATATTATCATTTTCTTGGCAGGTATTTGTCCATTCGGAGGTCGTACCTACAGACTCGGTGAATCATGGCACCCCTATCTGGTACCAACGGGTCTCGATCCGTGTACAACATGCACTTGTATCGAGGACGATCATGTCACATGTACACGGGAGGAGTGCCCCAGACCCATCTGCTCCTCGCCCAGGAGAATACCGGGGCAATGCTGTTTAGTGTGTCCAGGTAATGTGCATTTTGGTATTAAAAGATTTTAAAATTTATATCAAATCGAATAAATAAATAAATCGCAAACAAAATGGTATCACCAAAACCAATTTAATATTCCCTTCTTTATCAGCCCAAACTATGTTTGAAACATGTTTCTCGTGAAACATCATAGATTGATCTGGGGGGATTGATGATGTTACAGTGGTACTGCTAAGACATAATCAATTGGAGGATTTTATAAAAAAAAAATAACCAGTGGAGTGCTGAATAAATCCGTAACATAGAATGATTAAGCTGTATTTTCTTTCTCCACTTAAAATTTGTTCCCCGTCCCCTCCTCAACAACATGTTTACCGAGGAACCACTAGTCGTAACATGACATGAACCAATTTATGGTGGATGAGTTAAAAAGATGAATATAAAGGAATTTCAAATGAACTTTATAGAAATAAATGAATTGGACTCTCTGTCCACTCTACCCCTCCTCCCTTTCTCCCCTCCTTCCCATCCCTCCTTACAGATGATGATATGGTTACAGAGGCACCCCTCGTCGCCCCTGTAGTGGAGGAACCAAGTTACCCTGGGTGCGAGTACAAAGGAAAAGCTCTACATCATGGAGACCTGTTTAGTGTGGATGATATCTTCACATCGAGGAGAGAGGACCAATGTGCGCAGTGTGGATGCACGGTACGTTAACTTTTGTCACAGATAATAATGATAATAATAATAATAATGATAATAATAAATTGTTCTTCTATAGCGCTTTTCAAGACGGTAGGCCTTTCAATGCCTTTCACAATTTAAAATTTATAATCAGTGAAAACACGATCAAAAAGATAAGTAATTGGTGCAACATTGTCCTCCGGTTGCAATTGCTTTAGGCTTTAAAATTTCAAATGTATAGGGTTAGAGTTAGGTTTGCAACTGGGTTTTAGGTTATTTTTTAGGTTTAGCGTTGGATTAGGTATAGTGTTGGGTCCGGGGTTAAAGTTAAGAATTCAGTTAGTGTAGAAGTTTAGGCAGAGCAATTACCGCAGGAGGAAGTGCTGTACAACCCATTTACTCAAATGGTTAGACCAGACAGGGGCGTAGCCAAGATGGGGTGGGGGTGGAAGTGTGAAATGATTAAAGTAAAGGTTGATGATTTTTTTAAAAACTTGTAATAAGTTCTATTCCGACTAAATTTTCAGCAATTTCATTCCAAGTAATCACATAATGCGTGGGACATATTCGCGTGAAAATCATTATATGCCAAGATGTAATCTTACGTGTTGCATGATTAATAAAATATTTTTAAATCATTCTCATTTTCAGCTTGGGAGAATTTACTGCGCATTGAAGACGTGTCTACCGCTATCGTGCCCAGAGATTGAACAGGTTATCTTTCCTGATTCATGTTGCCCAGTATGTGTATATGAAGGTAGCTAGAGATACATACAACTATTATCATATCTCATCATTATCATCACAATCACCCAAAACAATCACTACGCCATTACCACCGTCATCATTTACCATGAACGCCATCACACAACCACCACCACCATGCACTGTCACCACTTATCACCTCCGCCACCACTACCATTATCGCCATTGCCATCATCATCAACATCATCATCATCATCATCATCTTCATCATCCTCATCACCATCCCATCAGCATTACCATATTGTTAGCAGCAGCAACACAACCTTCACCATCATCATCACCATCTTCATTATCATCATCATCATCATCCCAATCACCATCCCCCCACCACCACCATTACCACAACCATCATCAATCAATCATCATCATCATAATCATCGTCACCATCAATATTGTCATCACCATCATGTTCACAAAAGCCAATATCCGTATTTGAAATTCTTTGTTGATATTGCGTTTTAATTCTTTGTCAAACAAATAATCGAGTTTCATTTTTTTCGGCGAATAGTTAATGAAACAAGATTTCTATCGATATGTTATAGAACTATTTATGTGCCGAGTTTCAGAAAGGTGCCATTACAGACAGAAGTCAGATAAAGAAAATAATGAAATGTTAAATAAAGACGTGCATTGCCTTATGATCTGTAAATAAAACGTATTAATACAATTTCATCTCTTTCCTGCTCAGATGGAACGACACAAACCCAGGAAATCTTAGAACCTGACCCGGAATCAAATGGTCTTGACCAGGCGATCGATCCCAACTCCCTCCTGCAGACCAACAATGTTCCTCTCATCAATAACTTCCCATCAATCCCTATCACTGGTCTTGATACATCGAGTGGTAACCCAGAGGACTCCACCAGCCAACAAGGTAAGTCTTTATTTTATTCTATTTTATTTATATTCATATTTATTTCTTTATGGATGGACTCTTCAGTTATCGAATTGTTATCATTTTACTTTCCTAGGTCAGAAATCAACAGAATATACAAATGACATATGAAATGATATACAGTAAAATTAAATTTTAATGAAAACTTTTAAAATACATGTAGATGTAAACATTAATTTTGGTTTTTCTATAGACAAATGAAAGTACCCTTTCTTTCTCCCTCTTCTTGATTCATTTCCTCAACATGATCAAGGATAAATTGGAAAGCAATTCAATGGAAGCAGATGCTGTATAAAGATGAAAAGGAATGAAATTGAAAGAAGTCGCATTAGTAATATTTTCAGATAATAGTGCCAAGCAATAGGATTATCGTTAAGTGTATATAATTCGTCATGTCCTTGTTTCTACAGCAGAATTTGAAAATAGACAACTACAACTGTCTGACTATTATATGGTTAAAAATCAGCCAATAAAAAGTGGCTGCATACTATAACTGAACGCAATGCTTTACACTTTCACTTCACAAAATGAAAATCAAACTGAAAAAGAATCTTACATATGCCATGTGGATTCGTTTGTAGTCAAGGACGCTGTATCCATAGCAACGCCGGAAAATGTATTATCCCATCACTCGTCGTCTGCAGAGAAAATGATGATCCCTGTTTCGATCCTTTCCTAAACGTTTCCGCTTTGCGCTCACAGTGGTATTTCAGGGAGGGTTGGTGTTAGGGTGTAGATGAGAGGGGTGACACCCCTTTAACATTATTCGGAAAGTCAGTTAAAACATTCTGTGTTTTCGTAACTATGTCGACAAATTGTGAAATATTACAAGTTTGTAGTTTTGGCAGGTTTAGCTTTCGTTTCGTCACCCTTCTTTCGGCGAAGTATGCTTGAGCTTATATTATAGCATCTAGCGTGTAACAACATCCAAAAGTGCGCTTTAAGCTTTGGAATATCTATAGTTCTGTGTTTGAAAGAAGATTAGGTGTATCGCCTGATTTTTGTATCTGATAATCTACATCACTATTAGTAGCCAAGAATTCATAGGCGTATCTAGGTATTGATAAACAACAGGGCAAAATCCTCTCCAGATCTGGAAGGGGGTGGATATAGGCAGTTCCGCTTGCCGTAAATCAACTTTAAGTTTGATTGATTTTTATTCAGGGCTTAATTCAAACTGGGCGGGGGCGTATACCTGCTCCGCATATTGAACTGAATACGCCTCTGAAGTCACATGCATATACAACCAACGGACAGCAACAAAGGAATATCAGGGACATTCTTCAAGCATTAAGCGATCTTGAAAAGTTTTAGAAATGATCTTGAGTAAATACTGGTAATGTGGTGATAGCAATTTCCTGGATTCTCTCCCCATCAAACTCACACGTGGCTTCAATTTTAGACTAGGAATATCCTGATTCTGCCGGTCTTTCTTTCACCTTGCAGCTATTCACCTTAAGTTGAGAAATTCGTGAACATGTGAAAGTACAATACGGTGATCAGAAAAAGAGTTTAAAAAGCGATTTAAACTTGAACTTGAATTGTGCATTTCAATTTGCTTATTACTCATGGGATATGTCCCGCCTCTTCCTTCGAAAAGCATTATGGTTAAAAGGTTCCTTCAAACACTTATCTTTTCTGTAAGATGACTATGATGGGAGAGATTTAAATACGTTTTATTTTCTCAGTTACCCATCTTTAAGGTAATTATTGTTCCACTGGGTTTAGCGACTGCCTATATGCGGTTAGATAGTCACCGGAGGTGCCTAAACCTCTCGGAAACTTTTCTGTCAAGAAACCGGCGGAAATCTCAGATTGTCACGAGTTCTGGGAAAAAATGAAAGACTTAAAGAGTTCCTGCGAGTCATGCCCATGACAGATCTGTCCTCTTTATCAGTTTCGTCTTTCGACATCGCACGCAATTTCTTTCTGTTTTTTCGAACACGAATTGATTGATTGGTTGAATTGGTTGATTTTAGATGCGCCGAATGGAAATACATGATTAGAGTTCTAACAGCTCTATATAGTATTACAAAGAAAGGATCAAATAATATTTTGATTATTGGCGTAGCGTGAGTCCAGCCATTGACGGGCACTGGTGTCATCATGGTCATGGGGGTGGGGAAGCATCACTTCTTTTCTTCACGTTGCCTTCCCAATTTCCTTTCTTTCATCTCTCTCTCTCCCTCCCCATCCTCTCTCTCTCTGTCTATCTCCCTATCTTTTCGTTTCTGTTTCTTTTTGCCATTCGAAACTATGTCTCTGACTATGAGCAAATGAATAAAATGAACTGCTTTATATAGCGTATAGACTTAAGCAAATTTTTTTTTCAGTGAACAATATAGCTTAATTGAAAGTTGAAGGGTAATTTGAGTTAGACAAAGCATATATCCTAATAACAAGTTTCTCTTTTATCTTTCTATCTTTTTTGTTTCCAGTTTGTGAATCGAACGGGAAAACCTATCAACATGGCCAAACGTGGCATCCTATTCTTTTCCCCTTTGGTCGAGTAGATTGCATCTTATGCCGCTGTCAAGTGAGTAAAACTTTTAAAAATTAGTAAAACTTTTTTTGCTTCAAAAATTGTAATTAAGTAGGCTACTATAATCATGGTGACATGTTTAAGCCCCTATTTTTTGTGTTTGATAGTCCTTTAAGATTTTAGTTCTTGAATTAAAGGTTAGAATTTTTAAAATAAACAGTCTCATCTAATTCGCTTAATATTAACAAGAGCCTTCCTTTTATTGTTTTATGCCGGATTTATCTTTGGAAACTATATGGATTAAATATACCATTTAGTTCATATTTGACTGCTCGGTGGTAGTTAATTTGATAATAGATATTTCAGTGTCTTTGGTATATATATGATCGTTGTAATAGTTGGTTATTCTTTAGTTTCATTTCAGCACTCCCATCACCTTTTTTGTCAATTTGTTATTAGTTTAATATATAATTTTTTAAATTTTACTTGTAATAATTTACATATTTGATTATTTCTTTGTTATTCAGGACGGAATGACAAGTTGTAGCCGAATGTCATGCCCATCAGATGATGAGTTACCATGCAGAAACCCACAATACGTCTCAAAGCAATGCTGTAAAGTTTGCCCAGGTAAAAACTATATTCCACGACGACTAAACAAATGTATAATCTCAGATTTATTTTCGTGATTTCCTTTTTTCGTGAAAAGCGATCAGTACCTAGTTGTATTGTGCATCATCGTCAATAACACTTTCTTTGTTTAGCCATATGGATTTCCTTCCCATTCTTACGTCATATAATTTGCCCCACTGTATTGACTAATTGTCATGTAAAAGGGAATGTTTCGACCTAATATAAACAGATTTGTTTTCACTTTTATTTAGATTTGAACAAATCATTATTATTAATGATTATTAATAATGAATATTATCATAAATTATATTATTTTTAACGACACAGTTTGCCAGAATTGAGGAGACGCCATACAAAATAAAATGTGACATAATGTGTCATGAATATCTTTATTGGATAGCTTTCTAAAAGTGAGGTCAACTTTCCAGCCCAAAGAGGGCGATATCCCACGTTTACAGTAGCTCATAAAATACCTTCCTCTATTGTTATTTTGATTATAAACTGTTATATGAAAGAAAAAATGTACAATCATGTATAATTTGAGATTTGTCTATGTTCATTGTTCATTGATTGATGTCATTCATGAAGTGTCTTGTATCGAAGATCTTGTTTTATATTGTGATAATTTCTTGTTATGTGAATTTATGAGGAAGGAAATAAAATATCATTAAAAAAAAAGAAAAAAAAGGAGAAAACTATGCATTTTCCTCTGACAAAATTTCATTTCCTACCACAGATACGTCACAGGTAGAGCCGACACCCCTTCCACCACTGTGCTTGAGGGGTAGAGAGACCATCCTCCTCTACCGATACCAACCAGATTTGGTGCCGGGTACTGACCACACCCACACATTCACGTATGCCCTTGAGAACGTAGTTACCAGTCAGGTGGAAATTAGACAATGGACGTTTAGTGAAGGTACGTTTTATTCTTTAGTTAGATACATCTTCGTTCGATGATGATTGTTTTACCTGACTGCTAAGAAAGCATGTACAGTCAAACCTCCTTTAGTGACCACCTGTCTACAAAGACCACCTGTCTACAAAGATCACATTTTTTGTTTCCCTTGAAAATGGTTTCTCATTGAAACATGTACTAAAGGAACCTGTCTACAAAGACCACCTGTCTACAAAGACCACTTTTTGTGTTTCCCTTGGGCGGTCGCTATAGACAGGTTTGACTGTATGTGCTTGTAAGTAAACAACCAGGTGGCCGACGGCTTTCAGTCCCCTCAGACGGACTTGGTATTGAGGATTAATGCCTTACCAAAGGGCACGAGCGCATTGACTTGGTTTCGAACCCCGGACCTCCCGAATACGAGGCCAATGCTCTCTACCACTGAGCCATCTTGCAGAGAAAACATTGCATTCCTTGTGGGAAAATTGCATATTGTATACCCTATACCTCTACCCAATTACAAACAAATGTACTCCGCGTTTTAACATAATTCATGTTCATCTAATCACCAACAAAGTTATTTAATAAATCATGGCTTTAGTAAAACAAAATAAAAAATAAAAGTGCTGAAATTAGTCGATGATTTTTTTTCCTAGTTTCCAAATCTAATATCCGACAAAGATTAGTACATGTGAATCAGAAAGAAATATATTGATCGAAAAGTTTTATTTTTAAAGATGGATTTCAACTCGACAAGAAAGACGACATATTCATTAAATGCGATTCTTCAAGTCCAGAATCTCCCATTCTTCGTCATAAAATAAGATTTTGTGCTTCTTCAAACAAAGTATTGTCTAATGAAATCCCAACTGGTTGCTTCTTAAAGATTTTTTTTTAAAATCAATCTTTTCAATCGTTGTTTTCTATTCTCGTCCAACTTGTAGGTCAAATCAGCAATTTTGTGATTGAAGAAGTTTCTTCAGAAAGATTCCAGAGGGCGCACGCCGAAAACAGAGAAGGGCGATTTCAACTCCACGGAGCAACCACATTACGTAAGTTGCAATCAACATTGGAAATACATGTATTCATAAACAAGACTCCCTTTATAGAGGTTCTACATTACACGTGCAAGCTGACAAAAAAAAATCCTTGTACTTCCTCGCATGAATAACATTTTACAGCACGTCTACCTTGCTATAATAGTATTTCATTTTCTTCTTACTACTGAATTAAAATGATCAGTAACCTTTTTTGGGGTATGTTTTTTTTTTGCCATGGCTGTATATAAGGTTTGGTAAAGCATACATGTATCCAGAAATTGATTAACAGTGGGCAGTGATTCTTCTAAAGATTTTAATGAATATTTATGAGTCAGATAACATTAAATCGATAAATAATTTTGTATAATTTTTTCTTATTTGAAGTCTTGGTACTCAATAAACTACAATAGGATTTATGAGGTAGGCGACCTGCGGCGTTATATTCATAGTCGCAGCTTGATCAGCATTAGATGCAGTTTAATTAAAACAAAAAATGACAGATAAAAATCATATTCTAATTAGTATAGAAATTGATTTAAAAATCGCCGAGTAGTGATCATTTCTGAACTTCCACTTGATCAGAGATATTTCTTGTACTATTAACTAGTAATTGTTCCACGTTCTTCTTAACCGTTCTAATAATGTCATTTTAACCCCTTTTTTTATATTATAGGAAAAGTTCAGAAATTAAGAAAGAAAGAAGCAAGATTGGAGAGGCGCTGCGCAGTCCGATGTGTGAAGCAGGCCCTCAAGTTACCGCGAAGTCTTTCAGCTCGAGGGGTCGAAAGGTCACACGACTGTGAAGTCAGAACAAGATGGCAAATGAGACCGAGGAGTGACGAGCAAAGTTTGCGATAACCGTGCATAAATTTCGTTTATTTTGATATTTTTTGTTTGTGAATGTCTTGTAGTTTTGTGTAATGTTTCTATTTGTATCAAAAAATGTTATATATATCGGTATCAAAGTTGAATTTTAAAAAATGCTGTTTTATATCATGAAAATACTAAACTTCGATGGAAAAATGAAAGCATTACTTTCATCGATTTATTTATATGAGTTAAATAAGTAGAGATTTCTCAAAGAAGTCGGAAAATTCACATGGTAAACATTTCTTACTTCGCGACCAATCACTGTTAAACAGGATATGACAAACAATCATAATCAAGCTATTGATTGCAGATGTTCGAAAACGAAATCTGATTGGTTGATAAGATTGATCGCACGCAACTTCGCTAAATCTATATGCCACGAACCTGGAACAAAGTCCTGTGGATTTAGACTTTAAGCCAATTCCACCTTCAGATATACAGGGTCAAAAGTATCTGACATTATGCCTAACTGGGAGATATCTTGTTCAATTATAATATATTTTTGTGAAAGTAGAAACCATAATTGCCAAGGAAGGCTTTTACGTCGGCTGCCAGCAAGAAGACTATTGTCAATGGCTGTAACGACCTCCTTGGGGGCAGCAGCTGATCCCTTAACTTTCTATCAAGACTGAAGCAAATCTATTGCACTATCCGAATAGATTAGGGTCATGAAAATCACGAGAGAAATGTATGTTTTTGAAGGTATATAAAACAATATCCTTTTTGTCTACAATTTCATATGAGACAGATGTTAAAGTGTCACATGTATACTTTCATCTTTATATGTACAGTAGTTAAACCCGGTTTAATACAGGAGTTTAAATACACAACCCTGCCAACTGTCAATATATATCTATTTAAACAAAAAAAAACTGAATGGCGTGATTTCGTTTATAAAGACTCACACAAAGTGTGCAGTTTCTATTGGATGTGCACAGACGAGTGACAAAATATATCTCTCATTTGAAGTTATAAAAGGAAATGTTTATATATATTGTATTTCTTTTGAGATACGAATATTACAGATTTTATTTCCACGATTTCTATACGATATGTTTTATGAGAACATTTATGATATAAAATTCAGATAATGTATGCCAAAGATGTTTATCCTTCATATAATTTTCATTCTATAATTTTTATTTTGTAAGATAGAGCACATGGGGTATCGACTTAACAGTGTTGCGCACCTGTGTCTATAGCACTGTAGTATGGACAGACCTTAATAACTTATGCATTTACTTAACCGTGCGCTTATCTTATCGTTCTTACACGTCAGCTTTTGCTTGGGTGAAGCGACTGTATTGATAATTTTGTAACATTTTGGGTAATTTCGGTGAAGCCCGCATGTAAATCAGTTATATTGCAAGTGTACAAAAGTGACATTGATACTCTCGCCATTCACCAATTGGCATACATTTAAACTGAAAGGGAAATCGAACAGTGATAGCAAACCGTCTCTAAAGTATATACAAGAGTGTAGAGGAAAGATCAATTTCACATTTAAAATTCTTGTACTGAATGGATTAACATTATTTGTTTTAGGTCCTGTCTGTAATTCTGCTATTAAAGGGAAATCTGACCTTGAAAGCAAACTACTCTAGAGCAAAGGTATAACATGTGGTATTATCAACGAAATGACAGCATACAATGCGTATTGCGTATAGTTTATGAAAACGGGCATTTATTTAACGATGAAAACTAACTATGTCTCTAATAATTTCATTTGAAAAAAAAATTCTTTGTATATGCCTCTATAATAAGTTTTTCCATATTGTATTGTTTAATGATTTACGAAGTATGATTCTGCCAACCCTACTGCCAAGTTTGTATTCAAGAAAAGATTAATGTACTAATAATGATGTATAAAGACGACTAGTCAAACTAGATATTGATTATGTTGACGTGAATATTATTCCTATATTTTAGAGTGTAATTAATCTCATACCTGTATCAGATCACGCGGGTTAATGTGAAGTAAATTATTATATGCATATTATTTTGCTCCGTTATATGCCTGATTGAATTTGATATTGTAAATAAATGTAAATAATGTATATATTAAGTCAAGTGAATATTGTATTGATGGGATTGTTTTATTCATTTACATCACTGACATATTACCAAAAATCGTGAGGTAGTGTCGATATAGGAGGAGGTGATGCGAAGAGAAAGAGAGCAAAGGGGGTGAAAATGGAATGAAAGGGTGACGAGAAGGCTGAATGAGAAGGGAGGTGAAGAGAAAGAAAGGTGAATAGAACAACAGAAGAGGGGAGGGGAAGAGAAAGAGAGCAAAGGGGTGAAAAGGGGGTGAAAGGGATGACGAGAAAGCCGAATGAGAGGGGAGGTGAAGAGAAAGGAGGGCGAAGTGAACAAGAGAAGAGGGGATGATTATAATGTAGAAAGGACGAATAAATTGAGAGAGCGGAGGGAAAGATAAAGAATGGGGTGTGAAAAGGGAGAGGGGCAAAGAAAAAGAAGACGTGAAGAACATGGGAGAGGGAAGGGGAAACGAAAATTGGAGCGAAAAGAGAGCAGAAGAGATGAAAAGGGGCGAAGAGAAAGAGAGAGAGAGGACGGGGAAAAAGAAGAATTGGGGGCAAAGAGAAAGTTAGCGGGGATGCGAATAGACAGAAAGATTTTAAGAGATTAAAAATGTGTCTCCAACTGTTGATAGCTTAATACCAAAATCTCATTTTAAAAAGATATATTTCATTTTCTTTTTCACCTCCTCCTCCTGATCCCCCTCCTCCTTTTCCTCCTCCTCCTCCTCCTCTTCTTCTTCTTCTTCTTCTTCTTCTTCTTCTTCTTCTAGTTCTTGCTTTTGTTCTTGTTCACCTCAGTTCCTAATGACTTGCATTGTATGGTTCAAAGAACAACGAACTTCCGATATATATGATATACGGTACAAAGTACAAAGTCAAAGAACTTGCACTGAGCTGACTTTGGCGACCACAACTTTGCGACCAAAAAGGTCAACGAACTTTTAAGACAGGTCCCATTCGAACTGCGTGTAACAGGATTGGATGGTGTCTTTGAAGACGCCCAACAGAATTAAACAATATGCATAAGAAAAATTGTGGGATAATGTGGATGTTGTTTCATTTCTTCCTCATGAATACATTGATCTACTCATTGGCCTACTTATAATCCTAATCATGGACGCTTTATCTTGCTAAATTACTATAAATTAATGCAGTTTGTTAAATGTCAATAATTTCGTAAAAAGAAATTCGTAGTTTTGAGGCAACCTGCATCGAAATTCGATATCTAAGTAGGTTTTTGGTAAAGGATTTCTCATGAAATAGAAGGCAGGTAGTGTTATATTAGCCTCAAGTATAAAGGTCCCCTCCGACAAATTTAATAAATCATGCCCTAAGTGGGAGTGGGGCATGTTCAAGGCATGTGGCACACGTCGACATTTCAATTTCTTAGCTTGTTACTGGAGATGAAAGTGTAGGAATTTGTCTTTTTGCTCGAATACGTCTCGCCTTGGAACAATCTTTTAGAAATTTGTGATTTATCCTCAAACTCTGTAAAGATAATTTGAGATTTTGCTGAAAATTTTAAAAAACATGCCTTTTTACAAACCGATCTGGAACACGCCTCGACATTTCATTTTCTTAGATTATTGCATGAAATGAAAGCGTTATACATCTGCTTTCGAATGATATATGTCATGCCTTGGAACAATCTTTTATTAAATTTCTATTTAGACAGAAATCCTAATTAATTTCTGCGACCATTCCAAAAAAGTCACCTCCGCGCACCGCATTGCCACTTATTGAACACGCTAAAGAAGTAAAGCGCATGGTCAGAGCAATCGATGGAGGGGGGGGTCTTTAAGGCCTCCTGTGACACACGTCGACATTTCAATTTCTTAGCTTGTTACTGAAGATGAAAGTGTAGGAATTTCTCTTTAGCTCATATATGTCTCGCCTTGGAACAATCTTTTCGAAATTTGTGATTTATCCTCAAACTCTGTAAAGATAATTTGAGATTTTGCTGAAAATTTTCAAAAACATGTCCATTTACAAGTCGATGTGGAACACACCTCGACATTTCATTTTCTTAGATTATTGCATGAAATGAAAGCGTTATACTTCTGCTTTCGACTGATATATGTCATGCCTTGGAACAATCTTTTATTGAATTTCTATTAGGACAGAAATCCTAATTAATTTCTGCGACCATTCCAAAAAAGTCACCTCCGCGCACCTCATTGCCACTTATTGAACACGCTAAAGAAGTAAAGCGCATTATTTGAATCGATGGAGGGTCGTTTTCCAGGCATCCTGTGACACACGTCGACATTTCAATCTCTTAGCTTGTTACTGGATATGAAAGAGTAGGAATTTCTTTTTTAGCTCATATATGTCTCGCCTTGGAACAATCTTTTAGAAATTTGTGATTTATCCTCAAACTCTGTAAAGATAATTTGAGATTTTGCTGAAAATTTTCAAAAACATGTCCATTTACAAGTCGATGTGGAACACACCTCGACATTTCATTTTCTTAGATTATTGCATGAAATGAAAGCGTTATACTTCTGCTTTCAACTGATATATGTCATGCCTTGGAACAATCTTTTATTGAATTTCTATTTACACAGAAATCCTAATTAATTTCTGCGACCATTCCAAAAAAGTCACCTCCGCGCACCGCATTGCCACTTAAATTATTGAACACGCTAAAGAAGTAAAGCGCATGGTCAGAGCAATCGATGGAGGGGGGGGGGTCTTTAAGGCCTCCTGTGACACACGTCGACATTTCAATCTCTTAGCTTGTTTCTGAAGATGAAAGTGTAGGAATTTCTCTTTTAGCTCATATATGTCTTGCCTTGGAACAATCTTTTAGAAATTTGTGATTAATCCTCAAACTCTGTAAAGATAATTTGAGATTTTGCTGAAAATTTTCAAAAACATGCCTTTTTACAAACCGATCTGGAACACGCCTCGACATTTCATTTTCTTAGATTATTGCATGAAATGAAAGCGTTATACTTCTGCTTTCAACTGATTTATGTCATGCCTTGGAACAATCTTTTATTGAATTTCTATTTACACAGAAATCCTAATTAATTTCTGCGACCATTCCAAAAAAGTCACCTCCGCGGACGTCATTGCCACTTATTGAACACGCTAAAGAAGTAAAGCGCATGATCAGAGCAATCGATGGAGGGGGGGGGGGGTCTTTAAGGCCTCCTGTGACACACGTCGACATTTCAATTTCTTAGCTTGTTACTGAAGATGAAAGTGTAAGAATTTCTCTTTAGCTCATATATGTCTCGCCTTGGAACAATCTTTTCGAAATTTGTGATTTATCCTCAAACTCTGTAAAGATAATTTGAGATTTTGCTGAAAATTTTCAAAAACATGTCCATTTACAAGTCGATGTGGAACACACCTCGACATTTCATTTTCTTAGATTATTGCATGAAATGAAAGCGTTATACTTCTGCTTTCGACTGATATATGTCATGCCTTGGAACAATCTTTTATTGAATTTCTATTAGGACAGAAATCCTAATTAATTTCTGCGACCATTCCAAAAAAGTCACCTCCGCGCACCTCATTGCCACTTATTGAACACGCTAAAGAAGTAAAGCGCATTATTTGAATCGATGGAGGGGGGCGTTTTCCAGGCATCCTGTGACACACGTCGACATTTCAATCTCTTAGCTTGTTACTGGATATGAAAGAGTAGGAATTTCTTTTTTAGCTCATATATGTCTCGCCTTGGAACAATCTTTTAGAAATTTGTGATTTATCCTCAAACTCTGTAAAGATAATTTGAGATTTTGCTGAAAATTTTCAAAAACATGTCCATTTACAAGTCGATGTGGAACACACCTCGACATTTCATTTTCTTAGATTATTGCATGAAATGAAAGCGTTATACTTCTGCTTTCAACTGATATATGTCATGCCTTGGAACAATCTTTTATTGAATTTCTATTTACACAGAAATCCTAATTAATTTCTGCGACCATTCCAAAAAAGTCACCTCCGCGCACCGCATTGCCACTTAAATTATTGAACACGCTAAAGAAGTAAAGCGCATGGTCAGAGCAATCGATGGAGGGGGTCTTTAAGGCCTCCTGTGACACACGTCGACATTTCAATCTCTTAGCTTGTTTCTGAAGATGAAAGTGTAGGAATTTCTCTTTTAGCTCATATATGTCTTGCCTTGGAACAATCTTTTAGAAATTTGTGATTAATCCTCAAACTCTGTAAAGATAATTTGAGATTTTGCTGAAAATTTTCAAAAACATGCCTTTTTACAAACCGATCTGGAACACACCTCGACATTTAATTTTCTTAGATTATTGCATGAAATGAAAGCGTTATACTTCTGCTTTCAACTGATTTATGTCATGCCTTGGAACAATCTTTTATTGAATTTCTATTAGGACAGAAATCCTAATTAATTTCTGCGACCATTCCAAAAAAGTCACCTCCGCGGACGTCATTGCCACTTATTGAACACGCTAAAGAAGTAAAGCGCATGGTCAGAGCAATCGATGGAGGGGGGGTCTTTAAGGCCTCCTGTGACACACGTCGACATTTCAATTTCTTAGCTTGTTACTGAAGATGAAAGTGTAGGAATTTCTCTTTAGCTCATATATGTCTTGCCTTGGAACAATCTTTTAGAAATTTGTGATTAATCCTCAAACTCTGTAAAGATAATTTGAGATTTTGCTGAAAATTTTCAAAAACATGCCTTTTACAAACCGATCTGAACACACCTCGACATTTCATTTTCTTAGATTATTGCATGAAATGAAAGCGTTATACTTCTGCTTTCGAATGATATATGTCATGCCTTGGAACAATCTTTTATTGAATTTCTATTTGGACAGAAATCCTAATTAATTTCTGCGACCATTCCAAAAAAGTCACCTCCGCGCACCTCATTGCCACTTATTGAACACGCTAAAGAAGTAAAGCGCATGGTCAGAGCAATCGATGGAGGAGGGGGGTCTTTAAGGCCTCCTGTGACACACGTCGACATTTCAATTTCTTAGCTTGTTACTGAAGATGAAAGTGTAGGAATTTCTCTTTAGCTCATATATGTCTTGCCTTGGAACAATCTTTTAGAAATTTGTGATTAATCCTCAAACTCTGTAAAGATAATTTGAGATTTTGCTGAAAATTTTCAAAAACATGCCTTTTACAAACCGATCTGAACACACCTCGACATTTCATTTTCTTAGATTATTGCATGAAATGAAAGCGTTATACTTCTGCTTTCGAATGATATATGTCATGCCTTGGAACAATCTTTTATTGAATTTCTATTAGACAGAAATCCTAATTAATTTCTGCGACCATTCCAAAAAAGTCACCTCCGCGCACCTCATTGCCACTTATTGAACACGCTAAAGAAGTAAAGCGCATTATTTGAATCGATGGAGGGGGGGGGGTCGTTTTCCAGGCATCCTGTGACACACGTCGACATTTCAATCTCTTAGCTTGTTACTGGAGATGAAAGAGTAGGAATTTCTTTTTTAGCTCATATATGTCTCGCCTTGGAACAATCTTTTAGAAATTTGTGATTTATCCTCAAACTCTGTAAAGATAATTTGAGATTTTGCTGAAAATTTTCAAAAAACATGTCCATTTACAAGTCGATGTGGAACACACCTCGACATTTCATTTTCTTAGATTATTGCATGAAATGAAAGCGTTATACTTCTGCTTTCAAGTGATATATGTCATGCCTTGGAACAATCTTTTGGAAATTTGTGATTAATCCTCAAACTCTGTAAAGATAATTTGAGATTTTGCTGAAAATTTTCAAAAAACATGCCTTTTTACAAACCGATCTGGAACACACCTCGACATTTAATTTTTTTAGATTATTGCATGAAATGAAAGCGTTATACTTCTGCTTTCAACTGATATATGTCATGCCTTGGAACAATCTTTTATTGAATTTCTATTTACACAGAAATCCTAATTAATTTCTGCGACCATTCCAAAAAAGTCACCTCCGCGCACCGCATTGCCACTTAAATTATTGAACACGCTAAAGAAGTAAAGCGCATGGTCAGAGCAATCGATGGAGGGGGGGGGGTCTTTAAGGCCTCCTGTGACACACGTCGACATTTCAATCTCTTAGCTTGTTTCTGAAGATGAAAGTGTAGGAATTTCTCTTTAGCTCATATATGTCTTGCCTTGGAACAATCTTTTCGAAATTTGTGATTAATCCTCAAACTCTGTAAAGATAATTTGAGATTTTGCTGAAAATTTTCAAAAACATGCCTTTTTACAAACCGATCTGGAACACACCTCGACATTTAATTTTCTTAGATTATTGCATGAAATGAAAGCGTTATACTTCTGCTTTCAACTGATTTATGTCATGCCTTGGAACAATCTTTTATTGAATTTCTATTTGGACAGAAATCCTAATTAATTTCTGCGACCATTCCAAAAAAGTCACCTCCGCGGACGTCATTGCCACTTATTGAACACGCTAAAGAAGTAAAGCGCATGATCAGAGCAATCGATGGAGGGGGTCTTTAAGGCCTCCTGTGACACACGTCGACATTTCAATTTCTTAGCTTGTTACTGAAGATGAAAGTGTAGGAATTTCTCTTTAGCTCATATATGTCTCGCCTTGGAACAATCTTTTCGAAATTTGTGATTTATCCTCAAACTCTGTAAAGATAATTTGAGATTTTGCTGAAAATTTTCAAAAACATGTCCATTTACAAGTCGATGTGGAACACACCTCGACATTTCATTTTCTTAGATTATTGCATGAAATGAAAGCGTTATACTTCTGCTTTCGACTGATATATGTCATGCCTTGGAACAATCTTTTATCGAATTTCTATTTAGACAGAAATCCTAATTAATTTCTGCGACCATTCCAAAAAAGTCACCTCCGCGCACCTTATTGCCACTTATTGAACACGCTAAAGAAGTAAAGCGCATTATTTGAATCGATGGAGTTGGGGGTCGTTTTCCAGGCATCCTGTGACACACGTCGACATTTCAATCTCTTAGCTTGTTACTGGATATGAAAGAGTAGGAATTTCTCTTTTAGCTCATATATGTCTCGCCTTGGAACAATCTTTTCGAAATTTGTGATTTATCCTCAAACTCTGTAAAGATAATTTGAGATTTTGCTGAAAATTTTCAAAAACATGTCCATTTACAAGTCGATGTGGAACACACCTCGACATTTCATTTTCTTAGATTATTGCATGAAATGAAAGCGTTATACTTCTGCTTTCGACTGATATATGTCATGCCTTGGAACAATCTTTTATCGAATTTCTATTTAGACAGAAATCCTAATTAATTTCTGCGACCATTCCAAAAAAGTCACCTCCGCGCACCTTATTGCCACTTATTGAACATGCTAAAGAAGTAAAGCGCATTATTTGAATCGATGGAGTTGGGGGGGGGGGTCGTTTTCCAGGCATCCTGTGACACACGTCGACATTTCAATCTCTTAGCTTGTTACTGGATATGAAAGAGTAGGAATTTCTTTTTTAGCTCATATATGTCTCGCCTTGGAACAATCTTTTAGAAATTTGTGATTTATCCTCAAACTCTGTAAAGATAATTTGAGATTTTGCTGAAAATTTTCAAAAACATGTCCATTTACAAGTCGATGTGGAACACACCTCGACATTTCATTTTCTTAGATTATTGCATGAAATGAAAGCGTTATACTTCTGCTTTCAACTGATATATGTCATGCCTTGGAACAATCTTTTATTGAATTTCTATTTACACAGAAATCCTAATTAATTTCTGCGACCATTCCAAAAAAGTCACCTCCGCGCACGGCATTGCCACTTAAATTATTGAACACGCTAAAGAAGTAAAGCGCATGGTCAGAGCAATCGATGGAGGGGGGGGGGTCTTTAAGGCCTCCTGTGACACACGTCGACATTTCAATCTCTTAGCTTGTTTCTGAAGATGAAAGTGTAGGAATTTCTCTTTTAGCTCATATATGTCTTGCCTTGGAACAATCTTTTAGAAATTTGTGATTAATCCTCAAACTCTGTAAAGATAATTTGAGATTTTGCTGAAAATTTTCAAAAACATGCCTTTTTACAAACCGATCTGGAACACACCTCGACATTTAATTTTCTTAGATTATTGCATGAAATGAAAGCGTTATACTTCTGCTTTCAACTGATTTATGTCATGCCTTGGAACAATCTTTTATTGAATTTCTATTAGGACAGAAATCCTAATTAATTTCTGCGACCATTCCAAAAAAGTCACCTCCGCGGACGTCATTGCCACTTATTGAACACGCTAAAGAAGTAAAGCGCATGGTCAGAGCAATCGATGGAGGGGGTCTTTAAGGCCTCCTGTGACACACGTCGACATTTCAATTTCTTAGCTTGTTACTGAAGATGAAAGTGTAGGAATTTCTCTTTTAGCTCATATATGTCTTGCCTTGGAACAATCTTTTAGAAATTTGTGATTAATCCTCAAACTCTGTAAAGATAATTTGAGATTTTGCTGAAAATTTTCAAAAAACATGCCTTTTTACAAACCGATCTGGAACACACCTCGACATTTAATTTTCTTAGATTATTGCATGAAATGAAAGCGTTATACTTCTGCTTTCAACTGATTTATGTCATGCCTTGGAACAATCTTTTATTGAATTTCTATTTGGACAGAAATCCTAATTAATTTCTGCGACCATTCCAAAAAAGTCACCTCCGCGGACGTCATTGCCACTTATTGAACACGCTAAAGAAGTAAAGCGCATGATCAGAGCAATCGATGGAGGGGGTCTTTAAGGCCTCCTGTGACACACGTCGACATTTCAATTTCTTAGCTTGTTACTGAAGATGAAAGTGTAGGAATTTCTCTTTTAGCTCATATATGTCTCGCCTTGGAACAATCTTTTCGAAATTTGTGATTTATCCTCAAACTCTGTAAAGATAATTTGAGATTTTGCTGAAAATTTTCAAAAACATGTCCATTTACAAGTCGATGTGGAACACACCTCGACATTTCATTTTCTTAGATTATTGCATGAAATGAAAGCGTTATACTTCTGCTTTCGACTGATATATGTCATGCCTTGGAACAATCTTTTATCGAATTTCTATTTAGACAGAAATCCTAATTAATTTCTGCGACCATTCCAAAAAAGTCACCTCCGCGCACCTTATTGCCACTTATTGAACACGCTAAAGAAGTAAAGCGCATTATTTGAATCGATGGAGTTGGGGGGTCGTTTTCCAGGCATCCTGTGACACACGTCGACATTTCAATCTCTTAGCTTGTTACTGGATATGAAAGAGTAGGAATTTCTCTTTTAGCTCATATATGTCTCGCCTTGGAACAATCTTTTCGAAATTTGTGATTTATCCTCAAACTCTGTAAAGATAATTTGAGATTTTGCTGAAAATTTTCAAAAACATGTCCATTTACAAGTCGATGTGGAACACACCTCGACATTTCATTTTCTTAGATTATTGCATGAAATGAAAGCGTTATACTTCTGCTTTCGACTGATATATGTCATGCCTTGGAACAATCTTTTATCGAATTTCTATTTAGACAGAAATCCTAATTAATTTCTGCGACCATTCCAAAAAAGTCACCTCCGCGCACCTTATTGCCACTTATTGAACACGCTAAAGAAGTAAAGCGCATTATTTGAATCGATGGAGTTGGGGGTCGTTTTCCAGGCATCCTGTGACACACGTCGACATTTCAATCTCTTAGCTTGTTACTGGATATGAAAGAGTAGGAATTTCTTTTTTAGCTCATATATGTCTCGCCTTGGAACAATCTTTTAGAAATTTGTGATTTATCCTCAAACTCTGTAAAGATAATTTGAGATTTTGCTGAAAATTTTCAAAAACATGTCCATTTACAAGTCGATGTGGAACACACCTCGACATTTCATTTTCTTAGATTATTGCATGAAATGAAAGCGTTATACTTCTGCTTTCAACTGATATATGTCATGCCTTGGAACAATCTTTTATTGAATTTCTATTTACACAGAAATCCTAATTAATTTCTGCGACCATTCCAAAAAAGTCACCTCCGCGCACGGCATTGCCACTTAAATTATTGAACACGCTAAAGAAGTAAAGCGCATGGTCAGAGCAATCGATGGAGGGGGTCTTTAAGGCCTCCTGTGACACACGTCGACATTTCAATCTCTTAGCTTGTTTCTGAAGATGAAAGTGTAGGAATTTCTCTTTTAGCTCATATATGTCTTGCCTTGGAACAATCTTTTAGAAATTTGTGATTAATCCTCAAACTCTGTAAAGATAATTTGAGATTTTGCTGAAAATTTTCAAAAACATGCCTTTTTACAAACCGATCTGGAACACACCTCGACATTTAATTTTCTTAGATTATTGCATGAAATGAAAGCGTTATACTTCTGCTTTCAACTGATTTATGTCATGCCTTGGAACAATCTTTTATTGAATTTCTATTAGGACAGAAATCCTAATTAATTTCTGCGACCATTCCAAAAAAGTCACCTCCGCGGACGTCATTGCCACTTATTGAACACGCTAAAGAAGTAAAGCGCATGGTCAGAGCAATCGATGGAGGGGGTCTTTAAGGCCTCCTGTGACACACGTCGACATTTCAATTTCTTAGCTTGTTACTGAAGATGAAAGTGTAGGAATTTCTCTTTAGCTCATATATGTCTTGCCTTGGAACAATCTTTTAGAAATTTGTGATTAATCCTCAAACTCTGTAAAGATAATTTGAGATTTTGCTGAAAATTTTCAAAAACATGCCTTTTTACAAACCGATCTGAAACACACCTCGACATTTCATTTTCTTAGATTATTGCATGAAATGAAAGCGTTATTCTTCTGCTTTCGAATGATATATGTCATGCCTTGGAACAATCTTTTATTGAATTTCTATTTGGACAGAAATCCTAATTAATTTCTGCGACCATTCCAAAAAAGTCACCTCCGCGCACCTCGTTGCCACTTATTGAACACGCTAAAGTAAAGCGCATTATTTGAATCGATGGAGGGGGTCGTTTTCCAGGCATCCTGTGACACACGTCGACATTTCAATCTCTTAGCTTGTTACTGGATATGAAAGAGTAGGAATTTCTTTTTTAGCTCATATATGTCTCGCCTTGGAACAATCTTTTAGAAATTTGTGATTTATCCTCAAACTCTGTAAAGATAATTTGAGATTTTGCTGAAAATTTTCAAAAACATGTCCATTTACAAGTCGATGTGGAACACACCTCGACATTTCATTTTCTTAGATTATTGCATGAAATGAAAGCGTTATACTTCTGCTTTCAACTGATATATGTCATGCCTTGGAACAATCTTTTATTGAATTTCTATTTACACAGAAATCCTAATTAATTTCTGCGACCATTCCAAAAAAGTCACCTCCGCGCACGGCATTGCCACTTAAATTATTGAACACGCTAAAGAAGTAAAGCGCATGGTCAGAGCAATCGATGGAGGGGGTCTTTAAGGCCTCCTGTGACACACGTCGACATTTCAATCTCTTAGCTTGTTTCTGAAGATGAAAGTGTAGGAATTTCTCTTTTAGCTCATATATGTCTTGCCTTGGAACAATTTTTTTAGAAATTTGTGATTAATCCTCAAACTCTGTAAAGATAATTTGAGATTTTGCTGAAAATTTTCAAAAAACATGCCTTTTTACAAACCGATCTGGAACACACCTCGACATTTAATTTTCTTAGATTATTGCATGAAATGAAAGCGTTATACTTCTGCTTTCAACTGATTTATGTCATGCCTTGGAAAAATCTTTTATTGAATTTCTATTAGGACAGAAATCTAATTAATTTCTGCGACCATTCCAAAAAAGTCACCTCCGCGGACGTCATTGCCACTTATTGAACACGCTAAAGAAGTAAAGCGCATGGTCAGAGCAATCGATGGAGGGGTCTTTAAGGCCTCCTGTGTGCCTGCCCGGACTACGACGACAAACAAACGAAAGCTCGCACGTATTCTCATACTGGGTAAACAATAGTCAAAACAGCTTTATTGAATCTAGTCTCTTCATCATGGTCAAAGCTGACTCTTTGGCTTGCTGATTCACTTTGTTCCTTAGATTCCCGTAAAAACACTGTGCCACTTGTTACCAAAGTCTCAGGCAGGCATAAATAATATGCCGATTAACGATGCAATTCCTTTTCCATCGCCATAACGTGCCCCAGTTTTGGGCCAAAAATTACAATCTTCGCAGACGATAAAATTATGGAATGCCAAATAGACAATTACAACCGCACGGTGTATGAAGTGCCTTTACACTCCCACCAAAATTGCCTTCACTGGTAACATAATCACATGCATGAGTACACTTACATATATATGAAAATGCATTTACTAGTATTACATAAGTGGTGCATGTGAAATAATGTGACCATAATATGGAAATTTTAAGCAAGCACTCCATACACCTCTTGCATGTAAAGTGGTACACTTGCAATCTACAACACGAATAACATGGCAATTGAATAGCTTGATCAAACCAGAATGGCATAAGTGATGATGCGGAACTCAAACAATGCACGTTTATAACATGTGCTGTAAAGATTATAACACACACTGCAAAGGTTGTAAGGCAAGCTTAAAGGTTGCGACAATATTTAAGCGCTGTGTATCTAAAATTCGCAGCAAACAAGATCAGAATTTGAGTCCTAAATTTTTAAACTGTACCAGAAAACGAAGTACATGTGCAAATGCAAGGTCAAACATTTGTACCCGCTCCAAACAATCTCAAGTGTACATACATACCTGCTCTATGGAGGTACCTTTTCCAGAAGCAGTACGAGCTTCTGAACCGGCCTCCAGTATTCGGCAAGCTTCTTGTTTGGACGACCTTTGTTGTCAAGGTCTTTCGTTCCAACGCGCACCTGTACCCGTCTGACCAGACCATCTTCATCAGGAGTGGCTTCTGCGACCATCGCAATTGGCCATTTCATACGCGGAGCTTCATCGTCAGTGAGCAATACAATGTCTCCCACTTGTAAATTCCGTCTGGGCATCGTCCATTTCTGTCGTCTTTGAAGTCCCAACAAGTACTCTTTCCGCCATCTTGACCAGAACTGTTCCAGTAAGAACTGAACCCTTCTCCAGGCTTTACGCGTGTACACATCCTCCTTCACAAATTGCCCAGGAGGGGGCGGAACCGTCCTCTTCAGAGTAAGGAGGTGGTTTGGCGTGAGAGGTGCATCCGCACTTGGGTCATTCATATTGGTCACTGTTAACGGTCGGCTATTGACGATTGCCATGGCTTCGTAAAACAAGGTACGAGCGGAGTCTGTGAGTCTTCCTGGACACAGGTCTATGGTAGCCCTTAAGACACTTCTGACGGTTCGAATCTGTCTTTCCCACACGCCACCTGCGTGACTTGAGTGAGGCGTTGAAGACAAATTCACATTGCTGGTCTGCAAGGTACGTATTCACTTGGTCTGAAGTCATCTCTCTCAATGCAGATTGGAGCTCGTTTCTTGCTCCTACGAAGTTACTGCCTTGGTCGCACCTAATCTGTCTGACAGCTCCCCTAATTGCTATGAAACAGCGGAGAGCATTGATGAATGCGTCGGTAGTCATGTCGTCGAGCATCTCAATGTGGATACCTCTTGAACAGAGACATGTGAATATAAGCCCATATCGCTTAATATCAGAACGACCTCTCCTTACAAAGAAAGGACCGAAACAATCCATACCCACATTCGTGAAAGGAGCCGAAGGTTCTACTCGATCTCTTGGCAAGTTTGCCATTTTCTGCTCTTCTTGAGGCCTACGAAGACGTCTGCATGACACACACTTTCGCAATACCTCTGCAACGACTTTAGATCCGTTTACAATCCAGAATCCATTGGCTCTCAGGTGATTCTGCGTCATTCCTCGACCCTGATGTTTGATGTCCTCATGGAAGTGGCGGATAATCGCCCGAGTGATAGGGCTACGCTTGGGCAGGATAACAGGGTGAGCCACTTCTGTCGATAGTTCGCCAAGTCTGCCCTTCACTCGCGTGATCCCATCAAGGATTATTGGGTCAAGGTCATGGATGGTACTTGTCGTTTTAACGGTCTTGTCCGACGTCAGAGCCTTGATTTCTTCAGGGTAAGCTTCCTGTTGAACTAACCGCAGAATGAACAGCTCTGCGTCCTTTCTCTCACGAACTAAGGAACCTTGTCTTGCTCCCTTCACTACCATCCGTAGACGAGCCAATACCTTGATCATCATCTTCCAACTAGAGATCCTGGTAAGGCGCGAGAGGAGGTTCAACGGTTCCGAATGAGTAGTTGTCGATAGGTTGGTTGCTCTCACTTCCGGATCCCCAACGGCGAGTGTCGGAGAGATACTTCCTACTGCAAAGTCTTTCTCCCAGAGGAAGCTTGGTCCTTGGAACCAATTTGTGCTACCCAGCTGACTTACGCTCAATCCTCTGGAAGCATGGTCAGCAGGGTTCTGATCAGTCGAGACATAATGCCATTGGTCGGGAGAAGTCCTATCTCTAATTAGCTGGACTCGATTAGCAACAAGCGTGTGGAACCTCCGCGCATCATTGTGGATGTATCCCAGGACTACTTGGGAATCTGTCCAGAAGAAATCTTCGGCATCATGATACTCTAGCTCTTCTTTCAACATAGAGTGCACCTTAGCTGACACAACTGCCGCTGTCAACTCTAACCTGGGAATTGTAACCACCTTGGTTGGCGCAACCCTTGATTTGCGAAGATCAGACAACAGTGAACTTCTCCTTTCTGGTTAACAAGACGCAAATAAGAGCATTGGCCATAACCAGACTTGCTGGCATCCGAGAAATGGTGTAGCTGCACTGTTACAGGATCACCAAACTCAGCAGGATGATAACACCGAGGTATTCTTAGCTCCTCTAGCTGCGGGATTTCCTTACACCATTGCTCCCACCTTGATTGCAGGTTCTCGGATACTGGATCATCCCACCCAAGCCCGCTACGACACATTTCTTGAAGGATTCTCTTGCCATCGAGAACGACCGGAGCCACAAATCCGAGAGGGTCATAAAGGGATGCGACTATGGACAGAATTCCCCGCCGTGTCATTGGTTTCTCTTTCAGGAAATTCTGAAACAAAAGGCATCCGTGGCCACATTCCAAACTATCCCCAGAGCACGCTCTACTTGATCCTCAAAATCCAAGTTTGAGTCAGTGACATCACTGGCACGCTCAGACTTTGGCAGACTCTCAGAACTGCCTTAGAATTGAAACAAACTTGTGGAGGCGTAAGCCACCCTTGCTGCAAAGTTGTCTGGCTTCATTGGCCAACTGAATGGCTTCCTCTTCACTGGATACACTCACCAGCCCATCATCCACATAGAAGCTGCGCTCGACGAAGCGAGATGCCAATGGAAATTCATTGCTGCAATGTCTAGCCAGATACTTTAAGCCATAATTGGCGCAACCTGGCGAAGAAGCGGCACCAAAAAGATGGACGTTCATGCGATAATCCACTGGCTCCTTGTTGATGTCGTTATCTTGGAACCACAGGAAGCGCAGGAGGTCTCGGTCATCCTCAGCGACCCTAAACTGAAAGAACATCTTCTCAACATCACATAGCACTGCTACATTGTGCTTCCTGAACCGACAAAGGACTCCCACCAATGAGTTTATCATGTCCGGTCCCTTGAGCAGATGATCGTTAAGGCAGGTGCCGCCGTGCCAGGAACAATCAAACACTATTCTCATCTTCTTCTTCATTGGATGGTACACACCATGATGTGGTATGTAATTTGTTTCTCCAGGCGGCGCCTTGGTCTCTACTTGTTCTGCAAAGCCACCATTAATGATATCTGTCATGAAGCTTGTATAGTTGTCTCTATATGCTTCGTCCTTCTTAAGCTTTCGATGGAGGTGTTCGAATCGAGCGGTTGCCAACCTTTTGTTGCTTGGAAGGTTTGGCGGGTCTTGAAGGGCAGCGGCATCTGCAAATGACCATCCTCGCATTGTACAATGTTGGTCTCAAGGTGTTTCAAGAATTGTAGGTCATTCTGAGAGCATGCTTTGTCCGGCGATTTGTCCTCTGCGAAATCTGCCTCAAGCAACCCTATGATCTCCTTTGGCTTCGGAAATGGTATCTCGAGTAGAAACCCTCCCACACTGGCTACTGAAGTCCATGGCATTCTCTTCTTCGGCAAAGCCAACAATACTCCAGCCGAGGTCAGTTCGAACAGCAAATGGTTCTACATCGCTACCAGTAACTACTTGTCTTGGTGTCAGAGCTCTTGGGCAATTATAGCCTATCAGTAGGCCGACTTCGCATCTCTGAAGTGCTGGCATCTCTCTTGCAACATCTTGGAGATGAGTCCACTTTTCAGCAGTACTTCTGCTTGGGATGTGTTCTCTATCAGTCGGTATGAAGTCACGCGTATAGCATTTTCCTATCTTGAGCTGGGAGGCGACATCATACCTCTAACTAAGATACTTGAGGTCACGCTGCAATCAATGTTCGATGACGAAGTCATAGTAGATAACTTTAAGCGTATGGGTTGCTGCTTAGCATTCAGGGCTTGCGCTACTTCATCTAGAATGAGCGATGAATCACTCTGGGTATCCAGGAGGCGTAAGTCAGAATCTCTGACGATGGTGCTTGTTCTGCCGCGACCCACACTGGTACAATCATCGAAGTGCTAGCTTGTTTTCCAGAACGGACTTGGCAAGGCGTAGCCCTGTCCTTAGAAGCTCCTTCACTCTTGTGCGCATTGTCCTCTCTTATCGTAGGGTTTTCCTCATGAAGAGCCGTGGGATGGCGCTTACCACATGTACTACACTTCAGCCTTTGTTTACATGCCTTAGAAAAATGCCCCTTCTGTAAGCAACCAAAGCATACATGATTTTCTTGAACAAACTTCCTGCGTTCAGAAAGTGGCTTGGCCAAAAACTTGTCACAGTCCTCGGACTTGTGTCCAGTTTCACTACACAGGCAGCAAGGTTTTGGAGCCTTCTTGACTTGGTTTGGGATGTTCTTGCCTTTGGCACTTTCCTTGGTGTTGACAGCCAAAGCAGATCCTTTATTTCTTGCTTCTCGCTTGATCTTGAAGGTCTTGGGACTTGATTCTCTTTGAGAGTCCTCAGATTTCAGGGCACCTAGAGAAGAAATGGGATTGTTGGCTATCCTTGCCTCCTTAGCAACAAATTTCACAAACTTAAAAATGAAGGATAGCTGCCGCCTTCCAACTCATTTGATACCACCCTATTCCAGCTACTAATCAGCCAGTCTGGAAGTTTGGCTATCATCTTTTGATTCTCATAGCAGTCGTTTAGCACCTGGAGGCCAGTGACATATGGCATAGCATCATCACAAGACTTTAAGTAGTCCGCAAACTTCTGAAGACCTATGGCATCTTTGGAGGATATCTTCGGCCAAGCACTTAGCTTCTTCGGGCGCTTGTTGGATATTAAAGGATGACCATACCTCTGTCGAAGGCACCTCCATGCCCCATCATATGCCTCTTTGGAGTCCCGAAAAAGAAACCTTCCACGGCCTCCCTTGCCGGACCAGTCAGGTACTGCTTCAGATAATACAGCATCTCTGTTGGTGGTATGCCACGGTTTTCGATCAAAGTCTTGAAACCTTTGTCGAACTCTACAAACTCGGCGGATCCCCACTAAAGGTGCGTGGCACTGGCATCGGAAGTCTTGTGTGGTACATGTTGTCTGCTAAAGCCTTACATAAGCCCTGGACGTCAACCGGCGTTGTCTGAGGCGGCTGTAGTGGTGTCTTGTCACGAGGTTCCACATGCGAATCAGGTAGACTATCATGTAGCTGGCCTACTCTAAACTCTGGGCCCATCTCATCTTGAGGGAAGGAGATGACGTCTTGGCAGGAGGTTCTGCTGACTGCCCTTGAATACCTTCAGGTGGTTGGTTTACTCCAACTCCTGGGTACATTTTGTCTTGAGGAAGAAGTGATGGTGTGTTACGAGATTCTACAGGCTGTCCAGGATTGCTATCAATGTCAATTACTGGTGTGGCTCCACGCAGTTGGCTGGTTTCAACCCCTTGGTCCATTTCGCTTAAAATTGAGCTGAAGACCGATGAAGCATATTCTTGTTTCAAGAATTCTTTCGCTATCTGCTTCCGATCCTCGGCGTCAAAAGGACCTTCTAGGGATCCCAGAACTTCTTCCAAGGCGTTGAGGCTATCTCTGACCATTGCGTTGGCACGGTCCATCCTCGTGGTGGCCTCTCTTATGGGGACCTTGTGTCTCCTCAAAATCTCGTAGGTTTCCATCAATTCCCTCTCTCCAGCTTCCAGTATGGATATCTGTTGTTTGATGGGACCTTCTTCTGTCTCTGTCTTAATGATTGTTCTAGCTGCCTTTACTGTGGCCTTAAGGGAGCCATACATCTTGAAAAACTTCCGCTCTGTCTTTGATTCTTCAGAGGCCTGAAGAGCGGCCATTTTTTCCGTGGGCTGCCTCTCCCTTGATGACTTTCTTGAATCTGCCATGTTTAATTGGCTTTGACACAACAGAAGTGTAATAAGGAGCTGGCCTCTTATGCTAAACCATGCACTTGCACCTTGTACAGCAAATTGACCAAATTAAATTGTCATGCAACTAGAGTGAAATCAAACATCAATTTAAGCAAAGCTACAGCGCTAAGCCTACCAACCTCATCAATGTAAAACCGCTTAAAATGCTTCTTGCTAATGCAATTACAAATACTCCATAGTAATTTGATTTTACATCTCCCAATAAAGCCTTTACGCACGCCTCAAAATTCGCTTATCAAAAGGGCTTGAATGCAGACCACGCGATCATGCGATAAAGTTCAACATCGCCACATATTCCTTCCTTGCTTGACTCTGAACTGCGATGTCAATATCACTTTGTAATGAAATTACACCTTTAACTTTCTTGTCACTTGAGCACAAAACTAATGCTGGCTACCTGCAAACAAAACATGCAGTATTTGCAGAATCATATTGGAAACACTTTTCAATAGACTACTATACATGAAATAGTTATTAAAATTCAACTTTTACTTGACCTCTGTTAATTTGTTATCAAGAGTCTTGAAGTTTCACAGAGCCTATTATAGCTCTGGTTCTAACTACTTTTATTTCATCAAGTTCAGATCCAATGTTTCATTTATAAATTCAATGTTGTTGGCTTGATTTATGCTTCAAGTTCAAACCTGGCTGGACCTGGACTGTACAAGACTAAACCACGCTGGCTCCCGGGCTGTATGGCTTGACCGGGCGATTCGGGCTGTTGTTCAAGCTGGACTTCAGCTGGATTAGGCTAGTTCATAAATTATGCTAGGGCTGCTACGAGAGGCTGACACAGAATAGTCTTGAACTTGGGCTTGGCTGATCCGCTAACATCTACACTGGGCTTTAGTCCTGTTACATTATGGCTGCATGCCAACTGCTGGTGCAAATTATGGTAAAGCCACGTATTTTATAACAGTGTATAATAACGATTGTGGCGATTCCAGCTTAGCGTCCATAATACACCTCAATAATAAATCGATGACACTGCTGCATTGCAACCATAATTCATTGTAACTGTAACATTAGTGTAGATCAAACTGCATAGCGTCCATACACAGCTCTACATACCTCGAACTATTGAGACATATGAGAAATGACTGGATCACAACATCGTTTCACAATCCAAATCAAAATCCATCAACATCCACTCAGATTCTGAGATTCATGCGTTATGGTGCAATTCTAGCTGATCTCTAGCATATATCCTGTGCTCGTCGCCAAACGTAGTTACATATGTATGTTCGTAGGTTCATCCAGCTGAAATGTCATGTTGAACTCAACTCAAATGTCTAGCGTCTATTTATTGGCTCCATCTTGATAATCAGGCTTGTTGATGATGATGAGGCCATTTTGACGCTACGTTGGAAGTGTTTTTACTGTGCCTGCCCGGACTACGACGACAAACAAACGAAAGCTCGCACGTGTTCTCATACTGGGTAAACAATAGTCAAAACAGCTTTATTGAATCTAGTCTCTTCATCATGGTCAAAGCTGACTCTTTGGCTTGCTGATTCACTTTGTTCCTTAGATTCCCGTAAAAACACTGTGCCACTTGTTACCAAAGTCTCAGGCAGGCATAAATAATATGCCGATTAACGATGCAATTCCTTTTCCATCGCCATAACGTGCCCCAGTTTTGGGCCAAAAATTACAATCTTCGCAGACGATAAAATTATGGAATGCCAAATAGACAATTACAACCGCACGGTGTATGAAGTGCCTTTACATCCTGTGACACACGTCGACATTTCAATTTCTTAGCTTGTTACTGAAGATGAAAGTGTGGGAATTTCTCTTTTAGCTCATATATGTCTTGCCTTGGAACAATCTTTTAGAAATTTGTGATTAATCCTCGAACTCTGTAAAGATAATTTGAGATTTTGCTGAAAATTTTCAAAAAACATGCCTTTTTACAAACCGATCTGAAACACACCTCGACATTTCATTTTCTTAGATTATTGCATGAAATGAAAGCGTTATTCTTCTGCTTTCGAATGATATATGTCATGCCTTGGAACAATCTTTTATTGAATTTCTATTTGGACAGAAATCCTAATTAATTTCTGCGACCATTCCAAAAAAGTCACCTCCGCGCACCTCGTTGCCGCTTATTGAACACGCTAAAGAAGTAAAGCGCATTATTTGAATCGATGGAGGGGGGGGGGTCGTTTTCCAGGCATCCTGTGACACACGTCGACATTTCAATCTCTTAGCTTGTTACTGGAGATGAAAGAGTAGGAATTTCTTTTTTAGCTCATATATGTCTCGCCTTGGAACAATCTTTTAGAAATTTGTGATTTATCCTCAAACTCTGTAAAGATAATTTGAGATTTTGCTGAAAATTTTCAAAAACATGTCCATTTACAAGTCGATGTGGAACACACCTCGACATTTCATTTTCTTAGATTATTGCATGAAATGAAAGCGTTATACTTCTGCTTTCAACTGATATATGTCATGCCTTGGAACAATCTTTTATTGAATTTCTATTTGGACAGAAATCCTAATTAATTTCTGCGACCATTCCAAAAAAGTCACCTCCGCGCACCTCGTTGCCACTTATTGAACACGCTAAAGTAAAGCGCATTATTTGAATCGATGGAGGGGGTCGTTTTCCAGGCATCCTGTGACACACGTCGACATTTCAATCTCTTAGCTTGTTACTGGAGATGAAAGAGTAGGAATTTCTTTTTTAGCTCATATATGTCTCGCCTTGGAACAATCTTTTAGAAATTTGTGATTTATCCTCAAACTCTGTAAAGATAATTTGAGATTTTGCTGAAAATTTTCAAAAACATGTCCATTTACAAGTCGATGTGGAACACACCTCGACATTTCATTTTCTTAGATTATTGCATGAAATGAAAGCGTTATACTTCTGCTTTCAACTGATATATGTCATGCCTTGGAACAATCTTTTATCGAATTTCTATTTAGACAGAAATCCTAATTAATTTCTGCGACCATTCCAAAAAAGTCACCTCCGCGCACCTTATAGCCACTTATTGAACATGCTAAAGAAGTAAAGCGCATTATTTGAATCGATGGAGTTGGGGGTCGTTTTCCAGGCATCCTGTGACACACGTCGACATTTCAATTTCTTAGCTTGTTACTGGAGATGAAAGTGTAGGAATTTCTCTTTTAGCTCATATATGTCTCGCCTTGGAACAATCTTTTAGAAATTTGTGATTTATCCTCAAACTCTGTAAAGATAATTTGAGATTTTGCTGAAAATTTTCAAAAACATGTCCATTTACAAGTCGATGTGGAACACACCTCGACATTTCATTTTCTTAGATTATTGCATGAAATGAAAGCGTTATACTTCTGCTTTCAACTGATATATGTCATGCCTTGGAACAATCTTTTATTGAATTTCTATTTGGACAGAAATCCTAATTAATTTCTGCGACCATTCCAAAAAAGTCACCTCCGCGCACCTCGTTGCCACTTATTGAACACGCTAAAGAAGTAAAGCGCATTATTTGAATCGATGGAGTTGGGGGTCGTTTTCAGGCATCCTGTGACACACGTCGACATTTCAATTTCTTAGCTTGTTACTGGATATGAAAGAGTAGGAATTTCTCTTTTAGCTCATATATGTCTCGCCTTGGAACAATCTTTTAGAAATTTGTGATTTATCCTCAAACTCTGTAAAGATAATTTGAGATTTTGCTGAAAATTTAAAAAAAACATGCCTTTTTACAAACCGATGTGGAACACACCTCGACATTTCATTTTCTTAGATTATTGCATGAAATGAAAGCGTTATACTTCTGCTTTCGAATGATATATGTCATGCCTTGGAACGATCTTTTATTGAATTTCTATTTAGACAGAAATCCTAATTAATTTCTGCGACCATTCCCCGAAAGTCACCTCCGCGCACCGCATTGCCACTTAAATTATTGAACACGCTAAAGAAGTAAAGCGCATGGTCAGAGCAATCGATGGAGGGGGTCTTTAAGGCCTCCTGTGACACACGTCGACATTTCAATTTCTTAGCTTGTTACTGAAGATGAAAGTGTAGGAATTTCTCCTTTAGCTCATATATGTCTTGCCTTGTAGCGTGTTAAGTGGCAATGCGGTTGTAATGCGGTGCGCGGAGGTGACTTTTGGGGAATGGTCGCAGAAATTAACCAAGATTTCTGTCCAAATATAAATTCAATAAAAGATTGTTCCAAGGCATGACATATATCAGTCGAAAGCAGAAGTATAACGCTTTTATTTCATGCAATAATCTGAGAAAATGAAATGTCGAGGTGTGTTTAACATTGAATGGTAAATGGACATGTTTTTGAAATATTTTCAGGAAAATTTCAAATTATCTGTACAGAGTTTGAGGAAAAATCACAAATTTCGAAAAGATTGTTCCAAGGCGAGACATATATGAGCTAAAAGAGAAATTCCTTCACTTTCATCTCCAGTAACAAGCTAAGAAATTGAAATGTCGACGTGTGTCACAGGATGCCTTGAAAACGACCCCCTCCATCGATTGCTCTGACCATGCGCTTTACTTCTTTAGCGTGTTCAATAATTTAAGTGGCAATGCGGTGCGCGGAGGTGACTTTTGGGGAATGGTCGCAGAAATTAACCAGGATTTCTGTCCTAATAGAAATTCAATAAAAGATTGTTCCAAGGCATGACATATATCAGTTGAAAGCAGAAGTATAACGCTTTCATTTCATGTAATAATCTGAGAAAATGAAATGTCGAGGTGTGTTCAACATTGAATGGTAAATGGACATGTTTTTGAAATATTTTCAGGAAAATTTCAAATTATCTGTACAGAGTTTGAGGATAAATCACAAATTTCTAAAAGATTGTTCCAAGGCGAGACATATATGAGCTAAAAGAGAAATTCCTTCACTTTCATCTCCAGTAACAAGCTAAGAAATTGAAATGTCGACGTGTGTCACAGGATGCCTTGAAAACGACCCCCCCCCCTCCATCGATTGCTCTGACCATGCGCTTTACTTCTTTAGCGTGTTCAATAAGTGGCAATGTGGTGCGCGGAGGTGACTTTTGGGGAATGGTCGCAGAAATTAACCAAGATTTCTGTCCAAATAGAAATTCAATAAAAGATTGTTCCAAGGCATGACATATATCAGTCGAAAGCAGAAGTATACCGCTTTCATTTCATGCAATAATCTGAGAAAATGAAATGTCGAGGTGTGTTCAACATTGAATGGTAAATGGACATGTTTTTGAAATATTTTCAGGAAAATTTCAAATTATCTGTACAGAGTTTGAGGATAAATCACAAAATTCTAAAAGATTGTTCCAAGGCGAGACATGTATGAGCAAAAAGAGAAATTCCTACACTTTCATCTCCAGTAAAACTAAGAAATTGAAATGTCGACGTGTGTCACAGGATGCCTTGAAAACGACCCCCCCCTCCATTGATTCAAATAATGCGCTTTACCTCTGTAGCGTGTTAAGTGGCAATGCGGTTGTAATGCGGTGCGCGGAGGTGACTTTCGGGAATGGTCGCAGAAATTAACCAGGACTTCTGTCCAAATAGAAATTCAATTAAAGATTGTTCCAAGGCATGACATATATCAGTTAAAAGTGGAAGTATAAGGCTTTCATTTCATGCAAAAATCTAAGAAAATGAAATGTCGAGGTGTGTTCCACATCGGTTTGTAAAAAGGCATGTTTTTGAAAATTTTCAGCAAAATCTCAAATTATTTGTACAGAGTTTGAGGATAAATCACAAAATTCTAAAAGATTGTTCCAAGGCGAGACATGTATGAGCAAAAGAGAAATTCCTACACTTTCATCTCCAGTAACAAGCTAAGAAATTGAAATGTCGACGTGTGTCACAGGATGCCTGGAAAACGACCCCCGCCCCTCCATTGATTCAAATAATGCGCTTTACCTCTGTAGCGTGTTAAGTGGCAATGCGGTTGTAATGCGGTGCGCGGAGGTAACTTTTGGGGAATGGTCGCAGAAATTAACCAAGACTTCTGTCCAAATAGAAATTCAATAAAAGATTGTTCCAAGGCATGACATATATCAGTTAAAAGCGAAAGTATAAGGCTCTCATATCATGCAATAATCTAAGAAAATGAAATGTCGATGTGTGTTCCAGATCGGTTTGTAAAAAGGCATGTTTTTTGTAAATTTTCAGCAAAATCTCAAATTATCTGTACAGAGTTTGAGGATAAATCACAAAATTCTAAAAGATTGTTCCAAGGCGAGACATGTATGAGCAAAAAGAGAAATTCCTACACTTTCATCTCCAGTAAAAACTAAGAAATTGAAATGTCGGCGTGTGTCACAGGATGCCTTGAAAACGACCCCCTCCATTGATTCAAATAATGCGCTTTACCTCTGTAGCGTGTTAAGTGGCAATGCGGTTGTAATGCGGTGCGCGGAGGTGACTTTCGGGGAATGGTCGCAGAAATTAACCAAGACTTCTGTCCAAATAGAAATTCAATAAAAGATTGTTCCAAGGCATGACATATATCAATTGAAAGCAGAAGTATAAGGCTTTAATTTCATGCAATAATCTGAGAAGATGAAATGTCGAGGTGTGTTCCACATTAAATGGTAAATGGACATGTTTTTGAAATATTTTCAGCAAAATTTCAAATTATCGTTACTTAGTTTGAGGATAAATCACAAATTTCTAAAAAATTGTGTAATGGCAAAATTAAGTCATATTTGAGCTGAAAGAGAAATTCCTACACTTTCACCTCCTGTAATTATTAAGCTTAGAAATTGAAATGTCGACGGGTGTCACAGGGATTGAACTCGACCCCCGGCCCATTCGCTTCGACCACGCGCTTTACTTATTTAGCATGTTAAAGCCGTCTGCACTGGTTTGGCCAGGAAGGTGACTACGTATACTCAGCGTGTTCACTCAGACAGGTTGTTATCTCATCAACTCAGCTCTAAATTAACATAAGTAAAAGAGGATCATGTGGGACCGATGTGCACCGCCTAGGCATCGTTGTCTATATAGATGGAGCAAGTAGCTATAAGTAGTGCAGAGGGGCTTTAATGAGTGGCAAAGTGTTGCGTGGAGATCACTTAACGAAGATTTATGTCAAATTCAATAAAAGATTGTTCCAAGGCGTGAGAAAAATCAGTTTAAATTAGCAAATGGTAAATTTCATGTTATATATTAATTTAATAAATTGAAATGTCGAGGTGTGTTACAGAAAGGCTGAAAGAAAAGTCGCATTTGTGACCAAGTTCAACGAATTTCAAACTATTCTCACAAATTCTAGAGACTGGAGTACATAAATTATAATTATTCTAGGCTTGACATACACAATAGCTTTTCTGTCGTATCGACACGTTTGAACAATATATGTGAATGATATCTGTTAATGTAAACTTTATAACTAGCTCGTGTGTTGACAGTTATCACAAATAACAGCAATTCTTCATATTTCAGGAAAAAACTTTTTTTCCTTTTATTGTTTGCTATTTTGTGGATACCGTAATTGGTCGCAGAATTTATGGTCGCCAAAGGCAGCGCAGCAGAACTTGCGATGTACGGTACAAAGTCCAAAGACCCCAAATATTGCAGGTGTTGACATGTAATGCAAGGCTTTGCAGTCTACCTGCACATCGAATACTCTCTTATAGTTATAACTTCAGTATATAACTTTATGAACGATCATCATGAAGACCAGGACAAAACTACTCACATTCTTTGCGGGAATGGGAATTCTTGTGAGCTATGCCTTCTATAAACCTGTTCCCGATGGTTTTCACGAACCTTGGCAGTACCGTATAACGACTACAATCTCTCAAGCTATTCAGAGCCTCGTGAGTATTCGACCCAGGGGCCTGTTTCATAAAACTTGTTATCAATAACAAATGCTAGATTTCTATGACAAATTTGCTCTCAGCCAATCAAATTCCACAATTTCAGTAGCTTAAAACAGTTATTGTAACTTGTTATTGATAACAAGTTTTCATGAAACATGGCCTAGGTCCAACTTCAACATGTCCAAGGGCCATTATTTTTTATGAACCTCCTGGCGCCGTCTGAAAATAGACACATAGGTCTGTTTCCAGGGACTGTCTGACGTTACCAGTGCAGCCTTACGGTGAGAGGGAGGGGGCTGCAGCCCGGAGAAATGGTTAATATTCGAGCAGTGAGGTGCTGGGGGCCTGAGCTTTATGAGCCCTGAGCAGTGCCAAATAGCAATTGATTGCAATGACCGGGCTAATTAATAATATATACCGATCATCTTTATTCGGTCATACTTTGTTTTCACAATGTAAATGGAAATCAAATTAGATTACAATAAAGATGTGACCCCAAAAAACCCCAGGTCCTCTGTGTGGTTATGAACATTAATGCTTAACCACACAATAGGCAGGGTGTAACGAAAGATAACAGTTACGAACGTTACATAATATATAAGAGCTTAACAAAGACAACATGCACATTATAGCAATTAACTACTGCATTTCTCCTACTTATAACGGATAATATCATACCATTATATGATATTACTACCAATCTTCTTTATCAAATCATTACAGAATCAATATCATCATTCCAAATAAGTTTTATATTACATACATAGTATATTAGCGTAATAGCAATATTGGAGGAGAATATATATATATATTGAAGTGTGAAATTTGAAGTAAGATATATGTATATATCATATTGACATCCAAAAAACAAACTTTTCTCTTTGTTATATATGAAGAGGTAAAGAGAGAACAGTGAATACATAATACTTAGATAAGTGAAATTCATACATTTCATTATATTTAACGAATTTAGGTCCAGACGGGTTTATCAACAGGAAAGGAAGTAATTATATATAAATATAACAGACGATAACCCATGCAGCATTATGATTGTTATGACTTATGATACTACTATACGCCTAACTACATAACGGAGGTAATATAGCTAAAAGTATTTCACCAAACCCCTCCCTGAAATTACATAATTTATTTTACTTTAGAATATTATCAAGAGGGATACACATGTGCCCACTGTTTGCCCACTGGGGCTCGTTTCTTAGATTGAAAATCCCATAGGATGAGGTGAGGGCCAATCTGCTCAGTGTTTGGCATACGTGTCTCAGTTGCTTGGTCATTCCCAGTGCCTTTAGTATTTTATAGATCGACGACTTATTTTCTGACCACAATGCTAGGAAATGACCCTGCAATACCAAAAATTGTATCTTTTGTTCCCATCATTTTTTTTTGTCCTCTTTTACGACGGATTTGATTTTTTCTTTCAGATTTTTCCAACTCTTGTCACGCGTGCGCTCTCGTGAGACCATGGGCTAAGCTCAGGCAGTGACATTCTGAATAGATCTGAGATATTTGTGGAATATCCAGGCCAAGGCTGCTATGTATAATAGCTGAAGTTGTTCCGCGGGATGGCATTTTTCCAGCCATTTCTTTACGAACCGTGTACCTAGTGCATCTAATGTGTAAAGCGCTTAGAAATACAAACCATTAAGTGCTATTCAAATGTGACTATCATTATTATTATATTTATTTCGATGACGATTGAGATTTCATTTCTACATTAAAATGTCAAGTTTTAGACAGACATCGGACAGCGTAAAAAGATAAAGGGGAAAGACAACATGAAAACAAGTTGGTACGACTCCCTCTCACCCCTCATTGTTAGGTTTTTGATCTATTCCATTGTATACAACTAATATCATATGCCTCGTTGACACCTGCACGCATTTTGGTCCCGCACTGCCCCGCTCTATGGCGTGCCAATGCGTGCCAATTATTGGCACGCAGTCGCACGTAGGGTCACGTCTATTTTACGAATAGTTCACGCAATGCGTAACCACTAGGACCCGCATTCGTAGACTATGCGCATGGCATGGGAAAACTGCGCGGGAAGTATGCGCAGCCAATGCGCAAATTGTGAGCAAATTAGTCGTTAACTAGTCGTGAACATGCGTGCCACTAGGCCAACGGCCAGGAATCGGCGCGCATCGGCACGCACTGGCACGTCTAGGTAGCGCATAGGGTGCGCATAGTTCACGAAGTGTTCACGAACGTTGCCAAACAAAACTGTCGTGCCAAAATTTTGAACATTTTGAAAATTCTGTCACGCATTTTACGCACGGCCCGCATCTGCCTGCATCCTCCCGCACGCTACCACGAACACTTCCCGCATCGGTACGCAAGTGTATGTGTCTATGCGCAAACTAGGCGCAAACCAAAATGCGGGCAAGTGTCAACGGGGCAATAGGCTGGTGCCCTCATGACTCCAGCGCTCCAATCACAATAATTTTATCTAGAAACCCAACAGTTGATACATGTATTATGCTCATGAAGCGGATGTCACGCTGTCTCCTTCCCAGGTCGAAATTCCAGTTGATACCAGTGAAACCAGTCAGGATTTCCAACTTGTATCTACTGGTTTGAGCTGGTCTCAACTGGTCTCAACTGGTACCAGTTGATACAATTTGGAAACCAGTAGAAATACCAGTTTGAAGTCGGACAAATAGAATACCAGTTGTCAATGGGAACAGTAGATTACACTTACACTCACCTGTAATCCACTTCAAATGATCTTGAAATTGCAGGAGTCTATAATAGGTCTAGTTGATGGCCAGATGCCAATATCGATTTTAGATGATCAGTCGATTACTGATCTATACTCGATAATCAACTGGTATTCAACTGGATTTCAAATGGTTTTCAAATGTTATATCAATATCAACTGGTAAATCTACTTGTTTTCAACTGGTAAATCAACTGGTCCCAGTTAGCGGTGTTTCAATTTCCATATTAAAAACCAGTTGAATGTACTGGTTTCAACTGGTGTTCAACTGGTAAATCAACTGGAAATATCAACTGGTATCAACTGGTAAATCTACTGGTCCCATTTAGCGCCGTATTTCAATTTCCATATTAGAAATCAGTTGAATGTACTGGTTTCAACTGATACCAGTTGCCTACTGGTTTCAACTGGTTTATCGACCTGGGAGGCTAGCAATCTGTGAGAGATAGTGGGAAAAACGAAAGAGGAACGAGATGCAAAGAGTAAAAAGAACTATTCCTGCTGTATACATTGATAATGATAATGATGAAGTTACTTTACTGCTTCAACATACGTGTAAGGCCTTATCCTATAGCTGTATCGTCTCTAATCGAATTGTCATTGTCTCATAAGAAGTTGGAAAAAAATAAATCATTGTCAGCTGCAACATTGGCGGAGCGTGGATCCAGCCATGGGGGGTCATGGAGTCATGGGGGCACCAGTCTGTCATACTTGTTGAATAAATGCGCAAGATCAAGACCTTAGAGTGAGGGTGAGAGATAGAGAGAGAGTCGTACATCTTGTCTTCATTTTGTCTTTCCCATGTCCCTCTTTCACTCTCTGTTTCTTTTCTTTCCCTCTTTTTTTCTTTCCTTATTTGTTTGGCCATGCGATTTGGGGATACATGCCCACCCCCCACCTTAGCTCCGTCATTGATCTGACACATACTTATTTTGTACAACAGAATTACGTTAAGATGTGTGTGCGGGACCGTCGTTGCCCAAACATCTTCGAGGAGCTTAAGGAGATGTTTAGCATAGCTGAAACCTTTGTTGGGAATCCACCGGAAGAGGTACCTGGGTCAAACATCAGGTCACGAGTGACGTCATTCGATGGTATCAGGGTTAGAGTGTACGAGCCAATCAAGAAGGACGGCAAAGGGGATCTCCCTGCATTCTTGTTCTTTCACGGTGGAGGTCTGGCGGTTGGCAACATCGGTAAGAATACATGTTAACTCTTCCAGTACATTAACGAAATATTTAGTCAGGGTTATTAAAATGAAGCAAACTGTAATTCACATAGATAAGTAATAAAACCAAAACAATGAATGAAAAATAGATCTGCCCGCCGAAAATCAGCGATGTTGACCGTGCTGCCGAAAGAGTGGATGCTCGTCACCAAATCAGCCTGGTAAACATGGACACGATATCAAATCCATCAATGAACAATAATATGTGCCTATTACGCCTTACACCAAACTTTTTCAAAATACAATTGATCATTAAAAGTTTCTTTTTACGTTTCTTTCATATCGTATCAATTCCTCTCCTCATTTTGTTAAAATCCGAATTCTCTTGAACTCGTCCTAGGTTTTTACGATCCCGCTGTCCGCATGATTTCCGAAAGAGTACACGCTGTTGGGATTGCCGTCACGTAAGTTATTCATCATTATTTAAAACCAATTTCGTGGTATTTAGGACATAATTATAAAGAGGAAGAGAAAATGTTTATAGATGATGTAGGTCCTTACTAGTCCTTACGCTCAAGTATTTACATACAATGTCCTTTGTTGTCATTGAAATATCTTATGATGATTGCATTTTATAATACGAAACTATTTAATTGTCCAACCAAGTTCATACCACAGTCGCACCAACGATGCAGAAACCAGATTGACAACAGACCAAACAAGAAATTACATTACTTCCATTGGCCGGTTTGACGTTGGCTTGGAGACAGTTTAGCTTTTTGATTGAGTTATCAATTTGACTTATTTTCTGCTTGTTTAGATACCGACTAGCACCTAAACACGTGTTCCCAGCTGCATTCGACGACGCGTTCGCAGCCACGAAATGGTTCCTGAACCACGCTGACGAGTTCGGCGTTGATCCAACGAGAGTAGCCCTGATGGGGGACAGTGCCGGTGGTCACATCGCCGCCCTGGTGTCTGGGGCGATCTCGGACGAGCCTTCCTTGCCCGACATCAAACTCCAGGTCCTCATCTATCCATGGCTCCAGAGCTTCGACCTCAACACCCCATCCATGCAGAAGATGCGATGCCAGCACGATGGTTTCGGACAATCTGTAGACATGCTTGGTATTATGCCATACTTAGTCACTGCATACATATTCGGCAATCTGGACGAGCACCTCGGGCGGCAGATCTACGCGAACAACCACACCTCGGCTGCCTTCAAACAATCGAAATTCTACCAGAAGCACCTCAGCCATGATCTCATCCCAGCTGATATGAAACCGGATTGCTATGTCCCTCCGACTTCGGACGACTTCGGTGATGACGAGCTATGGGAGAGCATGAAGGATGTTTTGACTTCGACGAAGTATTCGCCTCTCTATCGCGAAGACTTTTCCAAATTGCCCCGCGCGTTCGTCGCGACGTTCGGATACGACTGTTTACGTGATGACGGGATATTCTATGCAAAGAGGTTGGAATATGCGGGCGTGCCGGTGAAGTGGGTGAATTATAAAGACGGTTATCATGGCATTACATGGTTTGGAGACATGACATTTGAAATCGGGCGACAAATGGCCGAAGATTTTATCGAATATACAAAAGAGCATCTTTGATAAAAGAGAAGATATTCAATCTCTAATCATGTTAATCATGAGAATTTCTCAATGTATGTAAACTCCATAATTTTCAATATTTTTCCTTCCAGTTTTTTAATGAAATGATCGTGACAATATGGTCTATTCTTGATATTTAAAATGTATATCTTCTCAGCACTGTATGATCAATATAAAGAGTCATAGATGTTGATTAACAGAGTTTTGAGTAGATATAAACTTTATCAAGATTAACCATATTGTCACATTATGTCAATCATTTCATAAAATGAGATATGAAAATGTTATTCTAACTTTATTGGCAACGGTGTATATTGCGTCACGCTGCTTATACACTTTATCTAAAGAATGGTTAACAAATCTTCATGAATATTTCTTTTATTTTGTATTACCACTTATCATTCTTACAACCTTATATACAACCAATGGCAGACCAATTGAAATAAGCTTTCGAAACACACACCAGCTACTGTCTGAGAACTTGAAAATTCCGTGAGACATTTTGAAACAAGGGCCATGCTCGCCCAGCAGAAGCGACATAGCCTTTATAATTACAAGCCACTGCCACCATCATCATCGCCACCATTACTACCACCACCATCATCATCATCATCATCATTCTCATTATCATCGTTTTCACGAGGAAAATAGATTTTCCAACGCTTGAACAAAACACAATTTGATTTTGTGTCCATAATCTCTAGAACATCACCGGTAAATGTGCTACAATAATTGACTAATCTAGATAACCTCAATTTTAAATTGAAATGAATAGCTTTACCGGCGACGGAAACCCATCTAATAATTTGTTGATGTTATATGTGTCGTAATACAATTTAATGGAAATCAAAAAAAAAAGTACATGTATATAAACATTTGGCAATGTTGAAAATATTTTGATTAAAACTTTTAAAATCATGAATAGGCTATGTTTCGTAGCTTTAAATACATTACATTTAAGAGGTATGTTTTTACTATTTGTAGTCAATCAAAATGTTATACAATAAAAGAAAATATTATTGGTATTTGATTTTAATTACGATTGCAAAAGCGTGAAATGTAAAAACAAATATTTAACTGGTTCTGTATCCTTTTTTGAGGCAGTCACACACATCCATGATAATTACAGTCACAGTTCTAAATAGGCCTATTCGTTTCACAAAACTGCTCCTGTACCTTATCTGATGACAAGATAATGTATATGTACACCCGCCTATTCATACCTGCATATGATTTAACCTTATTTTCCAAGCAGTAAACCCGTCTTAAAACTCTACCAAAAAGGATAATGTGAGGATATAAAAAGAAATCAGCGACTGGAAAACGCTGCTTAGTTATTTTTCATTCAAATAAAAACAGAAAATCTATCACATAAACTCGTTAACAAAAAAAATTCTAAGCTCTTACAGGATAGCATTTACGTGGGCATATCATTGGCATTCACTCTCACTCAGTCCATGATCCCCGGTCGTGACGTCAAGAATAGAGGACCCGGCAATTCCGTACATTTCCGGGTTTCCGACTTCGAGATTTTGGTGGAGTTTACTCGCATAAATTAACTATTCTGAACTTGTTTTGTCGGTTGAACGCCATTTAGTGTTATTCTGGGGGTTAAAAGCTTTCTATTGATGTAATTATCTCAATATTTGGGATTATCCTAGAATTTCACCTTTAATGAATCAATGAAGGGGAGAGGATGAAGAGAGAAAGTGTGGGTGTGTGGGTGTGTGTTTGTGTGATAGATATAGAGAGAAGGGTCAAGGGTCAAGAGAGATACCGAGAGATAAGAGATGTCTTATCGAAAATAATATCACTAGTGATATTCGTTTGTCTCGCAATGTATATCACTAGCGATATTATTTTCGATACTACATCCACAATGAGTAATATATTTAGCATTAAGAGATGTCTTATTCAAATCAAATCTTTCATTAATCTAGTTAATGTCGGTTACTTTAAAACAAATCCATGCGGTATTTTTGTTGACTTCTCGTCGAATTTTCGTATCTCAAAATAAAAGTCTTTGTGGCTCGTAATAACGGCTGCAAAAGAGGTGTAGATCAACTGCGATAACAATTGGTTTCTTTTTAAACAGTTTATATCAAAATGAATAAACTGAACAATAAGGCATTTTTATTGACACGCACTTTATATTTTGTTGAGATGTGTTCCGTCAACCATGTCAACAATAAATCAAATCCGAAACATCCCGGTATATGGGCCTTCATTAACTTTGCATCCCGTGCGTCACGGAGAAATGGCCTGCGTCTATGCCTGCATGGATGATTGGTGAATGTCCTTGATTTTCGAAGTGAAGTTGACGCATTCGTGAGGCACAGTGCCGGTTGCACAAGAGGCATCAAGCCATTTCGCCTTAAAATTGAAGAGAGTTCATGCAAATATACACGTGCGAACAGTACAGATAAAGCCTTTTGTTTGACAACCAGTACTTCGTATATGTTAGTCAGATTTAAAAGTGTACAATGCCATGTTGCGTCAAATATCTGAAACATTGCGATGGCTTCTCCTGTGTCAATAAGTGGCGTCTGCGCTAATATGGAATTGTACAATGATGTGCGCCTGGATATCCCTGATTGGCGGAATAGAATTCTACCGGCATTCCTACAATCATCGGGCATATGAAGCCCGAAATTTTAACCGTCTATTTTGCTTTCATTTTGTTCAATTCCACACGCACATGGCGCGTCAAAAGACTGCACCAGTTACTGACGCAGTCCTATGTTAGCACAATGACGTGTCGTGTGCAACGGGCGTTAAATACAACTATCATACTCTTCCTCACGAGCTCTGATCTCCGATCTCGTGCTAGGTAATGGACGATCATTCCAAGATGCTTGCAAATATCGCAACTTTCTTCGAGAAAGATAACGTCTAATCGTCATCTGGTGAAAGGCATACACGCACGGGTTGATACAAGGGTTCAGATAAGCCACCAATATTGAGGAGTACAGCAGCGCATTGCTGAACCGCGCACTGACGCGTGTATGCCCGCCACACGCGATCCACAATATAACACCAAAGAAATAGCCATAGATGACGACATTGCTGGTGACGATGATGCACACGGTCTTGAGGATTTTAATTCGCTGCTTCCGTCTGCGGCTGGTTGCGCTGTGTTGTCGGCCGGGGGATTGTCCATGGAAGGGGTTGCGCCAAATGACTTTCAAGATGGCGGCGTAACAAGCGATGGAGACGGTGATAGATAACCCGTAGATGAAGACGGTGGAAACGATGACAGTTGGTTTGAAGGATGGGTTGTCATAGTTCTCAAAGACATTCCTTGATCCACCATTGATCACGATTGGTAGTACGCACATACCACACACTATGGATACAACAGAATGTATAAACGGCGTTAATAGTATAGGCCTACGTCTATTTGTAAAAGAGCATGTATATTAAATAAATAAATCTATCAAATTAATATAGCCAATGCCATTATTTACAAAAAATGTGTTTATGTTTTAGAATTAGCATCGGGGCTTGTTAGAGAGAGACAGAGTTTTGCAAAACATTGATCCGCGTTTGCTCCTCTCCACCCAAGTATATTATGGTACCCGATATGGCATAGCGCTAGGAGCGTCACGGCGTGACTGACATTTATAGGAAATCAACATTATTATCATTATTAATAATTTTATTATTAACATTTCTGCCTTACCTATCCATACACATCCACAGCATATCACCGCGTTTCTCTTGGTCCGGTATGGTCGCGATAATAGAGGGTGAACAATCGCGAAGAAGCGATCCAAAGCGAGGACAACCAGAGTAGCAAATGAAGCGATGGAAATAAACTGTATTAGAAAGAGGGAGAGAGATGTAGATATATATATATATATATAGGGGAGGGAGAAACAGAGACAGAGACAGACAGAAATATAGAAATAGAGAGAAAGAGAGAGAGAGAGAGAGAGGGAGATATCGAGAGAGGGGAAGGGAGAAACAGAGACAGAGACACACATACAGATATAGAGATAGAGAGAGGGAGAGGGAGAGAGAGAGAGAGAGAAAGACTTAAAAGGAAAACATTAAAGGAGTACAGAAAGGAAAATGATTGAAAAAAATGAAATGTTAAAATTTGCCAACATCCATGTTGATAACTATTCGAAACTGACAATCTAGATTATCCTGAAAATTGACTCTAGATTTAATAAGATATTCCTTTGCAATTACTTTTAAACTGTGATAGGGAGAGGGGGATAAAATGTTACAAGGAAAAGTAAAAGATGGAGAATAGTTGAATAGTTGAAAGTTCAAACCTATACTATATCAACAGTGATCAAACTGTCAAACATCCGTCTTGCTAACTAGCCAAAACTTGCAATCAAGATTATCATGAAAGTTTACAATGGTATAGAAAAAACTTACCACTTGAAAATACAAAATAGTCTTGTCCAGCTTCAAGTTGCTGAAAAACTTGACTTGAAAAGCCACCTGAGAAAACAGAATGACGTTGCTCCCCGCGACAACGACGAACATGATGACGGCCAGGACGGTCATGTTGACGATGAGGATGTCGGGCACCGTCCTTTTCTTGCGATGTTTGCAGAGGAGGATGACGAGGAGCCAGCTGTTGATGACGATCCCGAAGATGATGACGATTATGCTGACGATGACGAAGACTAAGGCAGCGGTGATCAAGAATTCACAATCCTCGTCAGGGATAACGGTGTCCATCGCATTGACGCATGTCGAGTTCGATGTCGAAACCGTAGATGAAAGAAAGTGCGACGATGACAACGATAATGACGTCGACGACATTAATACCTGCGTTGTTGGGCTTTGAGGATAAGTCGACATTTTATTGTTGAAGTCCAATACAACCCCATCAAATTAGAGTGATTGCGAGAGTTGTTTTCAAGTAATGTTTTCCAAAGATAGAAAAGGCTATCATGCACGTCGTACAGAACTGCAAGATGTAACATGCACTCGTATCATGATTAATTCAGCTTTTCATTTTGCTTGGTTGGAACACAAACAAAACGATTTTGTCTTGCACCATCGATCAATAAAACTGTTAGTTATAGAGCTTTCCATCAGATCTACTGCTGTCTCTGCCAACCTAATCCATGTAATATTTTCCTAATATCATCCTGATGTTGTACAACACTGCGAACTATTGGGATTAGTCGACGAGAGGGCTACCAAACATGAGAAAGAACAATTAAACAAGAAAATATCGTCAGATATTGTGGTCTCAATAACGATGCAATTGCAACTCATTGCTCTACTGCTTATAGTTCAAGTTGGTTTTTACCTTTATATTTGCCATGGCACTGATCTGTTCTACGATTTATCTTATTTTCAGTCCTGTGTTGGGCTAAAATTATCACTCTGCTTAAAAACGGCAACTAGTGGTCATTGAAACAATATTGATTTAACATCGACGAATTAGGAGTGTACTAATATCGTCAACATGTTTGTGCTTTGTTCACTGTTTGGTAGAGGAACTGATATAGGCCTATCACTATTTAGATTTGTACTTGTGAATAGTCGGTATGGACCCGTATCTATAACAGTGGCGTATCCAGAAACTTATAAATAGGGGGAGGGTCGCAATCTTCTTTTTAGAGCATTAAAGAATTGAGCGGTATATTTTGCCAGTCCATGATCGTCAACTAATAACAAAAAATAGATGGTGATATAAATAGTCAAATTTGACTGATTGCCATATAACGCTGAATACAACAACACCAACAAAACAAAAACCAAACCCTATTAAACTCCCACGCCACTCACTGCAAGTCATATTCATTTGGTGAACCGAGGCCCCCCTCCCCCCTGGCAAAAAAAAAGTTTTAAAAAAGACGGGCCCCACTCCTTGCAAAAAAAAAGATGGTAACCACAAATTTTCTTTTTTCTTTTTTTTTGCTCAAGGGGTGTTGAGTAAACAACAAAAGAAGATTTTATTTTTAGTGCTCACTACCCCCCCCCCTATTGGAAAATCGTGGATTCGCCACTGGGTGAACCGTCGCTGGACAACTACGTATTCTAGGTTTTATTTCGCAAAACATTATCCGCCCATCATATAATTTGGGTTAGGGTTAGAAGTATATAGTGTCGGATCAAAGGTAGAAGCATGGAATTGAAGTTAGGTATTCAACCTGGATGTTGAATTTCGGAAGCCATTATCGTCGAACTTTTTTTTTCTTCTTTTCTCACTAGGCCTATTTAGCTAGGGGATGTACTGGTGTCTAGGGGCACGGCGCGGGCTGGCAATGGGGCATGAGGGCCGGTCGATTCGGGGTCTTTAGAAGAGCCGGTTGTTATGAAAGTCGGCCTGTTTTAATTAGTCCCATGCACGCAGTGGCGGATCCAGGGAGGGGGCCTAGAAAAAAAAACATGTACAAACACCCTTTTTTTTGGAAAAAAAAGAAGATGGGCCCCTCCCCTGGCGCTCAAGGGGTGGTGGTGAAATTTTTTTCTTCAATTTTCGAAGGCAAAACAAAAAAATTGCTCTTACTACCCCCACTGAGCGGAAAATCGGCCGGCACGGTTTTCAAATTTTCGCACGAAATGGGCCCCTTTTTCGGCCCCCTCCCTTGTCGCCGGCTGGATCCGCCCCTGCATGCACGGCATGCAGTCCGCCCTGGTGGTGTCACAAACGAACTCTATCTTAATCCAATGAACTTTATCTCAAGATACTCGAGCGGGGTATCCAGCAGAGGGTCCGAGAGCTAGACAGCCTGATATACGCCCCCAACCCCAGCTAAGAAAATGTGTACGCCCCTATTCTAGTCACTACAATGTCCACAGAATGAAAATGAAAAGTCGCCCTAGACTATGTATTTTTCTTGGCCACCCTCGCTTTCTATCCCTAATCATGGGATGCTTTGCCAGAGCCTAGCTGAAATAAACTAGGTAAAATCAAGGAGTTATTAACCCTTTGGTAAAATTAATATATTTTCAGACTTCGAAAACCAACAACAATCAAAGGTAAAACAAAGTTTTGGTATGGGGTCATGAATTTGGTTCAAATGAACATATTGGAAGCATATGCGATTTTACAATATTCAATGATCGTTGTCGCGGTTGAAATCGAGGCTAAAGTGATGAAATTGTAAATAATAAACTCTTTATGTTGTCTAGCTCCCTCTCAAGACTAATATTACTTTAGCTTTAAAGCCCCTCTGCACTAGTTTGGCCAGGAGGGATTAGAGGGATTAGCGTGGTCACTGACAGGTGGTTATCTCATCAACTCAGCTCTCAACTAACAGAAGAAAAAGAGGATCATGGGGGACCAACAGGCACTGCTTAGGCATTGTTTTCTATATAGAGGGAGCAAGTAGCTACAAGTAGTACAGCGGGGCTTTAAAACAATGTTTCTTGACTACAATCGACCGATTTGCTATTCCCGATTGAATATTATATATCAGAACTGCATATTCTGAGATTTTCATGGTCGCAGCTACCATGGAATGGCCTTAGGCGCCATTTGAAATATTTGAAATTTACCGGCCGGGAGCACCAGTAAATTTTGATTATTCAATTTCTCGAAAGCAGAAAATGTTTTAGGGGCTAAATTTTCTAGTGCTTATAATACATCCACAGGGGCATCCAAATATATATCAAAATTTTAAAGAATTACTAACTATCCAATTTTCAAAATTTCCCAATTAAAACTTTGCATTACCTTTAAGCTAATGTACAGTAATCACCAGCCAGAGGTTAATTTACATAACCTGGCCCCCCCCCCCCTCCGCATACCACACAGAAATGCATGAAGTATAGACACATTCTAAATATTTAATTTTTAATTACCAAATAAGTAATTAGGCGCACCCGTCCCCCAAAAAAACTTCTAAGATTCTTCTGACATAGCATCAATGAATGAATTGAACAGGAAATGATCCTCCTTACCTCGGAGAGGCAATGCATAACTTCGTCTTTTATTTAAATGCTTGTTCAATACACAAATAGGCCAAGCTGCCAAGTGAAGGAGAGAAGAAAATAATTATGCGATAGTTTCAATGCCTAACTAAAAAGGACAGTGATGAAAAAGGCTTACTCAGCATTAGCCCGTATTCTGAAGTATGGCTTAGCTGGTTTATCTAAACCAGACTTCAGGTCTAAGTTTCATTTCAGTTTCTGTCCAAACTTAAACTAGGTTTAAAGTTAAACCAGACTTTAGAATACGAGCCATTGTGGTTTGAACGGTTCACCCATTTCTCAATGATCCCCCTTTTTGTGTGTGGGAGGGGGGAGGGGGTTGTTTGTATGTTTTCGGGGGGGCTGGCAAGGTATTAATACCCGATGCAAATTTCCCCCAGGAATACAATTTCTCCCAATGCTCATTACGGAAGGTGGTAGGATGTTTAAAAAAATTGCCAATTTTCATTATCCATTACTATTTGGTCAATATGGAAAGGGCCGTCATCCCCAAGGAGCCACCTATTTACGCTCCGACCGGGTTATAGGTTAATTGTCCAGAAGAATAAGAATCCTTGAATGGCCTAGTCTCACAGTGCATACACAGTTTAATACACAATGCGACTGAAAAGGGTTTGTGCCTGCAAACTAGGGCTATATTCTAATTTTCCCATCAAGGTTCGGGATGGAAAATGGAAGAAGAGCCCCCCCACCCCGAACTAGGGGAATATCTCCAAAATGTAAATACTGAAACCTGCCATAGAAATGGATATGACAGAAATTCTCGTACGATTTTGACAAATTACATTTTTATAAGATAAGAGAATGCCCATGAAATGATTCCAAAATCTATTTTATGCTATATGATTAATTCTTGTTAACATACGTTTGTTGGGACTAGCCACTTAATGAGCAGCATACGTTCTTTTACCCCTCGCTATACCTTTTAAACCATTCCTCTTTCAAGCTTTTCTCTACTCCTTTCTCTCCCATGTCAGTCTTTTCTCATCAGCATTTCCACTCATTTCCATTTCTTGCTTTCACTCCCCTCGTTCTTCTCACCAGCACGTCAACATGGTAAGTAAAGACACAAGACACGGTTTCAGTTACTGTTTATGCTATTGCTTCTCGTGGTTTTCTCTTTTTTAGATACAGTGACTGTTTAATAATATGCTTTTGCTTCTCGTGGTTATTTTCTTTTTAGTCAGTTACATTTCAGAACAACAAAACAAAAATAACATTTACAATACATATGACAACAGGTTGAGGTAAAGGATCAGTTTTGTCACACTGTTGCCATTCCCATCTGATTGCATGTGTATAGACAAGCCATGGTGTGATTGTATCCCCAAACAAAAGATGACGCAGGAACGCCCGATCCAAGTCACGATCAGCCTCTACCATCCGTCGGTTAAAATGCACAAATTCAGCTTGTTGAGGAGAAAGAGGAGTGTGTATGAGTGTGTGTTGGTGCTATGTCAGGAGACTTTACGTTACATAGTTATATACCAACATTGTTCCACATGTTTAAACAATAGCGTATCACTTTAAAAAAGACCAAGTGAGTCAAGACAATCCATTGTCCTCTTGAAATAAATAGGACTTCATACGTTTCTTGAAATAGTCAACAGATGAAGCTGTCTGCTTCACAATGGTAAGTATCTTGTTCCATCAATGGGAAAGATGTTTCTCACGTACTTTTCTTAGAGATGTTTAGTAAGCATGTATGATGGACCTGAGGACAACGAACCATGCAATCATTTATGTACTCTGGACGTCAATAGACTTGTTGACTAGCAGTAGAGTTTTGAAAGCAATTCTAAGTCGCACAGGCAACCAATGCAGGTGGAGTCCAAGAGGTTGTGTATGAGTCCGAAGTGAAGCAGAAAACACAAGCCTTGCAGCTCTGATGTAAATAATGGGGTCGGTACCCAGGTCCTTCCTTACCGTGCAGCAAGACCAACCGTTCCTCGGCGGCACTGCTAGCTAGTCAAAATCTCACTTCCGGCTCGAAAACATGCCGTTGACACTATATTATGATCCTTAGTCATAATTGCTACAATGATCATTTGCAATCAACTCTGACTATTACGCACGTCGCTGGCTGTACTGTCTACGACATTAATACAGTAGCAATTATGAGACATTGTTTGCTCGAAATTGGCCAGACATATAAAACCTACAGCCTCATCAAGGAGGGGCGGGGGTGGATAAGATAACAAACATGAGCTGAGTTAACTGCCACTTACACCCAGCCATGGTTTTTCAACTGGACCGTCAGATATCAACATTCAAGCACTTTTCACCTGCTGCAGGACACTGGGTGTTTTTTCTTTAATACGACATTACAGTAGCAATTTTTTGAAGGATTAGCAGACTTGAACCATCAATGCATTTCATTTAGGATACAACAACTAAAAGGGAGAAAACAAATCTAGACCATACCCTCAAAGAAACCCGCAAACAGAAAGGATATTACATCAATACTACCACTCGCGATGTTAAAGGACACAACCGGCCCGTCCCCCTCTCCTTTTAGAAACCCAACTGGCATACCCTAAACATAAACACAACCACAAAGGGAAGGAACTATCGGCTACGCCATGCTCTCAAAGCACACAAATAGAAATATCTAATCAGTAAAACCACTAGTAGATTGAAGGATCAGACCGTCCCCCCTCCCCCATAAGTAACCCCCGCAAAAACACCCCTACAAAGTATGAATACCTCCCCTCCCACCTTACATCAGTCTACAAAGCCCCAAAATCCTAAATAATGTATGTAGAATACCATTTGGGAAATTTGACAAAGTACAGCCATGCCGAAAATTGTCATGTTAAACTATTCATGACAGAAAGATATGTATTCTACATGTTTTGGCCCAACCCTTTAAAAACCCTTAAAATTAATGGCAAATGTTTTTAAACGTGACTTTCTTACCACCTTAATTCCATGAAGTCTGCTTCTCATCCATCCAGTGTCGAAACCTGATGTTTGGGTCATCACAGTTCAGGTGACAAGCAGGATCCAGGAGAACAGTTGATGGCCCCAAACACAGATTCCCTTCTGCACCATCTTCACATGAAATGGCCGGAGACGCCCCTGGAGGTCGGGAACAAGAAGAGAAAGATGTTTAGCCTACTAACCTATGGATATCGCGGAAGAGGTTTACGGTACACCATGTATAAAGTCCTAGAAGGACTAAGAAAAGTGGATAAAAAATAGAAGTGAAATGGAAAGGCGAGAAAAGTGGAGGTTGGAAGGAAGAATATCTTTCGGAAGTGAGTATAGTCCTGAAAAGGACTGTAAACCAGAAGTGGTAGATAGGATGAGGGGTTTGAGTAGAAGACTGGATTGAGTTAGAGAGTTGAGTAGATGGGAGAAGCTGGCTTGAGTTGGCGAGTAGAGTTGCAGAGCAGGAGCAGGAGAGTAGTCTCGACGTTTCGGACAGGTTGACTGTCCGTCTTCACTCCTGAAGACGGACAGTCAACCTGTCCGAAACGTCGAGACCTCATCCTATCTACCACTTCTGGTTTACAGTCCTTTTCAGGACTATACTCACTTCCGAAAGATATTCTTCCTTCCAACCTCCACTTTTCTCGCCTTTCCATTTCACTTCTATTTTTTATCCACTTTTCTTAGTCCTTCTAGGACTTTATACATGGTGTACCGTAAACCTCTTCCGCGATATTCATACCACCATGCAAACCTTCAAACATCATCTAACCTATGGATGTATGAGAGCGATATGTAGTGTGAATTGAACATGCTGCAAAGTCCCAAAATGTATCATATATTTTACCCATCAGTCAAAGGAGAGTTCTTAAAAAAAAAAAGATTAAAAAAATCGAATCTAAACTAAAATGTATGAATTTGAAAGACAATGCATTCCCATCTCCTGCAAAGATAAGGTACCTTGCCGGGAGAACCATTAGTCTTTCAAAGTCTTACAAAGTAGGCCTGGGTTGTTATATGCACTGGCGCAAAGTTGTGCATATAATAACATCGGTTAGTAACCCACCGACTTCCATAATTTCCCGACAGGTGTGCAATTATAAACTTGAATAAAGGAAGTCCAATGACTGAAAGGTCTTTCTTATCAACATGCAACCTTCAAATAGGCAATTGCAACGGGGCGACATAACAATATATGATTTTTTTTTTTTTTTTTTTTTGCTTCCCAGATTCTCCTTAAAGGGATAGTTGAGTTCTTCTTTAAGACCGCAAATGCATTCAAAGTGCATGGTTTTTGCTTTTATTATTATTTATGACATTTCTTGGGCCCTTTTAGAACCTAAAATTGCTATGAAGGTAATTTTTGACCCCAAAATGTGTGAATTTAGATTGAATACGATCATACAAATTCAGCTCCACTTTCAAACACGAAAAAGACAACAAAAAGCCAATATTGGCATTGGCTGGAATAAAACGTATAAGGCGCTATCTCGTTTTTCAACGGCTGGTTCAAAATTATTGAATATTTGTGGGGCACCACAAATATTAGAAATGGTTATAATTATGGATATTTAAGCCGTCTCTGAACCGATTTTGATCAAACAAAGATGATTCTGTCATTTGAATTGTATATTTTTTTCGAATTTGACACTCAGTTATTCATTATCTCACAACAAATTATTTTGTGTAGCGCCCTCTGCAACAAAACTCAACTATCCCTTTAATTCTAGATCGTTCATTCTTTTGGGCAACCCTCAGGAATCTTCTTCGCCTGGTCCTTCTTTCTGTGAGGTGCAAGTAAAATGCATGAACTTATCAATGCCAGTGAGGACCCTTGCGAAACCATGTATAGAGATGTTTGACCTTTAATCTTTAATAGAGATTTGAGAAGAAGGGGTAACTACTTTATACCAAAGTGTGAAAACAACCCTATATGTGTCATTCACTGTAAACTATCCCTAGACTGGGAATCAGGAGTTTCATGAGTATTCTACCAAGGACTCTTTCCTCTCTCTCTCTCTAGCCAGAAGGAGCCAATAACGCCATGCACTAAAGCCTCGTTCAGATACAACGCGGTAAAACTTGGTTAACCGCGGCGGTTCTTTTATGACGACGTAAAGTGCAAAACATTTCACAGTTCTGTATCTTATGAGACAAACCTATGTGAATTTGCGTAGGACCTTTGCTGCGCCGAAGAATTCTAGCATCTTTTATTTAAAAAAATATCAAGGGTTCTAAGAGAAACAAAAAATGTCCTAAAAATCATTTATGATAATTTTGTGTTTATAAGTTTTGTAGTCCTATTAATTAGGTACTTTTTAATTTTGAATGCAAAAATAAAAAGTGAAAAAGAGGGTATGTAACGCATATAAAGCATATAAATAAAATTTTTTTTTTTTTTGTCCATACAGAATGTTGATAGTTCACGTCAAAACTTTCATGAACTTTTTCTTTATGATCCTGAAATAAAATAATATTCAATTTGACTAGTTCAACAAATATAATCATAATGAAATGGATACCTTATGAAATGACCGATTGAAAGAATTACAAAACACATAGCCTATAATTATATTCTCATTTTCACAAAATGAAAAATTTGAAATCACTGAAATTACCAGGTTGAATCTTTGTCTGAATGAAATGCAAATATTCATGACGCCACATCCTGTCCCCCAAATTTGAAGGTATTATGCAGCTGATGGGGGGGGGGTATCCATTTTTTGTAATGGTTTAGTTTGGTTTTTCGAGGAGATGCGCTATCTTATCAATTTTTGATTACTCTCATTGATCTACCACACCTCCCCTTTCGGTGCAACAGACTATTGTTCCTAATGGTGACGCTATAGTATTTGGGAAAGCGAAGGCTTGGGCCCCTCCTACAATAACCAACAACCCTTATCATTCCCCTATGATCAGGCCAGCCATCCTCTACCTAGGTTATTAGATCTAAGACCATCACAGTGACTACATTGACTACGACTGGAACAAGGACCTGTGAAGCGTATGCCTGTCGAATATGAGCTCTGTAAATAGTGCACATACTAAGCAAGCACTTGCCTCACAAATCTTTATTTCAATATATCATACGCTCACAAACATGACCATCAGCAGCGGGGACTTGACATCGTTCTCTGCTTGTTCTCTGACTCTAGGGTTGTCTCTGCCATTCCATGATCCAGTGGTAGAGAGGGAAACCTGCTTTTGAAGTCACCAGCGGCACTCCAGAATCATGCTTGTCTCCTTAACTTACTGATCAGACTCAAACAAAAGGTTAGGCACGGCATGGATGGTGCAAATTTCAATGAACCAACGAGATAAGCAAGTCATGTGTAAAAACATTTGCATCCTTTTCCCATTTTAGTCCCGAATTTACTGCTGTGAAAATATTACCCTAAAACCTAAACATAAAACGGGCTGACCTTTCTCATCCGTACAATAGCCCCCCCGGAAATACCTCCGTCCCTCTCTCCCCTTCTTCCTCCCCGCCACTCCCCCACCACTCTCTCGCCTCTCCCGTATACAGAATTAAATTACTTCAAAACGTTTGGAAACCTAGTACCAAGCCATCGTACACTTAGTACGGAACTTGAGTAAAACAGAAATGGAGAAAGAAAATGGACACACGCAAATATGAAATGCATGCCTCTGCAAACAAAATGGAAGGGGCTAACTAGGCAGACAATATATATGGACCTTAAAAATCAAATTATCCCCTCCTCCCCCTCCTTACCCCGCTTATTCACCGGCTGGCTGAGTCGCCTCTAAATATTTCCTGAAAAAATAGAACCACAAAAAGTGCTCTTACCCTCCCCTCCGCTTATTCACCCGCTTGCTGAGTCGCGCTAAATATTTCCTTAAAATTTGACCAAAAAAAGTGCCCATTCCCCGCGTATATTCACCGGCTGGCTGAGTCGCCGTTAAATATTTTCGAACGAATTAGGCAGTACACCGTCTCCTAGCTAAGAATTAACTACACTAAATTCTAGTTAGCCTTACGGAAAAGAAAAAAAGAAAATTCAGTTTCTGACAGAACAAAGCTCTACATTAAAAAAAACTGACTGGGCGTGCCGTTCACCTACAGTTTAAGGGGCGGGGCCCGGTAGGCTCATTATTCACAGGACACCGTCTCCCAGTCAGTAATTAACTACACTAAATTTTAGTTAGACTTAGAGAAGAAAAAGAAATTCAGTTTCTGACAGAACAAATCACTACATACAAAAAAACTGACTGGGCGTGCCGTTCACCTACAGTTTAAGGGGCGGGGCGCGGTAGGCTCATTATTCACAGGACACCGTCTCCCAGTCAGTAATTAACTACACTAAATTCTAGTTAGACTTAGAGAGGAAAAAGAGAAATTCAGTTTCTGACAGAACAAAGCACTACATAAAAAAAACTGGCTAGGCGTGCCGTTCACCTACAGTTTAAGGGGCCGGGCCCGGTAGGCTCATTATTCACAGGACACCGTCTCCCAGCCAGTACTTAACTACACTAAATTCTATAAAAATAAAAAATAAATCAGTTTCTGACAGAACAAAGCACTACATTAAAAAAAACTGTCTGGGCGTGCCGTTCACCTACAGTTCAAGGGGCGGGGCCCGGTAGGCTCATTATTCACAGGACACCGTCTCCCAGCCAGTACTTAACTACACTAAATTCTATAAAAATAAAAAATAAATCAGTTTCTGACAGAACAAAGCACTACATTAAAAAAAAACTGACTGGGCGTGCCGTTCACCTACAGTTCAAGGGGCGGGGCCCGGTAGGCTCATTATTCACAGGACACCGTCTCCCAGCCAGTACTTAACTACACTACATTCTATCAAAATAAAAAATAAATCAGTTTCTGACAGAACAAAGCACTACATTAAAAAAAAACTGACTGGGCGTGCCGTTCACCTACAGTTTAAGGGACGAGGCCCGGTAGGCTCATTATTCACAGGACACCGTCTCCCAGCCAGTACTTAACTACACTAAATTCTATAAAAATAAAAATAAATCAGTTTCTGACAGAACAAAGCACTACATTAAAAAAACTGTCTGGGCGTGCCGTTCACCTACAGTTCAAGGGGCGGGGCCCGGTAGGCTCATTATTCACAGGACACCGTCTCCCAGCCAGTACTTAACTACACTAAATTCTATAAAAAAAAAATAAATCAGTTTCTGACAGAACAAAGCACTACATTAAAAAAAAACTGACTGGGCGTGCCGTTCACCTACAGTTCAAGGGGCGGGGCCCGGTAGGCTCATTATTCACAGGACACCGTCTCCCAGCCAGTACTTAACTACACTACATTCTATCAAAATAAAAAATAAATCAGTTTCTGACAGAACAAAGCACTACATTAAAAAAAAACTGACTGGGCGTGCCGTTCACCTACAGTTTAAGGGACGAGGCCCGGTAGGCTCATTATTCACAGGACACCGTCTCCCAGCCAGTACTTAACTACACTAAATTCTATAAAAATAAAAATAAATCAGTTTCTGACAGAACAAAGCACTACATTAAAAAAACTGTCTGGGCGTGCCGTTCACCTACAGTTCAAGGGGCGGGGCCCGGTAGGCTCATTATTCACAGGACACCGTCTCCCAGCCAGTACTTAACTACACTAAATTCTATAAAAATAAAAATAAATCAGTTTCTGACAGAACAAGCACTACATTAAAAAAACTGTCTGGGCGTGCCGTTCACCTACAGTTCAAGGGGCGGGGCCCGGTAGGCTCATTATTCACAGGACACCGTCTCCCAGCCAGTACTTAACTACACTAAATTCTATAAAAATAAAAATAAATCAGTTTCTGACAGAACAAAGCACTACATTAAAAAAACTGACTGGGCGTGCCGTTCACCTACAGTTCAGGGGCGGGGCCCGGTAGGCTCATTATTCACAGGACACCGTCTCCCAGCCAGTACTTAACTACACTACATTCTATCAAAATAAAAAATAAATCAGTTTCTGACAGAACAAAGCACTACATTAAAAAAAAACTGACTGGGCGTGCCGTTCACCTACAGTTTAAGGGACGAGGCCCGGTAGGCTCATTATTCACAGGACACCGTCTCCCAGCCAGTACTTAACTACACTAAATTCTATAAAAATAAAAATAAATCAGTTTCTGACAGAACAAAGCACTACATTAAAAAAACTGTCTGGGCGTGCCGTTCACCTACAGTTCAAGGGGCGGGGCCCGGTAGGCTCATTATTCACAGGACACCGTCTCCCAGCCAGTACTTAACTACACTAAATTCTATAAAAATAAAAAATAAATCAGTTTCTGACAGAACAAAGCACTACATTAAAAAAAAACTGACTGGGCGTGCCGTTCACCTACAGTTCAAGGGGCGGGGCCCGGTAGGCTCATTATTCACAGGACACCGTCTCCCAGCCAGTACTTAACTACACTACATTCTATCAAAATAAAAAATAAATCAGTTTCTGACAGAACAAAGCACTACATTAAAAAAAAACTGACTGGGCGTGCCGTTCACCTACAGTTTAAGGGACGAGGCCCGGTAGGCTCATTATTCACAGGACACCGTCTCCCAGCCAGTACTTAACTACACTAAATTCTATAAAAATAAAAAATAAATCAGTTTCTGACAGAACAAAGCACTACATTAAAAAAAACTGTCTGGGCGTGCCGTTCACCTACAGTTCAAGGGGCGGGGCCCGGTAGGCTCATTATTCACAGGACACCGTCTCCCAGCCAGTACTTAACTACACTAAATTCTATAAAAATAAAAATAAATCAGTTTCTGACAGAACAAAGCACTACATTAAAAAAACTGTCTGGGCGTGCCGTTCACCTACAGTTCAAGGGGCGGGGCCCGGTAGGCTCATTATTCACAGGACACCGTCTCCCAGCCAGTACTTAACTACACTAAATTCTATAAAAATAAAAAATAAATCAGTTTCTGACAGAACAAAGCACTACATTAAAAAAAACTGTCTGGGCGTGCCGTTCACCTACAGTTCAAGGGGCGGGGCCCGGTAGGCTCATTATTCACAGGACACCGTCTCCCAGCCAGTACTTAACTACACTAAATTCTATAAAAATAAAAAAATAAATCAGTTTCTGACAGAACAAAGCACTACATTAAAAAAAAACTGTCTGGGCGTGCCGTTCACCTACAGTTCAAGGGGCGGGCCCGGTAGGCTCATTATTCACAGGACACCGTCTCCCAGCCACTAATTAACTACACTAAATTCTAGTTAGACTTAGAGAAGAAAAAGAAATTCAGTTTCTGAAAGAACAGAGCACTACATACAAAAAAACTGACTGGGCGTGCCGTTCACCTACAGTTTAAGGGGCGGGGCCCGGTAGGCTCATTATTCACAGGACACCGTCTCCCAGCCAGTACTTAACTACACTAAATTCTAGTTAGACTTAGAAAAGAAAGAATGAAATTCAGTTTCTGACAGAACAAAGCTCTACATAAAAAAAAACTGACTGTGCGTGCCGTTCACCTACAGTTTAAGGGACGAGGCCCGGTAGGCTCATTATTCACAGGACACCGTCTCCCAGTCAGTACTTAACTACACTAAATTCTAGTTAGACTTTAAGTAAAACAAGAGAAATTCAGGTTCTGACAGAACAAAGCTCTACATAAAAAAAAAAAGAAACAAAGCAACTGTCTGGGCGTGCCGTTCACCTACAGTTTAAGGGGCGAGGCCCGGTAGGCTCATTATTCACAGGACACCGTCTCCCAGCCAGTACTTAACTACACTTAATTCTAGTTAGACTTAGAAAAGAAAGAATGAAATTCAGTTTCTGACAGAACAAAGCTCTACATAAAAAAAAACTGACTGTGCGTGCCGTTCACCTACAGTTTAAGGGACGAGGCCCGGTAGGCTCATTATTCACAGGACACCGTCTCCCAGTCAGTACTTAACTACACTAAATTCTAGTTAGACTTTAAGTAAAACAAGAGAAATTCAGGTTCTGAAAGAACAAAGCTCTACATAAAAAGAAACTGACTGTGCGTGACGTTCACCTACAGTTTAAGGGGCGGGGCCCGGTAGGCTCATTATTCACAGGACACCGTCTCCCAGCCAGTACTTAACTACACTAAATTTTAGTTAGACTTAAAGTAAAAAAAGAGAAATTCAGGTTCTGACAGAACAAAGCTCTACATTAAAAAAACTGACTGTGCGTGCCGTTCACCTACAGTTTAAGGGACGAGGCCCGGTAGGCTCATTATTCACAGGACACCGTCTCCCAGCCAGTACTTAACTACACTAAATTCTATAAAAATAAAAAATAAATCAGTTTCTGACAGAACAAAGCACTACATTAAAAAAAAACTGACTGGGCGTGCCGTTCACCTACAGTTTAAGGGGCGGGGCCCGGTAGGCTCATTATTCACAGGACACCGTCTCCCAGCCAGTACTTAACTACACTAAATTCTATAAAAAATAAACATAAATCAGTTTGTGACAGAACAAAGCTCTACATTAAAAAAAAAGGAAACAAAGCAACTGTCTGGGCGTGCCGTTCACCTACAGTTTAAGGGGCGAGGCCCGGTAGGCTCATTATTCACAGGACACCGTCTCCCAGCCAGTAATTAACTACACTAAATTCTAGTTAGACTTAGAGAAAAAGAAATTCAGTTTCTGAAAGAACAGAGCACTACATACAAAAAAACTGACTGGGCGTGCCGTTCACCTACAGTTTAAGGGGCGGGGCCCGGTAGGCTCATTATTCACAGGACACCGTCTCCCAGCCAGTACTTAACTACACTTTATTCTAGTTAGACTTAGAAAAGAAAGAATGAAATTCAGTTTCTGACAGAACAAAGCTCTACATAAAAAGAAACTGACTGTGCGTGACGTTCACCTACAGTTTAAGGGGCGGGGCCCGGTAGGCTCATTATTCACAGGACACCGTCTCCCAGCCAGTACTTAACTACACTAAATTTTAGTTAGACTTAAAGTAAAAAAAGAGAAATTCAGGTTCTGACAGAACAAAGCTCTACATAAAAAAAAACTGACTGTGCGTGCCGTTCACCTACAGTTTAAGGGACGAGGCCCGGTAGGCTCATTATTCACAGGACACCGTCTCCCAGCCAGTACTTAACTACACTAAATTCTATAAAAATAAAAATAAATCAGTTTCTGACAGAACAAAGCACTACATTAAAAAAACTGTCTGGGCGTGCCGTTCACCTACAGTTCAAGGGGCGGGGCCCGGTAGGCTCATTATTCACAGGACACCGTCTCCCAGCCAGTACTTAACTACACTAAATTCTATAAAAATAAAAAATAAATCAGTTTCTGACAGAACAAAGCACTACATTAAAAAAAACTGACTGGGCGTGCCGTTCACCTACAGTTTAAGGGACGAGGCCCGGTAGGCTCATTATTCACAGGACACCGTCTCCCAGCCAGTACTTAACTACACTAAATTCTATAAAAATAAAAAATAAATCAGTTTCTGACAGAACAAAGCACTACATTAAAAAAAACAGTCTGGGCGTGCCGTTCACCTACAGTTCAAGGGGCGGGGCCCGGTAGGCTCATTATTCACAGGACACCGTCTCCCAGCCAGTACTTAACTACACTAAATTCTATAAAAATAAAAAATAAACCAGTTTCTGACAGAACAAAGCATTACATTAAAAAAAAACTGTCTGGGCGTGCCGTTCACCTACAGTTCAAGGGGCGGGGCCCGGTAGGCTCATTATTCACAGGACACCGTCTCCCAGCCAGTACTTAACTACACTAAATTCTATAAAAATAAAAAAATAAATCAGTTTCTGACAGAACAAAGCACTACATTAAAAAAAAACTGTCTGGGCGTGCCGTTCACCTACAGTTCAAGGGGCGGGCCCGGTAGGCTCATTATTCACAGGACACCGTCTCCAAGCCACTAATTAACTACACTAAATTCTAGTTAGACTTAGAGAAGAAAAAGAAATTCAGTTTCTGAAAGAACAGAGCACTACATACAAAAAAACTGACTGGGCGTGCCGTTCACCTACAGTTTAAGGGGCGGGGCCCGGTAGGCTCATTATTCACAGGACACCGTCTCCCAGCCAGTACTTAACTACACTAAATTCTATAAAAAATAAAAATAAATCAGTTTGTGACAGAACAAAGCTCTACATTAAAAAAAAGAAACAAAAGCAACTGACTGGGCGTGCCTTTCAGCTACAGTTTGAGGGGCGAGGCCCGGTAGGCTCATTATTCACAGGACACCGTCTCCCAGCCAGTAATTAACTACACTAAATTCTAGTTAGACTTACAGAAAAAAAGAATAAAAGGGAATCAAGTACATGACTGGACCAAGCTCAACGTTTAAAAACAAAAAAATGGCAACTGATCGGGGCGTACCGTTAACATACAGTTTAAGCGGCGGGCCCAGTAGGCTTATTATTTTACAGGACACCAGATCCTAACCAAAATTAGAAACAAAAGAAGTACAAGCTTGGCCCGGGGTGCCTGTAGGCCACCATCTCCCAGCCAGAAATTAACAATTTGTCAAAGATCATGGATCTTCAAAACAAAACTAAATACACGAAAGGCAATTGCTATATAATAACTGTAGCCTCATTATTCTCAAGTCACCCCGGCCCCCTCACTCCGGGAACGAATGGACCACATTCATGTTCCCTAAATCTCCGGTAAAGGGGTACTTTCTACGCAACAAAGTCCGGCTCGTAATACACACACACAAAAAAAAAATCGGCCCGTATTGACTTTACACACCGGACTTAGGGGGGTGGGGTGCTTTCAAAGGGAGGGAACATAACACTGAGTGGGGGAGGGGGCGGTAAGTCACCATCTCTAGCAAGGCATTACCAATATACCATTTCCAGAATAAGGGTTAGTCTTGATACAAAGCAAAACTCAGCCAGCCAGTCAGACGTTATTCGTGTACCTTTTCCTTGAAAAATATCTTTACATGAACTTGTATGTGTGTCAAAAGTGCAACGTTTACAGTGTAGCTGGACAAGAGGCATATAACGCTAATAACCTAACCCCTAATATCGCTTCATGACTGGAAACCCAAAAGATAAAGGAATGGAATATTAAAAAAAATATATACGGAAAGGACAGTAACAGGAATTTTAAAAAATTGAGGAGAGTACATAATATTCAAAATTCTTAAAACGTATGCATCCTTACCTTACTGTTCCATTCCGAATGGCTCTTAAAGAAGAATGAAACGCATAACAATTAGCAGATAATCTAATAAAATATGAACCTGTGCCAAAGAACCCTGAAACTACTCAATTTGACTCCTCTGTATGGAGAGCAATTTCTCTTAGAAAAGGAGAGATTGCTCACCTTACGAAGTAATCAAATAAGGGTGGTTTCCTGTTTTTTGCACTGGCCCACATTTTCATATCAGATTATCTGCTAATTTTTGAGGGTTTTATGCTTCTTTAAGAAATGAAATCTTTCTACATAGAATACACCCTTCCTCTCATGTTTTCCTTCGTTTTGTCTTGTTTATTTTGAACAGCCACCGAAGGTTTGCATGATGCAAACACTGCCAAACAAATGAAATTCAGTTCGAAATATTCCCCCAAAATGGTGTATTCTGTATTTGGCCCATCCCTAAAACACCCTTAAAATGAGAAGCAAATGCTACACATGACTTTCTTACCACCATGATCCAATGAAATCTGCTTCTCATCCATCCAGTGTCGAAACCTGATGTTTGGGTCATCACAGTTCAGGTGACAAGCAGAATTCAGGAGAACAGTTGATGGCTCCAAACACAGATTCCCTTCTGCACCATCTTCACATGAAATGGCTGGAGACTTCCCTGGAGGTTGAGAGCAAGAAAAGAAAGAAGTTAAACCAGCTGACCAATGGATGAAGGTGAGTGGATGAGGTTTGAAGTCAGGGTGAGAAGCCTGGTGTCCCGTTGTCACAGGGGAACCTCCACGATGGGAGGCCATTAGGAGGCGGGAGAGGAGTGTTGAATTATTTCGCACAATTAGACCTTTATGTGAATTTTATTATGGTCTTGAAGGATTTCCCATAAGGATTTGTGGAAAGGGGCAAGGTAAAACTATTTTTGTTGATTCAAAACTGACGTACATTTTGCACTAGGGGTAGGCTGTAGATTCCCTTTGTCAAATGAATTGCCCGAATGGGCCAATGCTATCTGTAATTTCTTTTCCTCTGCTATTTTTTTCTTCTTTCTTTTTCTCTTTAGAATAGTTTTTTATAAGATTTCTTCTCCTCTAGTCCTTGAAAACTATATTATTTTGCTATTTTTTTAATAATGAATAGGTTAGGGCTTTTAGGTTATTCTGTTATAATATGTTTAAGCATTTTGGGGAAAAGTTTGTTGGAGGGTTTGAGGCAAAATAGCTTAGCGTATTTGAAAGAGAAAATTTCCTCCATATTGGGGGAAAATGAAATTCTATACCCTATAAATAGATTTTATTTTTTTTAATTTCAAAATCGTTTAATGCTTTTGGGCATCTGGATGTCCCAAATACTTTGCATAGATATTCTGCTAAAATACAAAAAAAAATGTAGAGCTAGATATTCCTCATGCGCTGCCACGGTATATTATTTTTTAAGTCATACATCTCGAAAGACAACTGCAGAGAGAGAGACTTTAAACATTGGGTTTTCACACTTTTTGCTCCTGATTATCTAACTGAAGATCTAGGTATTCAGTAGTTACCCCCATTTTAAAGGTAAACCACAGTGTTTGACTGATCTCGACGCCGTGGTATAGTGCTTCAGTCGCTCAACATTAACAATAGTGTGTCAGTAATTATGAATAATACAATAAAAAAAATAGTTATATAATGAAAATATTAGGGGCGTTAATTATTATAATAAGATAATAATCATAATATTAATAACAAAAAGAATAATTGTGGCAAAGGGAAAAATTTGAAAAAGAATAATACTATGATCCTCCACCGCCTCCTCTTCCTCTACCATGTCGTTCCTCTGCTCCTCCTCCTCTTCTATCTCCTCCTCTGTCTCGTCATCTGCTGACCAATACAGCCTCCATTCGTGTTCCTCCGGTTCCGCCCTAGCCCACACCAGGGGCGGATCCAGCCGGCGGCAAGGGAGGGGGCCGAAAAAAGGGCCCAGTTCGTGCGAAAATTTGAAAACCGTGCCGGCCGATTTTCCGCTCAGTGGGGTAGTGAGCAAATTTTTTTTGCCTTCAAAATTGAAAAAAATTCACCACCACCCCGCCAGGAGGGGCCCATCTTCTTTTTTTCCCAAAAAAGGGTGTTTTTACATCTTTTTTTTCTAGGGGAGGGGGCCCGGGCCCCCTCCCTGGATCCGCCACTGGCCCACACTCCATCCTCCAACTGCTGCTCTTCCTCTTCCCTCTCCTCCTCCGACTCTTCCTCCGTCTCACGCTCCCACTCTCCTTCCTCCATCTCCTCCCTCCTCGCCACCTCTATCTCCTCAAACTCCTCATCCACTCCTTCTCCTTCTTCCTCTCCTCCTTCCTCTGCCGCTCCCACCTCTTCTCCTCATCCGCCCTCCATCGCCTCCAGGGCCGCCAACTCGGCCTCCTCCTCCTCTAGGTTGAGGATCATGTTATCTGGAGAGAAAAAAGTCAAGTCCGATTAAACGAAAGCACGGGATTTATGTGAATTCAGTCAAACAAGGCTCGGATCCCATACAACTTTTTTAGATATAATTGCCCGCATACATAATCTAAAAACAGATCCGGACATTGAAGACCGTGGTGGAAAAGAGTACGAAGATTCAGTATTGTAGTGAGAAGAAACGAAATGAATTAGAATTATTAATCATTATCAGTTATGTTTTGTTCATTATTGAATCGTGCGGCGCGTAGAAATTTCGTTTAAAGGGCAAGTCCACTCCAAAAATAACTTACTTTCAATAAAAGCAGAAAATCAGACAAACCAATCAAAAACAAGTTTGAGCAAAATCGGATAACTAATAAGAAAATTATGATTTTTGAAAAAGTATGTAAAACTATGGAACAATGAGAATCACAACACAAATTGCCAAGATGGTTATCAGTTTGTGACGTCATGTCCTCACAACTTATCAATTGCTTTATATAGTTTAATCCCATTAATTTCCCTTTTATCCCCAAAACTTGATTTCCCCATGCCTTTGCCCAGGTTATATGATTTGTATCATATTGCGTGCATGACATTTCCCAAAAACTTTTATGAATTTTGAAGAATTGATACTATTTTCTGAATATTGTATTTCATAATTATTGATTTTTATATAAATAGTTTATCAAAATTCAATTTTTCATGATTTAACTGGACAAAAATTACTCTTTATTTGTGCATCCACACAAAAACATATTACTAACAATCTAACTTGGATGCTGGTGTGAAGAAATAAGATTCTTAGGGTGAAAATAGGAAATTTATATTATCAATATAAAGAAAATAATTAGTGGATAGTGAGGACCATACGTCACAGACTCATGAGTGAGTTGCCAATTTGTGTAGTGATTTTCAAAGCTTTCATGTCATTAAAAATTCATAACTTTCTTATTAGTTATCCGATTTTGCTCAAACTTTTTTGGATTGGTTTGTCTGATTTTTCTGCTTCTTTTGAAAGTAAGTTATTTTTGGAGTGGGCTTGGGCTTTAAAGGAATTAGATAAGGTTACGTAGTTGAATAAATGTTAATGATATGCCTTACTAATAGCAACTTGTGTCTGCAAAGTCATGCGTTATGGTGTCATGATTATGAAAGCCAAGAATGAATTTTTATCTGATGTATTCTTTTAATTATTAATGATCCTAAATCATTCTCTGTCTTTTCAAAATCATTATGAACCAAAATGTAGCATTTCTCGACATACTTTTTGATAATTCTTGTGTTTCTGCCTGAGCTCAGACTGTCTGAAAACGGCCACGCATGATTTATCAATCACAATTTTGATGCCATACGCTAGAAGAAAAATAATCTTTTCAATGATGTATGCATTAATGAAAACATTATTTGGGATTATTTTTAAATAAAATTGGGTTACCCTTTTAACCCTTACTGTACTGGGTTATTTTGAGCACCTCCCTGACTGGGGGGCTGGGAGCTCCCCCCATGATCTCGGCCGTCGAATGTCCGATGAACACGAAAATGTGCATGTTTGAAGATATTCATGTTAGAAACAGGATGGTTTAATTGATTATGCAAAATGTTAATTTCATGCATTTTACAAAAAAAAACCTACATATTTGTGTCTAGACTTGCGAAGAATCTTGAAAATGCATTGAATAAACGTTTCCGTCATTTCAAATTCATGACGTTTCATTGTTTTTATGATATTTGAATATGGAAAGGTTAATTTGCATAAATTATGAATACGCAAGTTACACCATTTTATTTTCCTATGTATTTTACTATTTTTTAAATTTCTTATTATATATCTATTGTTTTATTTCTAATGTATTCTTTTGTTCTGGAATACATCAAGTTACTTTGAGAAACATATCAAAACAATTTGAAATCAATTCATATCTCCCACTTACATGTAAGAAGAAATCTAATCCTGTATTTACATTTCTGCTTGTACATGAATATATGCAATTATAACACTTTTTGATGACATGCGCATATTAATAATGTAACACCTTACAAGTATATCAACTATATGTTTGTATGTATGTATCTGATTTCGACGAAAATGGTATCAAAATGTGCGTAAGACTTGCCCTCACTTTTTCAAGTACCCGAAAAGTGCCCCTTTTTACATAGGAAAAGTGCCCCTTTAATTTTATAAGAAATGCCCCTTTTTACATAGGTAAAGTGCCCCTTTTACTTTGAAAAGTACCCCTATTACTTTGTAAAAGTGCCCCTTTCCCTTTTAACCTCTGATGAGTGCCCTTTTTATTTTGACACGTGCCCCTTTTCCTTCGACAAGTTCCCATTTTCCTTTGCAATAAGTGTCCATTATCCATTCTCATAAGTGCCCTTTTTAATCTCTAGTAAGTGCCCCTTTTCAGGTACGAGAAGTGCTCCTTTTCAATTTTAATAAGTGCCCCCTTCACCTCTGATAATTGCCCTATTCAAATCTGAGAGGTGCCCTTTACTTTGATAACTGCCCCTTTTTCTTTGTAAGAAGTGCCCCTTCCCCTTTTAATAACTACCCCTTTTTAACTAGGATAAGCACACCTTTTATTTTCACGTGTCCCTTTTCCTTATGATAAGTGCCCACATTAAAACAAAAAAGCTCCTTCCCCTTCTCATGAATGCCCCTTTTCATCTCTGATAAGTGTCCCGTTTATTTGAACATGTGCCTCTTTTTCTTTTTAATAAGAGCCACTTCCCCCTTCTCATAAAACCCCCCTTTCAACTCCGATAAATGCCCCTATTAAAATCTGATCGGTGCCCCTTTTCTTTCAACTAATGCACATTTTCCTTTATCATAAGTGCCCATTTTTCATTTTCATTAGTGCCCCTTCTCATATATATGGTCGGTGTCCCTTTTCAGAAGTGATAAGTGCCCCTTTTCACATCTGATAATTTCCCTTTTAACAAGGATACGTGCCCCTTTTCCTTTCTAATAAGAGACCTATCCCCTTTTCATAAATGCCCCTTTTTACCTCTTATAAATGGCCCTATCAAAATCTGATGGGTGCCCCTTTTCCGTCGACAAATGCCCATTTCCCATTCTCATAAGTGCCTTTTTCATCCCTGGTGAGTTTTCAGGTGTAAGGAGTGCCCCATTTTCACCTCTGACAACTACCCTTTGTACTTTGACATATGCTCCTTTTCTTTTCTAATAAGTGGCTTTTCCCTTCGATAAGGGTCCCCTTTACCTCTCATTAAACTTGCCCCTAATTTAAAGGGACTAAGAGCAATTTACCCCAAAGTTTGCTCGCTACTCTCGCTCGCATTTATAGATGATATAATTATGTTACTTATCAAAGTTCTGTTCAGTCTTCCGTTATGAGTATGTGCTTATAACCCCATCAGGATTTCCCCCTCTTTATAAGATGTAATTTTTCGCACTGAGACCTCACAAATCTTTATTTTTTTCCTCACTCGCAAATGAATATTCAGACCATCACACCCAACTGCAAAGTATGATGCTTAAGCAATATCTTGGATGATGTATAAAAGAGAAACACACAAGAAATCAATGTAGGGGTATATACCAACATCTAAACAAAATTGGATATTTTCGCTTTGAGATTTCTCTTTGTAGGCAGGGGCGGATCCAGCCGTCGGCAAGGGAGGGGGCCTAAAAAGGGGCCCACTTCGTGCGAAAATTTGAAAATCGTGCCGGTCGATTTTTCGCTCAGTGGGGGTAGGTAGTGAGCAAAACCACCCCTGGGCGCCAGGGGAGGGGGCCCATCTTCTTCTTTTTCAAAAAACGGGTGTTTTTACCTGGTTTTATTTTGCTAGGGGGGGCCCGGGCCCCCCGGGCCCCCCTGGATCCGCTAATGTTTGTAGGTGCCCTTTTTTCCCAGAAAGTGCCCTTTTCATTTTTGCCCCCCACCCCGACTTTGGAAGTCGCTCTGCCGCCCCTGATATACAGACCATTATTAGTCAAAGTTTGTTTTTAAAGTGATCTTTATCAGCAACATTTGGCAAAGAAATGAGCACATGAAAGTTCTTTCTGATTTGATGTATTAATGTAATACAAATCTCAAATTCAGATAATTATGTACATTTTCAATCATGAGGCTTTTAAAACAGAGAGACAATCATGTTACATTGACACAAAATAAACGTGATAGGAAGATGAGGTTTTGGCGCCATGATAGGTCTACACACGGATACAGGACCTTTTTCATACCGTGTACTTATTCTATGAATCAAAACCAAAATTCAGAGTTAAAACCATAATGGGTTAGATGACCCGGCATGTGATATAAACCGTGTTAAATAATCTTAAAAATACAATGAACATGAAAACGATTTCTACAAAGGCAACTTTTGACGAAGAAAATCTATGACACCAACACCAGCCAATATATAATCACTCAATATTAGCTAGAAATTACACACCCAAACATAGAGTCACGTTATTTCTAATGAAACGGAAATGGAGAAGATAACCGAGAGTATATCTATTGTACATATCAAACCATAATATTGTTAGACATAAACATAGTGAAAGTATAACCACAAATATGAGAGACTGAGACAAAGAAGTTGGTGTTGACTTACCAAACGTACATGAGACAAGTCTGCAGATCAGTGAAAGTTGTTAGTATTTATACCAGATAATGATCAGAGACGCTCGCATTGAACATGACCACTGAACTATATTAAACTCAATAGATTAGCTTGTCATCTTAACCAGTAACTTGGAGTTCTATTCTTATCTTCCATGTCCATTGCCAGCTCTCTGAAAGACGGCTTTGTCATGTTGGAAGTAATCATTGTCCCCGTCACCTCTGGCAAATTCGTAGCCGTTCACGTCTCAAATTGACGAAGATTAGGGACTTTTAGATTTTACACGACGAGAACGTGGACTGCCACGGTGACATCCTTTTAAGGTAATGTGACGTCCTTTTAAGGCACTGCCGTGCACGGGCCAGTGCCTTGAAAGAATAGCACACGTTGCAGTCCACTACGTCGACGTGCAAATCTAAAAGTCCCTAATAGCTCCAAGCCTGCAACAAAGCATTTACAATGTTTTACACTCAGGATAAAAGGGAAACATTCTGGGACAATTATCATGCAAATCTGCTGAAGTCATTTCTTTGTCATCCCTCTTGGCAATAGATGCTTTCGAATATTAGATGCTGTAAAGTCAGTCATTATTCCCTCTCCCTGATCAGGGTTTTATAGGTGCCCATTCAAACCTTCAACATCATGCTTTGTAGCTTAAACAGGAGAGCCAAATTTGTTTTGTACAACAGTAACTTCAGTTCATGCAGGGACGTGAAAGAGAAGGACTGGAATCAAGCCGCTCTCCTTTGCGCTAATCTGCAACTGTTGACCAGGTGGTGAGATAAAAGAGCGCATGAAATTTCAGGATGTAGAATTCCTACATCAGAAAATGGTATCACAGCAACTGTTCGCTGTCCCTTTCAATGATTTCTCATCCATTGTTGAATGTGTAAAGAGTAGAACAAGCGAACACAAACTTGTGTAATTTCATCCTTTTTTAACTTCAAAACTGTAAAAAACACGCGAAAACACGCATTAGCAAACTTAATGTTATTGAAGATTGTAAATCATGGATTAAATAACGGGACATTAAAACATGCACAAATTATCGCATTATCCTAAAATATTGAGTTTTTGTCAGGATGTAATTTTTCTTTTACCAACTCTGGCACACAAATTATAGGAAGGACGGAGTACTAAATTTGAAAATTTGTTTGATGCACTATTCCCAATACAATCCCCATATAAAGTTTTTGATATACACTGAAATTTTGCCGGTAATTTAATATTATGTAATAAATGTAAAACTGGTGCCTGGCTTCCGAAAGTCCCCGCAGTGGAAGCGCGGTTCGGAGCATGGAACTTCAAAGCCAAGTGGAATGTTACACATCCATTGTTACACTTTAGAACTCACGAATGCGTTTGAATAAATTACAAGAGTTTCGCCTCCTTTCTTTCACCTCCCTGGTTCATGTATACAGTTTCTTATTCTTACAACAACATTGGTGAACTCTATCTCTGCATGATTATGCAACAATAAATGTACAGTAAAGTTAATATCCCGATTCATTCTACAGGGTAAATTAAGGTCCAGTACGATAACTTATTGATGCATGGAAAATAGGGATTTCACCGGCCCGTCATCAGAGCTAATGCTGAGAAAGGGACACTGACGTATTAAAATTAAAAATCAAGAAAATGGTTAAAGTTGTGACCCCCCCCCCCTCCACTGAATCGCGACAAAGAGAGAGAGAGAGAGAGAGAGAGAGAGGAAGAGAGAGGGAAAGAGAAGATAGTAAACCTTCCCGTAACACAAGTATAAATCTTCCCCTTAACAGTGTGGCCCTTGGTAATTCGCAGTTCAGTTCCGCACCCCCCTACCAGTGCCCGCTAAATGGCTGGACCTAGGCTACACTCTTTCATACCTGGTTCGGGTTACATAATTTGTTCAAATGTTGGGGGTATTACCTTATGAATGTACATTTTAATGTAGAAAAGATATCACACATGCTATATAATGAGGGTCTGGGGGCATTCGTATTCCATTCAACTCTTTTGTACCCTTCACCACTCAAATGGTATAATTCAAATACCATTCACCATTCAGATTACATTTCATGTACCCTTCATTTTTGTGTACCGTTCACCACTCAAATGGTATAATTCAAATACCTTTAAGATACCATTTGAGTTATATAATCTACCACTGAAAATACACTTCAAATACCATTCACCGTTCAGATTACCCTTCATTTGTTTGTACCCTTCAAATGGAAATAATACAAATACCATTAAGACACCCTTTGAGTTATATAATCTACCACTGAAATACCCTTCAAATACCATTCACCATTCAGATTGCCTTTCATTTTCCCTTCATTTTTTTTTACCCTTCACCACTCAAATGGTATAATTCAAATGCCATTAAGATACCCTTTGAATTATACTCTACCACTGAAATACCCTTCAATTACCATTCACCATTCAGATTACCCTTCATTTACCCTTCATTTTTTTTGTAAGGGTAGTATCAGTAAGTAGATCTACTTTGACAAGTCAATTATAGCAATCAAAATGAAACACGTATCTATATAAAGAAATAAATTTTATATCAATCAGCTAGATTATATTCATTTATTTTGGGGTCTAAAATTTGAAAGAGGCATATTTTGGGTACTTCATATATTTAGGGGAATATTCATTTAGGGCTATGCCACATGTATTAGGAGCATAGGAGGGCACGACAGGTCTGTCCCCCCCCTCCCTTCCTGGTGCACCAGCACTAACACTACACCTAGCACAGGTGTTATGTGTAGTGTTCGTGTTGGTGCTATTAATTATACAGCTAAGTACATGTACTAGTATTTAAGTGCGCATTATAGTGCACAGTGCAGTGCTAACGCTGCGCCAGTTGCAATTAGGTCCAGTCTAGCTGTGTACTACTCTATCCGCTATATGTACTTGTATCTTCAGTGTAAAAACGCGTTTTTAGTTTAAAGGAGCATTTGCACCATACTTAACTTATAATAATAGCGTGACGTTCCTCAAGAAGATTGCAAGATTTTATAAAACTTCTGGACTTCATCGCTTGATTCCTCGCGGTTTTACAATCATTGAAATATGATTTACACCACCGCTTTCATTAAGGAGTGTTTTCTGTGACGATTTCGGCGTTTTGGATAGGACAAAAGACGCAGCTAACGCGTCCTATTTCCATGTCCAGTCCCACTCGTAGACTCTGCCGCTTGTGGTTTGTGAATTGTGCCTCTTCGACAGAACAGAACGCCGCGCCTTATCTCTTCAGCGAATTCAAGACTGAACATTTATCAAACATGCCATCACTAGTTTCATGATAAACAGTCTTCGTGATCTAGATTGTCATCATCATGGAGGAAGAATACGAGAGTGGTAATAATGCCTTTAATATTAATTGGCTTGACTGAGCTGAGGCTTGACCTGGCTTCGCCGCCTTCAGTCAGAATTTGACTCTCTTTTTAAAAATAATTTTAAAAAGGTTGCTTCTTTTTTCAATCAAATTCACATTCACAAAGAAATTGAATATTGGCGCTAATTCAGAATCATATCCATACTTTGACCCGTAACTCCGGCGTGGAGATACCATACCAAAAATCAACTAAATCTTCATCAATTGTTCAAATAATGCCATGGTTATGATTTAAAAGTCGTTATGTTTCTTACCTGTTTCGTGTCGATTTTCTTATTTCTTTTGGAGTATTTTTCCTAAAAACAAAGACATTGTAATATACACTTTCTCTCTCACAGGTTTCACGGCAAACCGCTGCACAATTACAATACAAATTGCATACCGTACCGACGAAGGGGTGCGGGCCGGGCGCGTGCGTGAAGTTAGCGACTGTATTCTCAGATCCTCATTAAATTCATGTAAGCATTTCACATTATGACGATGGTGATCATTATTATGATCGCTAACTTCACGCATGCGCGCCCACCCGCACCCCTTCGTCAGTACGGTATGCAATTGTATTGTAATTGTGCAGCGGTTTGCCGTGAAACCTGTGAGAAAGTGTATGTTATAATGTCTTTGTTTTTAGGAAAAATACTCCAAAAGAAATAAGAAAATCGACACGAAACAGGTAAGAAACATAACGACTTATAAATCATAACCATTATTTGAACAATTAATGAAGATTTAGTTGATTTTGGGTATTTTTCAGTAGGGTATCTCCACGCCGGAGTTACGGTTCAAAAATGGATACGAAAGTACACTAGCGCCACAGTCACTTACGGTGCCACTTTTTACAATGTTGAATAAGATTAAAAATAAGAAAGAAGAACACAGATTTTGACATTTATAAATGAGTCGTAGAATTGCATGACACTGTCATGACTAGTTTGATTTTTATCAAAATTGAAGTATATTTGACAAGTAGATCATGGAAGCATGTTACAGACACTTGTATTTTGGAAGTTTTCTTTTTTTAATTTTTACTAAAATTAGCTTATTTTCACAAAGTGACTTGTACAGTGTACATGTACTATGTAGCCTGTTGTTTGTTAAGTAGATACACCTAATGATAACTTGATAAACAAAAACTTAAACAGGGCTCAACAACTTTTTTTCTTCACATCACACAGATTCACATTACTTTAGAATTTTCAGGGTTTGTTTGCATTGGGTCCCTATTTAAATTTCAGAAGTTTGTGGGTCTCGATCTGCACCAGATCCTTGTTAGTGTCAAGCCCTGTAGTAATATTGGCACATTTTCATAGTGCCAATTTAATTCTGGTCAGTAAGGACAATGTGCTGAACGATTGCAAAAAACAATATATATATTTTTTTGAACAGGAAGCAACGGAGGAAGTACACCTGTTCTAGATGAGAGAGAAGATGGTCATGAGGTAAGAGTAATGTAGTGTCAACATGTTGATTACTGAGACCGAGAGCATGCATGTATTAAAATAGTAATCTAGGTAATGATTTCCCAGATAAGTCGTTATGCCTATGGCAGCATCTTGAACCTTGAAATAGTAATTCCTTTCAGCAGCTCCTAGAAACTATTCCCGGAAAGCTGTGATTCCATCACATCAGAGCACATATCCCCTAGATGATACTAGTGCTGTAGCCGAACCGTCGAACCGAACGGAAGTTCGCCGAACATGGCACTTCTGAACCGAACCGAACCGAACCGAACGCAAAGGCCTGGTTCAGTGGTGCGGATGTTCGGCAGAAAAATGTAAATGTTTTCGCAAGCAACGAAATCTTGCCAATAATTATTGTTTTTAGATCTCCGTAAGGGCAACAAAGTCTTGCCAAAATATATTGTTTTCTGATCTCCTTGTCGGCAATGAAGTCCCGCCAATAATTATTGTTTTTAGATTTCCGTACGGGCAACGAAATCTTGCCAATAATTATTGTTTTTAGATCTCCGTACGGACAATTCAGTCTTGCCAATAATTATTGTTTTCTTTTTCCGTGTCGGCAATGAAATCGTGACTCGTAACATTAGACAACAACCGTCTCGGCAAATCTTTAAAAAATATCATTTTAGTGTCAAATTGAAAACATTATTCTTGTAAAATTGCAAATAAAACACCATTAAAGACGAAAATATGAATGTAAGTACTACTTTTCTTCTCAAATAGTTACGTTTAAAGCAGTTTTTTAATGTGAAATTCGTGCCGATCGGAAGCAGTGTTTTTTCATCAGGAGTGGTGGGCAGAAGTCTTCCGTGCTGGTCGGCCCGGCCGCCCAGTCCCCAGTGCCGACCACTGTAGCTATAACGCTGCTTGCTATTATATTCTCAGTCATCGTCGCGCGCGGGGTTTACGCCGACCATCTCGTGCAGCTCTTCGGGCGAGTATCCCAGAAGGCTCTGTATTGCCGAACCCCGAACCGAACCAAGTTCGTGTAAAAAAATTGCCGAACTCTGCAGAACCGAACCGAACCCGAACATGGCGCCTGACTTACAGCACTAGATGATACACAAATTATATTATCCTTTTACACTCAGATTGGAATTTGTTTTGAATACTTTCAAAATTTACAGATGCACACAGTTTGCATGTACTTGCGCCATTTGGTAAGTTCACCAAGACCGTGTCTCACTGTGGCATCTTATACAATCTTTGTTACAGGAAGGAGAATACGAATCGCCAGCTGAGGAAGAAGGAGAAGAAGGGGAGGCTGGAGAAGTAGTATCGGATGCAGAAGAAGAGGAACAGGAGGAAAGACAAGGCAGCGATGAAGAATATGACGAGAGGAGGGTTGTAGAAGGAGATGAAAAAGGCTATGATGGTGGTCGACATGAACAGGATGCTGAGCATTACCAAGAAGAGGGATCCGAGGAAGGCGAGGAGGTGGATGACAGGAGATCGGAAGATGGATATGAGCAAGAAGATGGAGGGCACGAGCGGTAGAGTATTCCGAAGGAGAAGAAGGGCATCAAGTTGAAGATGGGGATGAGGTAGAAGAAGGACAGGAGGTGGAGGAGGGGGAGAACTAGAGGAAGGGAGGAGATCGAAGAAGGGGAAGAAGTAGAGGAAGGGGAGGAGATCGAAGAAGGGGAAGAAGTAGAGGAAGGGGAGCAACTGGAAGAAGGGGAGCATGAGGAGGAAGAAGAAGGCGATGGTAATGAAAGGTATAGGGATGATCAGAGTGATGGAGAGCTTCCATATGAGGAAGAGGAAGAGGACAATAAAGGTTTGGAGCAAGTGAGCGATGTTGAACAAGTCAGTGATGGGGATTTAGAAGCCAGTGATGATGAGAGGAGAGTGGAATCAAGGCAAGAGGAAGCGAAGGAGGAGGAGGAGGATGGTGCTGGAGGTTATGCCCAGCAAAACGCAAGCAATGAATATGAACAGATCCTAAGTGACGAGGAACAAATTGAAGACGATGACGCGCAGGAAGATCAGCCTGAGAAGAAGCATGATGATTTGTATGAACAGATGGAGGATGATGAGGAAGCGGACTTTGCGGATGCCCCAGTTCAAGACCAGAGACGGGTAGAACAAGACATTCCAGAAATCGAGGCACAATTTAGCGCTGATGAAGACGAAGAAGAAGGCGAGAGAGAACCTCTATACGAAGACGTTGACGAGGATGAAGAAGATGAAATCCAAAGGCAACACCAGCAAGATGGTCGAGAGGCTGTCTCTCCAGAGCAAGATGACGGTGAAGAAATCTTGGAGGAGATCGAAGAGGAAGTTGAGGGCGACTATGATGATGATGGAGACCCAGAACCAGAAATCATTGAAGCTGGCGATGAAGAACACTTGGAGATGGGGGAAGAAGAATGGGAGGAGATTGTCGATGATGATGATGAGGATGCAGAAGTGGTTGAAGAGTACATTGAATATGCGGAAGAAGAGGAGGAAGGAGAAGAGAGAGAAGTTATGGAAGAAGTAGCAGAAGAGGCTGAGGATGGGGAGGAAGAAGTAGAGAGGGAAGAAGAGGCCAAGGTATCAGGAGATGAAGAAGAAGCAGGGGAAGAGGAGGCTACTGCTGATGCCAGTAATGATTTCATGGCAGAACTACAAGGTATGTACTTGTTCAGTCCACATTCCGACCCCGTATATTTGCCTCCAAATAGCTTAAGAGTAATTTTCTTATCTTTGTTGTAGAACCCAACATTTGTTAAGCAACAATTTGTATTTTATCATTCAGAATATCCATGAGAAAAATTGTTAATGTAAAGATGAAATTTCTTTTGTAAACACATGTTTTCCATTAAAATACTTGTTAGCTTTCACATTTTCTCCATCCCACGTTTTTTTAATTTTTTTAATAATTTGTATACATTTCTGAAATATATGCTCTATAAAGCTTATAGTATGGAAAAAAAACTGGAGAAAGGTTTCTGCACTCTGCATTTAAAGTAGGCATCATCATTTAGAGGCATGTATTGACCGATTATCAGGTATTATCCTTCCAAGTTCCATTTAGAGAATACCATTCAAATGGAATTCATACATGTACAGGTACCACTGTAAGATAGAAACACTACTCTGTTCCTTTGTCAGGTGAAGCAAGTGACGATGATGATGAAGATGATGTCATCGGGAGATCCAAGAGCAAGAGGAGAGCCTTGGCCAGGGACAGTGGTGATGAAAGTGAAGAAGAGAAGTAAGTTGATTCTTTTCTTGGATATCTATTTATCTTCTGTGAAAAAATATTGTATGCGGTATGACTACTGTACAGAAATTGCTAGTGCCGTTGTTGACCGCTGTTAGACCTTTTGTCAATGGAGAGATATTTACAGCTGTCTTGTTCAAAGCTTAAAATTTCAACCTGGGATGTCGAAAACTAAAGCATATATATAGCATCACGCATTTTATCTAGCAGCAGATTGCGATGTTTAGTCCTCAAAATCACACTTTCCTTAGTGAAATTCCCTCTGGATGACAAAATGTCTGTGGATATGATTTATTCCCACTCCCCTGCCAAAAAGAAAACAAATGTTTAGAGAACAGTTAGAAAACAAATGTGAAACAGATATTGTTTTGTGTCTGTTGCGGTAGGGATAGTTCTCTTAAAATACATTTACATGTTTGTTTTCTATTGTTCATTCAACTTTTTTCGTTGTTTCCTCTTGTTCTTCTATGTATGTATGTATGTATCAGGGAAGAAGCAGTGGGTGAATTGATTGCAGATATCTTTGGTTCCAGTGATGAAGAGGAGGAGTTTGAGGTCAGTCTATAAATAATTTTTATTGTGTTCAGCCCATAGCTATTATTCCTCAATAGCCTTAATTCTTGATTGTAGTTTGATACAAAATTTCATAAAATTTGAAAGATGAGTTATATCACAGCATTAACAAAAAAATTATGTGTTGTGCGCAAAATCAAATTTACCCCGGTAACCATACATGTCATCGAAGGTATTTGTGTACAATGCAGAAATTGTCAAAATTATAAATGCTTGAATGATTATTTTGTAATGATTCCCAAACCCTATGAGATACAAATTAAAAATTTTGTAGGCCTATCTGTATGAAGTTGAGATATCTGTATAGAAGGGTGTCATAATTTTGACAATATCATTACATATGTTTGTGCAGTATCAAAATTAACCACTCACATGTACATATACATAAGAATTTAACACCAGAACAAAGCTAAAGTAGAAAAGTACAATAATAGCGTCTAATGCCCTATTGATTGTCATGAATTATATGGTCAAGTGCTTAGAATTTAAACTACATGTTTCATAGTCTCCTTTTGTAATTTGACTTTTCTGTTAATTTTGGTTTTAGGGTTTCGGTGCAGCAGAGTTGCAGGGCCCAGCAAAGAAGAAAAAGAGCACAAGTAAGTCCTTCTCATTTACTTGGCATATCATCTTGTTCATGTGAATTATGAGAATTCCCCTACTTAGCCCCTCTGTCGGGCTCGCAATGAAATTATGTCATCAGTTCACATTCAGTAGGGCATCATATCTCTGTGTTATAGTACATGAGTTAATGCTCCCTGGCTCACAACAGAAGACAAGTTATCCAACTTCTCTAGTCTACTCCATACCCTTGCTAATAATTGATCAACATGATATAATTTGCTATACTACTGTTCCTCAAATATGTATGTAAATTACAGTAAGAAAAATCAACAAAACACTGAACACTGATGGATTGGGACACATGTGCAATATTTAAAAAACTGTATAAAACTTTTATTTTTGTGGGCTGACAGGAACACGGACAATTTTGCAAGTTTTCGTTATTCATGATACAGGCTACTTACAGTATTTTTATGCCTCCGCTACAACGTAGCCGGAGGCATTATGTTTTCTGGTTGTCCGTCCGTCCGTACGTACGTACGTACGTCCCGTTCTCGTGATCGCGTTATCTCAAGAACCAATTGATGGATTACCGCCAAACTCGGGTCATGTATGTATCTTGCAGAGCTAATGAAGTGATTAGATTTTGGGGTCACGAGGTCCAAGGTCAAAGGTCACAAGGCTCATTATGTATGCAAAAATAGCTCGTGATCGCGTTATCTCAAGAACCGATTGATGGATTACCGCCAAACTTGGGTCATGGATGTATCTTGCAGAGCTAATGAACTGATTAGATTTTGGGGTCACGAGGTCAAAGGTCAAAGGTCACAGGGCTCATTGTGTATGCAAAAATAGCTTGTGATCGCGTTATCTCAAGAACCGATTGATGGATTACCGCCAAACTTGGGTCATGTATGTATCTTGCAGAGCTAATGAACTGATTAGATTTTGGGGTCACGAGGTCAAAGGTCAAAGGTCACAGGGCTCATTATGTATGCAAAAATAGCTCGTGATCGTGTTATCTCAAGAACCGATTGATGGATTACCGCCAAACTTGGGTTATGTATGTATCTTGCAGAGCTAATGAACTGATTAGATTTTGGGGTCACGAGGTCAAAGGTCACAGGGCTCATTATGTATGCAAAATAGCTTGTGATCACATTATCTCAAGAACCGATTGATGGATTACCGCCAAACTTGGGTCATGTATGTATCTTGCAGAGCCAATGAACTGATTAGATTTGGGGTCACGAGGTCAAAGGTCACAGGGCTCATTATGTATCCTAAAATAGCTCGTGATCGCGTTATCATTAGAACCAACAGATGGATTACAATCAAACTTGAATTTTAAAAATTGCTTCCATTTTGGTTTGTAAAATTGCTCTATGGCGGAGGCATCATCGACTGCGCGCAGTTGAAGTTCCATCTAGTTTGCAATGTTTTAATAATAATAATAATAATAGTGGGTTCTTGTATAGCGCTCATGTCTGTCAGACTTGACACTCATGGCGCTCTTTACCAGCTCATTTACATATAATGTTAAATTTGCAACCCCATAACAATTTGTGACATTTATAAAAATAAAATCCACCTGAAAATGAGGTTGTACAGTAATCTTGCCTTAACTAATCCTAAGATGTAATGATGTATAGTAATGTAAGATTGATGTACATGTACTTGCTTGTGAAGTACAAATATGAAATATAAGTGTAATTTTTTTGTCGAACAATTTCGCTTACAGCTGTCTTATCAAGTGATGATGATGATGACAATGCCGAGATGGATGCCTCGGCGATGGAAGATGCGATCCAGAAGATACGAGATGAGCAGGATGATGATGAGATTGAGAAGATTGAAGCGCCGCCCGGTCCTCCACCCGGAGACTCTGATTCAGACGAGGGCTTGGATAGTAGCAGAGGAGGATCGTAAGTTACCATGACAACACATAAAGAAAGTCAATATATTATATAATTCTGTTTAATATTTGTTTTGAAACTTGTATATGATAATATCCTTAATGTGAACCTACAGATTGCATGTACTGTAGCTATTCATGACAGAAAACAAAAAAAAATTTAAACATAGTTTCTGACTAACTGTCTATTTACATGTATACTGTTCTCAGGTACATACATCATTTTAATGGAATACTGAAAAAAATTACATTGTTCAAACTCTCTGTTCATCATGATTCTATTTGGCATATTTTCTTTCTTTTTTTTCCATTTTGAATGTCAGTTACTTTGTGTCTGACTTTGACTCGATGCTGCAGAAGAAAAAGGAGGAGAACAAGTTTAGAAGACGGAAACGCAACAATGATGAATTCATCAATGACAACGATGACATCATCGTTGCTATGATCAAACAGATGAACGAAGTAGCCATGGTGAGTTTAAATTCCTGTACGACTTCTTAATTTTAAGTTCATCATCCTTTCGGGTCATGACACTACTGTTTCCCAGTGTCTAGCAAAAGTAAGTGTCACATCGTTGGCCTTGGATAGGCCCCCCTTGTGCATGTCACAGCTCAGTAGATGGTCCATGGTCCGGGGGGCTCTGCCCACATTCACAGTGTCAATGTATTGTTAATGTACCCCCGCGTGCGCATATTTGCCTTGCACTCCCCTATGCCTGGGAGCAGTCTGTTGAGACTGCACCATGTGATCCATGGTAGTTCAGATCCTGCAAGGAGTGTCTCAGATGGGTCAATAGCCATGTGTACATCCTCTGGAAATTTCTCCAGTCTCTCTTCCCAAGGTTTGAGGCATCTATATTTTAATGAATCACTTTTTTTCCTTTTATTTATTATCATTCTTATTCTGTCTGACTTTAAAAAAAAAATTATTTCCATTTTAATAACATCTTTTCATTTTTTTTTTTTCGCAGGAGGATAGGAGGCTGAATAATGCTCGAAAAGCCGCAACCAAGAAACTCAACATGCTTCCAGCTGTAATGGGCCAGTTGAAAAGTAAGTGGTTTAGATTTAAGATTGCTGCCTCTGAAGATAATATGACTTCTGTGTCAGAATGAAAAGCGGAACAAGATGATTGTGTAAATATTTTCATCCTTTTGATAACCTAATACATCTTTATGAATCTCCAAACTGTTTGTGACATAAAAGAGAAGCGACCATGAAGCAAAAGTGAAGCGCTTCCAGAACACACTTTTTTGTTGTTATCAGGGATAAGAGTAAAGCTCTATAGAAATGAACTATCTCAAGCAGGACATTTAATACATTTGAGCCGATGAGTCGGGGCATGAGCTGTGAAAAGCTTTAAAAGAGCTCTGTTAAAATTGATACAAGCATAGCCTTTTTATATAATTTCTTTTAGATATTGCAGCTGGCCTACAGTGATCACAAGTATTGGTGTAATGAATAAGTATTTTTTTCTCCAGATCTGATCTGCAGTTGTCTTTCTTAGAATGTGTATTAAAAACCCATGGCAGAATGGTTAAAACCTCTTCCTGGTAAGAGTCTGTCCCAAGTATTGGTAAATTGGATTTATAATTTGATTTTGTCCCCTTGTCTTTTTCAGATCTGATCTGCAGTTGTCTTTCTTAGAGTGTGGTGTATTGAGACCCATGGCAGAGTGGTTAAAACCCCTCCCTGATAAGAGTCTGCCACATCTCAAGATCAGGGAGTCCTTCATCAAGATTTTGCAAGGGGTATGTTTACCAGTCTTTGCAATCAAAACCCGTTGATGTAGTTAGGGCTCTCAGTTTGTTTGATTTGTAACACTACTTAAATTCCCAACTTCAACCCATTATGGAAAGTTATATGTACTTAACTGTAATCCTGTGCCTGAGCCATAAACTAAATTGCAATCCAAGTTGGTGACCAGAGTTCTTGCGCCAGCGATGTTGCTCCAGGCTTTAATTCATTAAAGATAGGGGGTTTGGACTTGGGATTATGATTGGGTTTAGGCCAATATCAGGCTAAGGGTTCAGGATAGGTCCATGGATGTAGTTTCCATCAGGGAATGAAAATATAAATTCAGTCCCAGTTGTAATGATAATTATAATAATATTCAGCTTTTATATAGCACTTAATACATCTCGGACGTCTCTAAGCGCTTTACAGATATACTATTACCCCGGTCATTGGATTCAGTGCTTGCCCGCACACACTGTGTGCACAATCTCCACTCCCTGGGGAGCATTCCAGCCAGGCGTTACTTGACGCTCAAAAACTGTTTGACCAACAATGACCGTCGCATCCTACCGGGTACCCATTTTAACACCTGGGTGGAGAGTAGCAAGTGCAGGTTAATATCTTGCCAAAGGATATTAGTGCCGTGTCGGGATTCGAACCCTTGACCTTCACATCTCCAGTCACACGCCTTAAACCACTCGACCATGACACTCCATGAACACCATTATATTCTCAGTAGAGCTTTCACGTACAATCACTTGGTTCTGTGTGTGCTGCCATTACCATGGACAGTAGGAGCACATCGATACTTACCTTTCACATTACGGCTTTACCCTGAAACAATGTCAGTGAATATTAAAGGAGACAAAAATCAATGGCAAGCACCTGTACCTCTCTTTGAGTGAGCTTTATGATCCACCATCATTATTATAAATTTATGAGATGCCTTGCATTGGGTCAGGACATCTATCCCTCTACTTCCGCTGCATCCAGACAACTACCCCCTTGAGCATATTACCCACAATCTCTTGTAGAAGTTGCTTGTCCTGTGGGTAGTTATCTGGGAAAATGTCATGTGGCTGGTATTCCAGAGGATAGTCGTCCTAGAATCTCATAACTCTAATGACTTGTTGGCGATTATGTTCTATTTCAGTTGTATATTAGCTTTCTTTCTATCCTTTCATCATCCAGTTCCCACCCATTGACCAGCACATGCTGAAGACGAGCGAGATCGGGAAGGCTGTCATGTGCCTTTATAGACATCCAAAGGAACTTAGATACATCAGAGAGAGGGCTGGCAAGATCATAAGTGAGTAACTCTCTTGAGCTAACCCTCATGCTCTTAAACAGCCCTGCATTGCATTCAATTTGTTTATTATTACTCCCTTGGCCAGTTTGATCAAACTTTTTATTGATTACAGGTTACAAAAATCAATTAATAAATAAATGAAATCATTCAATAATCAATATAAGCCACTGAAATAATTGCATTTGATTGGCTCTCAGTAAGTGTTTTACATAAGTCTGGCAGTTATTATTGATGTAGAACTAACTCTTTGTAGGACTATTTATTAGAATTAACATCTGGAATCTGAAATAGTAAGACTAGGGCCACAAAATTAAATTTCTAGTCCTACATGTGCATATCTGTATGATTTCCAAGGTGGTGGATTTTTCAATTTCACACATTTTGTCATTTGAAGAATAAAATGTGTATGAATATCATGGAATCGTTTTATGGCTGATATGTTTCTTTGGAACTAATCTTGAATTATCTGTCTATATTTAGATGAGTGGTCAAGACCAATATTTGGAGTGGAATCTAACTTCAGATCGATCTCTAAAGAAGACAGGCAGAAGAGAGATCTACAACAGTTGGCTGCCAAGAGGAGAAGAATGAGGTAAGCTGGAGTTTTAGTTTTAATGCTTCATGTAGCGAAGGCTTATTTTGCAACTAAGTAAGCCACAAGTGACTACTTGTGTACTTAGATATGCACTAAGAATTAGCTGGGCATTTATGAGCACTATGAAAAAAAGGACATGTCTTGATGCCCGACTTGCTCTCAGTGAATGATGTACAGGTGTGTATATATATAGTGAAACCTGTCTATTAAGACCACCCTAGGGAGACAAGAAAAGTGGTCTTTATAGGCAGGTGGTCTGTATGTACAGTTTCCTTTAGTACATGTACATGTTTAAATGAGAAACCATTTTCAAGGGAAACAAAAAATATGGTCTTAGTAGACAGGTGGTCTTTGTAGACAGGTGGTCACTAAAGCAGGTTTAACTGTATATATAAATGAATGTTTTAATTGAAGTATGAAGTATTTATTCCAAATGTGGATGTCAGTAACCTTTTCTGATTTTCTAAACTATATTATCTATATATATATATCACCTTTGTATTGACTATTTGCACTTGGTAAATATTTATTTATGCTATTTTGTGAGGAAGGAAGAATTGTGAAATTCGTTGGAAATTACTGATTTTTATATTGTGATTAATGACAGTAAACATTTTTGGCCTCATTTTTAACTATTGTACAGTGTTATATTGACTTGTGTAGTTAGTAAACTGATATCAAAAGATCATTCACTGATCAAGACAATGACAAAAGCACCTTTTGCTGCAGTGTGGGTTCAGCTGGGGCTTGAATAAAGGGTGCAAGAACCAGGATCCTGGGTACTACAGTAGTACCCCCCCCCCTTTTTTTTTTAAACAACATATGCTTAAGTGATAATTTGCTCCATGGTCAGTATCCATCACTAATCAAATTCCCAATTTCAACCCGGCGGAACACTATACAAGACCCTAACCCGAGCAATAATCCCCTAAGTAAAAACCCAATTAGAAACCTAACCTTATCTCCTTTATGAAATAAAGCCTAGAGAAAGTTCCCAGAGCACATGTTAGAGAACCCATTTTAGTTCATCACTATGTAATGCAAACTATAAAAAAAAATCTTCTTTTTTTCTCTCTTTTTCTTTCTTTTAGTTCTGATGATACCCCTGAGAAGAAGAATATAGAATCTGCCTTGGAAGGTGGAGAAGAGTGAGTATCAAAACGATGCCATTTCAGTATAAAAGAGATGCCAACCAGTACGAATTTATTGTATTTAGTACGATAAAAAAGTGAAATACAATAATACGATATTGCCTTTTGAAACTACGATTTTTCATCTTTCAAAAAAAAAAGATAAAAACCACAGAATGTAACGTAACAGAACCGCATAGAAACATGTACTAGTAAACCCCCAAACCCGGACAAAAATGTTGAACAACGGGCCTATATGGGCGGGAAATATGCGGAATCGGCAGCTTTACAATTTTCTCATTAAATGTTAATGAAAGAGCAAAATTTTACTTTTTACCGTTCTTACCAGTAAAACATTTTTCTGACATTTTTCTTGCCAGAGGCCAACGGGCTAGTCAGAGATGCCAACCAGAATGATTAAATCGTGTTTAGTACGATATTAAAGATAAAGACCAGTTCTGGTCATGCGATTGCATTGTGAAAGAAACGTTGTGGAATCGATCAGAAAAGGTTGATCATCTAGCATTGGTGTGTACTGCAAGGTTCTGGAATCATCAAAATGATAAGAAATTTGGCCCAGTCTTGGTAAAGTTACAAGCACTGTACACAGAAAGATGTATATGGGACTACGCGACCACGTGCGTGATATCTATTTGGTCCCAATAGATATAATAATTTACCAAATATATCAATTAGTAGGCGGTTTCCCGACTTTCCCGGCAAAATTTCTATCATCACGTATTAGTCAAAACATATTCTTTCACATGATTGGTAGTGAGAGCTTCCATTTCATTTTTTTGAGAGAGGGGCGTTTCCAGAACTGGTCTTTACCTTTAAGAGTGAAATATGATAATACGATATCACCTCTTAAAATACGATTTTTCATCTTTCAAAAAAATTAATAATAACCCCATAAAAAACGTGGAATCCCATAGAAACATGTACAAGTAAACCCCCGCAACCCCAACAAAAACTTTGCTTTACAATTTTCTCATTAAATTTTAATGAAAGAGTCAACATTTTACTTGACCGTTCTTACCAGTAAAACATTTTTCTGAAACTTTGGTAGTGTCGTGTTTTCGTGAATATCTGATTTTTTAGGATATTCAGTCTGTTTTTTTTGTGTCAGGAGTTTGGCGCCAGTGGTAGTGTCGAGTTTTGGTGAAAATCTGATTTTTCTCTCAAAAATCTCCAAACCTTATTATTGTAAATTTACTGCCAATGAATCTGAATATTTCAGCTCTCATACCAATTGTTCTGTGTTGAATTGTTTAGATTTCATGCCCAAATTTCTCCATCTTGTTCTATTTCAAGCTTTATCTCGTCTGTCCTTTTCATTTCCCTGTCTTTTGGGGGGGGGGGGGCAAAAAGTGTGAGGATTGATTGCAGAGAAAAATACTTGCAATGCTTTCTGGTTATTCATTAACTGTGTTTGAATGCCAAATATATAACATGTATGGTAAATTTGTTTAGTTTGAGCCGTAACAAGTATCTCACACCATTTCTACTTGGTATCCCAACCCTCTTCATTTATATTATGCTTAATATTCTTTATTAACCCTTTATCTCTTGTTTTTCCCTCCTATCAGGGGACTCCTTCCAGGTATGAAGGGATGGGTCGGCAGAGCAAGGGTGCCTCAGCCTTCAACCAAAGACTACGTTGTCAGACCGAAGTGGAATGTAGAGAGAGAATTTTCTAAGGTAGGTTTCGTTAAGCAGCAATGTCCTCACTTTATATCGTCAGTTTTTACATCAGCAGTGATGTACAGATCGTTTTAGAATCTAACCTTTGATACTTTATAGTAGAGCATCTTGTCTTCTACTGAGAGCCGTGAGGACATTTAGTCTGTTTTCTTGTGAAATGTTGTTTATCTTCGTGTTCATTGCTTCTCTCCACCCAGGTGTTAAATGGGTACCTGGTAGGATTCTAACAGCAATGTGTTTTAATAAGCATTGTATCATTTTCATGCCTCCGAAGTAGCCGGAGGCATTATGTTTATCGGGTTGTCCGTCTGTATGTCCCGTTCTCATGATCGCGTTATCTCAAGAACTGATTGATGGATTACCGCCAAACATGGGTCATGTATGTATCTTGCAGAGCCAATGAACTGATTAGATTTTGGAGTCATGAGGTCAAAGGTTATGGGGCTCATTATGTATGCAAAAATAGCTTGTGAACGCATTGTCAATAGAACCGACGGATGGATTACTTTCAAACTCAGGACATGTATGTATCTTGCAGAGCCCATGAACTGATTAGATTTTAGGTCATGAGGTCAAAGATCAAAGGGCCATACATTTATATGAATAATAGCTTGTAATAACGATATTCTGAGAACCTAATAATGGATTACAATCAAACTTAAACTTTTAAATTGCTTTTGTTTTGGTTTGTAAAATTGCTCTATGGCGGAGGCATCATTTTTGACTGTGCGCAGTCGAGCATCCATCTAGTTTAATTTGCCATTGGCTAGAATGCTCTCCATTCTGTAGAAATGTGAATTGTAATTGAATCCAAAGATCAGGGTTAGGATACACTGTAAAGCCCTTTGATCAGTTGCATGTTCAGAGAAGAACGCATCCTATAAAAAATTGTTATTGGCAAGTTCATATGGTAATCAGGATCCCTTTCCCAATATTATTCTGCAGGTAACCAAGAAGAAGACGAGACTGGACAAACATTCTCGTAAGATGCAGAATATGAAGTCGGCCGTGCGCAACAAGAACCCACGAGCAGTCGCCATCAGCATTGAGGGACGTGGCATGGGTCTCTAGCTACCATCAGCAGTAAAGGACATGGCATGGTGCTATGGTGATCATCAGGATCATGGTGCAAGGCATATCTCTATAGTAACCATCGGCATTGATGGGCATTGCACATCACTAAAAAAGCCATCATCATTGGCGACCATGGCATATTAGCATAGTAACCAATAATGGATGGATGAATGCAAACACTTGTCTCCATGGTCTGGTCAGAGATGTTGCCCTACTAAGGACAGAATATAAAGTGCAAGAACACCTAAGTGGTCTCCATCAGCATTGATGGGCATCACTGGCATCACTGCAAGTGGTCTCCTACAGTAACAGGGGTGTGCCTTGTTGCTAGAGTTACCAAGAATAAAGTGCAAGGATTAGTGTAAGAACTCCTGAACAGTCCATGTTTAAGTCAAGGAGTGTCATATCATCATGGAAGCATATGAGATAGGTGAAGGAGCAGATGCAAGACTCTTGTCACAATAAGCCTAATGGACGTGACTTTTGTTGCTACAGGAAACATAAGGAAACAGGACGTAAAAATCCATGATTTGCAGGGGTATACTCTCGGAGAACAGGAGAGCTATTTGTCAGCATCCGATGACATCGTGTATCACAATACAAACTCTGCTAGAGTGCACATGAGCAAGTAAACTGTTGTAGTTTGACCAATCATCAATGGCTTTATTTATATGCTATAAGAGAAGATGACCAACAACATGTGGGAGATGGTTCACAGTAGTGACTCCCTCTAGTACCAATACTAAAGGCTCGTTCTGCCTTTAAAAAAAATAAAAAAATAGAATTTTGTTTGTATGTGTAAATGAAAGCCAACTGCGCGTAACAAATTACCTACGCGTATACGCTTATCTCTGTGTTTTAAGATAGAGAAATGTGAAGTGTAGCACACTCTACATCGCCACTAAAAAAACGCTGCAGTTTACCACTAAACTTTACCACCTGGGGGACGTTTCACAAAACTTGTCATCAGTGACAAATGACAGTTTGTGTTATAAGCTACTGAAATCCTTGCTTCTGATTGGTTATCAGCAGATTTGTCACTGATTTTTGTTATTTGTCATTGAAAGAAGGCTTTGTGAAATGCCCCCCTGGTATCTGAGCAAGGCTTAACTGGCACTGTAGTCCTGCATTGCATAAGGTGGCAGAACAATATCGCCTGTTAAATTGTTTGAGGCCTTTAGGTAAGTTTCCTCTTCAGGTCTTCAAGAGAAGATTGGTCATAAGTGCACTTGCATTGAAGAAGTTTGAGGAAGCTCTACAATTTTTTTTTTTAAAATCCTATTTTCCTATTTACCATCAAAAGTTATACACCTGATCTATGTTACAAATGTTAAGTCAAGTTATATCTGAACAAGTTTTATAAAAGCTATTATATTCTTTTGTTAGTCAGGAAGGAAGGGTTGGACTGAAATATGGACAAGATGGTATAAGACAATGTTTCATCCAAATCCTGAATTATCAACACAAGAGGGGTTTTTCCGTCTGTTTGTAGTTTTAAAAAGAAATTTGGCATGTTTATCTGAGGGGAATAAGTGATTATTTTGTTTGAAGATATGCAAAACTTTGATTAAAATTTTGAAATTGCAGTTGGTTCATTATTTGTAATATCAATATGTAATCAGTATGGCATTATTTGTAAAATCATTAAAACATGTTTATTTTCTCTTGGAAATGAAAGAGCGGTACCAGTACCCATGCAAATATGAGAGAATGAATTGCTAGACTGCATATCATTGTCTGTTTAGGGTCAGAAGGATGTTAACATTGTGTTAAAGTTTAATATGAGTTAATGCCCTCCTGGCTCCAGACAGATGATATGTTGATTAGTTTTCATTATTTCCTGTGGAAGAAAATTTCATAAACATACATCTTCTGCTGACCCCTTTATTAAAACAAGGCCTAAATCTAGCAAGGAAATCTACTTGAACACCAGCAGACCATAGCATCTATTGTTGTGATTTTGCAATATCTTAGATGTCAACTTGATGACTTCATTATTGTTTTAGAACACTTGCTGCTCATCTGACCGGGTTTTTAGGGGATGGTGGGGTGAAGAAGGTTCTGGTATCAAACAGCTTTATTTCTCCTTTTTACAATAATTTAAGAGTGAAAAGCAAATGAACAGGATCATATGTTAAATTGTAATGCACACAAATGCCATGATTTCTACTGCATTTCAAGTTGTTCTTGTTAGACTTGAAATACTGGTTCAGTTTGTTGGTTTCAGATTGTCATTTTTCCCAAAAATTGGTACATACACTGTATATCAAAAAAACTATGTTCAGATGTCAGGTAGTCCTAGATTTCTTGTAGAATAAATTTGAGTAGTTTTTGCATATTTTTTTTTCGTAGCCTCTATTCCAAGAAGACTGCCTGAAAGACTGAAAAGCAAAAGATGGGTTGTCTCTATTTTTTTTGATGGCGTCAGTTAAAACTTTCTCACTTTTGACTCTCTCATTCCATTTGTAGGAGGAAACAATCATGCTCATTTAAAATTGTTTTATTCATGTTTTAAATTGTTGATTTCTATGAATTTGATGCATGAAATGTGAATTATTGTACATTGACTGTCCTGATATTTCTGAATAAACGGATTCTTGTTCGTATGTATCATTGGTCCGCATTTTGTTTCATTTCAATGCAAAGTTAAAATCGTAGATTTACCAATCAATCATGATATAATGGTTGTATTTCTCTCTCTCTCTCTCTTTCCCTCCCCCTTCTCACCCGATCTCTTACACATACCTTCCTCACGCACACACACACACACAATAGAACGGTATCAAATAGATGTGTGAAAGTGACTGAAGAGGGAAGAGGGTATCTTTTTACATCTTCATTTTCCCCTCTTCCTTTCTCTCTTGCTTTTCCCCTCCCCTTTATGTTAGCCATTTGGAGCAGGGGGGATGTGCCCCCCTCTTGCTATTACCTATACATTACACAGGCAATGATGGTAATTTAAAAGAATGATATGATGGTGATTGCATTAAAGGATGGATAATTGTACTTGTAGCCCGACTTGTAGTAGGAAATAATTGTTTATGGTAGTGATGTAAAAGTGGATACGGTACTAGATTGATGATCAATGCATGTTATGACAAATGATTGTTTTGATGCCTGATGAGTATTAAGACGACTTATACAACAATGACATTGATTAAATATGATAATGAAAAGGCTCAAATTCATGATGATGATGATGTGATAATAATTCATAGGCCAAGCCTATATGTATGATGGATATATGCTTGTGGGAGCTTGCAATGTACATGTACATGTATGTTAAAGTTTGCGGCGCGGCCTAACCTTATTGAACCGCCCGTAGCTAGCTAGCTAGCTAGGCGCCAGGCGTGCCGTATATATACGGTATATGAAAGTGGAGGTGAAACGCTACCGGTTACCCCGTGAAGAAGTGTCAGTGAAAGTCATCATGCAGAAGTCAGATTATCCGTTCTTGCCGTATGAACCTCCGAGCTGGGCTGCCAATTTGTCTTTGATTCCAAAGTATAAATTTCAGGTTTGTTAACACAAAATTTACTGTAGGCAGCAAGACAGGTACAGGAGGCGCGGGCCGAGGGACGAGAATGACATGCAAGCATTCAGCCCATATCGGAGGGAGGTGGGACGCCAGAGATCCGGCCATCTTCCTGATCTCATTCAGCAGAATGCCTCGGAGGCCGGGAGCCGGAGCGCATTAAAATAAAGGGGGAGTCGATCCAGACGGATATTGGTTTTGATGAAAGCAGAAAATGAGAGAAGCAAATGAGAGTTTGAACAATACAGCCATACAGGGTGACAAATAGGAAAGATATGAATTTTGAAGTTGTCATCATGCACATCACATCAGTGAAACAGAAATTGGCAACACTGATAAATCGGCTCGGTGTAAAAATGTCAGAGGTAAAAATGTCAGAGGAAAAAATGTCAGAGGTAAAAATGTCAGAGGTAAAAATGTCAGAGGTAAAAATGTCAGAGGAAAGAATGTCAGAGGTAAAAATGTCAGGTAAAAATGTCAGAGGTAAAAATGTCAAAGGAAAAAATGTCAGGAAAAAATGTCAGGTAAAAATGTCAGAGGTAAAATGTCAGAGAAAAAAAGTAAGAGGAAAAAATGTCAGAGATACAAAAAAATGTAGGGGTAAAACTGGTGCCGTCATAATATCTCGGCACTTTATCACACAAAATGTCGAGACGTAAGCCACTGGGCTAGTCTATTATATTTTATAAATGACTCAAGAAATGACTGTGTATTGTACTTGCTCATGTCCTGAGGATAATACAATGTGGAAAATAAATTTGAAACTTATATTTTGTGATCAGGTTTGCATATATTAATTTCTATCATTTTTCGATATTTCAAATTGGTTGATGTTTTAATGTTTATTTGGTTTTGAGGAAGTAGGCCTAAGTCCCAGCAAAGACTGCTATGACAAGAAAACATTAATAAAAAGACACGGATGCTTTGTCCTCTCATCAATACTTTATTACAAAAGTTTAACAAACAATATCAAAGCTTCGCTTGAAGAATGTCAGATAGTAGGCCTACAAGTGGTAAACGTTGAGACATATCTACCCAGGTATTTTGTCATGTGCTTTCGACCATAACACTGTGTAACTTTATATTTAAAAAAATGTTTGTGATTAAGAAACGTGGGAGAAATACAGGTTAAGTCCCTCAATTTGAATTGTGTTTTTTTCTGCCAAATTCATGATGCATTTAAATTGTTTAATGTGTAGACTTGTACGAATATGCACCTGCTGGAAACTGTCGTATACAGTGTATGCCAGCACACCTTTATAAATCCTGCACCAAATATCCTTCAAACAATATTATCATGTATACAAGCAGTATCATGATGCTATAAATGTGTACAATAAAACTATGTTTCTGATATGTTGCTCATGAATAAATATTTGTCAATTTCGAGTTTGATCTCTCACAGCAAATAATTATAGAACGATGTAGCTTAAACAGAACCTCTGCAAAGCGGGCTTATCTGGAATGTGATGGTGCGGTTAGCATTTGATGTAACATTGGCGGCTTTCAGCTTTGTACAATACACAGTCATTTATAAAATATAATAGACTAGCCCAGTAGCTTACGTCTCGACATTTTGTGTGATAAAGTGCTGAGATATTATGACGGCACCAGTTTTTACCCCTACAATTTTTGTTGTACCTGACAATTTTTTTGTATCGCTGGCATTTTCACCTCTGACATTTTTTCCTCTGACATTTTTCCTCTGACATTTTTTTCTCTGACATTTTTACCTCTGACATTTTTACCTCTGACTTTTTTACCTCAGACATTTTTACCTCTGACATTTTTTCCTCTGACATTTTTACCTCTGTCATTTTTACCTCTGACATTTTTACCTCTGACATTTTTACCTTGCCCCAAGATAAATCTTACTCTTCTTATTGTTAGATCTAGACTTAATTGCGAGCTCCTCTCCAATTAATCGCTATCTGTGTACAGAAAACTTCATTAATTTTCATTTTCTTAGTTATTAATGACAAAGTAGACTTGTTTCATACACGGGCCGGGTGTATACATTTGCAGTATATACCACTGACACTGTGTTAGAGTAAATATTAAAATAAGCTTTAAAATTTCTTAAGCCAGGGAAAATGTCAATCTAATTTGTCCTCTGAAGATTTTTAGTACAGGCCGGCAAATGGGAGGATCGAGACCTTGCAAGATATGTCACAGAGTTGCCAACTTGTGTTTGATCGCACCTACAAAAATTAATAAATTTCTTATTTTTAATCGGTTTTTGCTCAACTTTCACTGACCTGTTTCTCTCATTAATTTTTCTGCTTATATTTAAACCAACTATTTATGACATCAGGGTGGACTTCCCTTTATAGTTCGGTTTTGAAAATCCAAACACTGAAGCAGTTAAAGGGACTTGGTAACATTGTTCAGATGAGAGAAAGTGGTACTTAAGTAGTGACTTCAATGCTAGATGTACAATTAAAGATAATCTGAAAATTTGAGTGAAAACGGACCATTATTAATGATACAAATTGGGAAAACTTATCTGATCGATTCCTTAATTCTCCCAACTAAAGCAACTATATTATTACAATTTAATTACATTTTAGGTGAATGTTAATCGTCACAAAGCAATAAAGTGGCTCTATATACCATTCCAGACATTTAAGTATTGAAAGATTTTTAATAGCCTGTTTTATGTCTTTTTTATGGAAAACTGTTGGAAAAATTCAAAATGGTTGGGAGAATTTACTGTTAATCACTGTTAGAGGGTGTTGACCAGTGACGCCTTCAAAGAAAACCATAGATATCTTTGTGGTTTGGGAATTTTTCAGGATTTTTGGCATGTCAGAGGGTTAGTACAGTAGAAGGAATATAATAAGTAACATTTTATACAAAAATTATGCAATTTTTTTCATCAACCTTCAACAATGTTACAGAGTCACTTTAAGAATAGTAAATGAGTAATGAGCCTAGCTCTCATCAAATGTAATTTTTTAAATAAAGTCCTCTCTCAGTCTCATTCAATTTAATTTTACTAGGTGCATGTACCGGTATATGTATTCACACTTGTCAATTGACTTCAGAATTGCACACAAATCGCAATAAATCACGAGATCTGTCAGACTGAATGTGTAAGGTGAATTTGGGGTGGGGGGGTACTTCTCAATATTGCCTTGTGTGCTATGCATATATGCATAAGGTTACAAAATATATGACACTTGCATTCATAAATGCTTTTCTACAATTGTAGTTATTTATTTTTCCTTAATTTTGTTTATTATTAAAGGTGCTTTGTCCCATTTGCAGGCCAAATTAAAACATGAAAATATATAAGGTCGCGTTCAATTAAATAGTCTGATTATCAGACCCTTGTACAGAATGGTCGTGACGCTTGTGCTGCGCAAAGATTCAATCAGTTTAATTTTGGCCATTACAAGAAGTGGGTTAATGATGTTGACAAATGCTCACGTACCCTTTACAGCTCATTTTATGTATGTTATTACCAAAGAAAAAAGTCAGTCACTCAATAGTGTCTGACAGTGAAGTCTAGAAAGTAAATGGGTTTCCTTGCATAATTTGCATACTAGGACACTGTACGTGCATATTCATCATTTCTGCAAAGTTCTACATAATTTGATGTTGGCTGCAAAAGGGGTACACTACTTCCTTGAAGCAGCACTTTCCCAGGAAGAAAAAGAAGAATGTCTATGAAAACTTGAAAAGACAATGTTTATTTGAATATATGTGCTGGTGGTAGGCAACTTGAGTTGGGTCATATTTAAGCATTACAATTTTACAAAATTTGGGGCATTTTGTTGTTCAGATGGTGGATTTAGATTAGTGAAACAAATAATCATCAGGAAATGTACTGCAGTCTAGGACATATTGCAAATTATCTAGATAACATGTGAGTGGCAAACAATGTCTGTTTCTTTCCAATATGACAATGATGTGGCTCTAACAATCAAAGTCTTCAGAAAACATACAAATAAATAAGCAGATGTTGGCTGTTTTTATCGAAAAATAATAACCCCACTGCAATATCGAAGTTCTTTGTCGCCTAATAATTGAATGCCACCAATATAAAATCTAGTTGATAATTTAAGTCACAGTATATATAACAGGAATCACTACTATACTATAATGTGCTTGTACATGTATGACTATCCTTCCAGTTGGCTAACCTGAACACCCCTATCCACAAATGGCGTCTTCCAAGGACACCTGATGACTTTGAGGTCTATGTCAAGAGGGATGACATGACAGGAAGTGTTCTCTCGGGCAACAAGGTAAGGTCACTCATCTCAGACAACATTATGATAATTGTATTGATAAGCAAGTCTAAGATGTTTGGTCATAAATTTTGTGTCCCATATACGTTTAATACCATGTATTTAGGAGTTATGAGCATAAATTGACAGTGAATATCTATGTCACATTACATTTCATTTTTTTTTTCTGATACAAAAAGCTCCAGTAGGGCTAACTTCATACATTGAAGTTCTTTGTATTCCCCTTTACAAGTTTTCACACACATACTGCATGTAAATGTGATACAGGTTTTGAAGGAAATGTATCCTACAATCTTGGATATGGTCAGTCGGTAACTTATGGGACAAAATACCTTGGAATTGCTGTGATATGAACAATATGTATAATGCTGTCTTTCTAGAACAGCCTGTGCTAAGGCCAGAGTTCTCTGATATCAAGGTTTGAGATTCTAGTGGTAGGCCTACAGTATACACTTCGACTGGAGATTTGAAGATTATGGGTTCAATCCCTAGAATGGCACTGCCTCTATTTTTAACTACTTTGCTTTTCT